>JAPSGF010000058.1:308961-697551 GCA_035772895.1 Perdix hodgsoniae | reverse complement strand
AGGAAGGAAGGAAGGAAGGAAGGAAGGAAGGAAGGAAGGAAGGAAGGAAGGAAGGAAGGAAGGAAGGAAGGAAGGAAGGAAGGAAGGAAGGAAGGAAGGAAGGAAGAAAAGAAAAAAAAAAAGCCATAGCTGTAATGTAGTCACTAAAGAAAGACAACAAAGGAATCAGTACTACCATGAAACTCCTGTGTCACCACGGTAGCAGAGGACTTACTGAATAAAACTTCCCTATGGCTATAGGTAGCAACTGTGTTTTGTGTTGTAGGAAATAAAGCAAAGAAAAAGAGAACTTTTAAATGGAAGAAAAAATCCTGCCCAGAAAACTGGTGATCAGTTTAATTTATAGGTTGCGAGCACTCTTTTGGAGTGTCTTAGAGAGTGTCATGCCAGCTGGACTAGTTGAGTTCCCTGACCTGAACACACCTGCCCTGAGAGAGGGGCAAAGGCAAGGTAATACTTGTGATATGAAGTAATCTGTTCCTTACCTCAGGAAAGATGAATGAGGAGTAACTATACAATGAAATTGTCCCACGTCTGCCTGTTTTTTGTCTCAAAGTCCATTGCCATTACTCCATCACTGTTAGTAAACAGAAGTCTAGATGCCAGTAACATAAAAAAATACATGCCTTACCTCACACAGGGTTTCCAGAACCATGGAAGTGGTTGCAGTGCTTATTAAGGGCCCTTAAGCAGTCCTGGGGGATTTTCTTACCTACAGACAGAGGCATAAACCAGCAGACATGCCGCCACCCTTATTGCCATTTAAGCTGTAGGTGTGAGGACTCAAGGTCAGCCCCCGCGGTACTCAGCTATAATTCCCAGTCAATGGGAATTGTCCCCATTAAACTGAGTGCAGCTGCTCTAATATTCAAAATTCTATTTAAAAATAAATATTGATATGGCTTAAAGGGATTAACTAAGATGACTGGATTTTTGTTAAAAACTTTTCAAGATAAAAAAGTACCTTTTACAAAGTATTCATTGTGTGTTGAGATGTCATTTCCTGTGATAAAATGGAAAAGGGGGAAATATTACTATAATAATATATGAAAATTCTCATGTTCCTAAACACCTATCTTTAGATGACCAAAAATAAGTCTCATAAAATTACACTTCAAGTAGCTCTGTGTGTGAGTTATTAGTGGACAGTAGATGTCACACCAGTGTCAAAGAGGTAAATAGATCAAATTTTCTAAATCTGTACAGTTTAATGCCAGTGACATGAAGTTGCCAGTCCTGAATTTTGATTGCCCAGCTACTTTTATACATGCTAAGTGCAGATTATTTACTTTGCTTCTCTGCATCACTCATCCCATCTTTAAAATGGGATCAATCTCTGTAGCAGCTACAGAAGAGTTTAGAAGGGGCCAATGAACCCACTCCTTGCTGTCGCTTTTCACACTACAGCTGTAGCCTTCCCTTTGTCCACTGCTATCAGCATGGCAGCAAGAGGCAGCCTCAGCAGGCAGTGGGACGGCTGGCATGGAGTGGGTTGTGTACTTTGGCAGCTCCCTAGCACTCAAGCCGAACTGGATTGAAGCTGGGGCACAGTTGGCCCTGCTGGATCCCAGCTCACACACATGGCACGCTGCAGAATGGCCTGGCTGCTCAGGGGTGGAGAGGTGCTCACACTGCTAGAGAATAAAAACAGAGACAATCTTAGATGGGTATCCATGTTACAAAAGTCTTTAAAATCAAAAGAATTTAACAAAGCTCCCAGCTTTCTCTCTGTAAAAATCCTTGAATTCAATCCTTGGCTTAGTAAACTGCTTCTTTTAGCAAATTAAATTCAAAAATGCCGCAGTGATGAACAGTGTAATAAAGAAAGCCATCATATTATTCTTGAATGAGGTTTAATAAAAATCAAATAAAAGCAATTATATGAATTTTCAAGAGGATCACCTTTTCCTTCCCTGAGGTATGAAGCAGAATGAATTCAGGAAATCGTTCAAATCAGAAACTTGAGCTGTACAACATAGCCAGTGTTTGCTGTACAAAGACAAACAGACATCTCTTCCCAGGCTAGCAGTCTGCTTGCTGGGGCTGGCAGAGTGGAAATTCCACCTGTGGGCAAAGGAGGGTAATTAAAGAGGCACAAGAATTTCTTTGTAGTAGTGCTGGCTCTTCGGCTCCAGAGAAACCCTCATCTTTTCAAGTATTCATGCTCTTCTTTATTCATGCAAGAAGAAATTGGACACAGTGAAACACTCAGAGCTGCCACAGATCTCTGTAAGCAAGTATATGTGAATTGATACCATTAACATGTATCACATGCTCCTTTGCTCTCAGAGGGCCAGGTTTACCATTTTCCTCTAACTTATGCAGTCATTTAGGTTAATAGAGAGCATTTGCAAAGCACCACCAAGTAGGACCAATCCTGAAATATTTGTCTTTACACTTTCCAGTTGGAAAGTTGAGCGAAATCCAAAATTTATTGTGAGATTATGTTGTTTTCAATGCCATTTTAAAAGGCAGAGAGCAGAAATGCATTATATCAGTATTCTTGATTACTCTGATAAGAGGAAAACATTTTGCACTGACTCTCATTTCAGTTGCTTTTGTTTTCAGTATAATGGTAAAGCAAGTATTGTAATATTGGTGCTACTATTTAAAATGTTGATGACAAGCAAGGTTACACGGATTTTTTACAAGATATCTATAGTGTGTTCACTTTCTCAGATTCAGAATGAAAACAAATTCTGAAGTAAAAATCTTACTGTTAGATTAAAACATATAGCTAGGTTAGACACTGCTTGGAAGTCAGATGCAGAGGAACTCCCTTGCCTTCAAAAGAGAAACTTCTGCTTCCTGCCATGTTCCAGGAGAGCAGAGGTATGTCCTCTGTATTATAAAGCACTGGTAGACAGTAACTAAATATTTGAAAGGAGCAGATATTATTCTGCTTGACTGGTATTTATAAAATGCTTTGATATCTGCAAAAGGAGGACAGCTAAAGTTGGATGGAAGAAGTGGAAGTCATACACTATAACCAGGTGCCATATTTTCACTGTGAATGTATCACAGCCTTGTACTCTTGGTCAAATCATTTAGGGTATGAATCAGTCTTACAGGCTTTGGTCCTTACATATCTCATGTAACTGCTGCTTCTTTGAGCCAGATTCTTGCTCTGCATTCTAACTCTCCGTGGCGGATCTTTGGAAGCCTATCAATTAGTAAAGCAGACACTGACTTAAAATGTAACAACAATTTTGACTCTAGTCAAAACAATGTAAATGGAAAAACATAGCAACTCCAACGAGGCAGAAAAATAGGGAGAAAAAAGCCTCTGATCCTAATCTTGCAACAAATTGTATGCAAATATTGCCTTGTGGAAACTTTTGGGCTGTGAGATTTTTCCTGTTAAATATTTTGTAGGATTTGGTCTTTAACTTCGTGTCACACAGGCAGAGAATAACAGTGGAGAGAGGTTTATATCTGTACCTACTGATGCCATATAAGATTCATTGTTCAGCTCCCCTGAAAAGAAAAGCAACAGGCTTCTTGTAAGTGCTGTTGTTCCAGACTGCCAGTTATTTGGCACACGTTACCCCCAGAGAAATGGCTAAGAACTGAGAAATGCAGGTTCTTCAAATTAAAAGAGGAAAAATAATCTCACTACAGGTGTCTTAAATTTTTCATGAGGTACATGAATTCCACTCTGGCAGGTTCTGTCTTTCACGTACATATAAAAAAGCAAAATGATTGATCATATATTTGAGAGTCATTGCCAACTACCATTTTCTCCAGATCAATTCAAAACAAGATAGGATATATGTTTAATATCAGGTAAAAGGAGCATGTTTTTTTAAATCTTTTTTGTGCTCATTTGCTTTTTTTCAACTTTATCTTTGGAAAGGCTGGTTCTGGTTTTCTCTTCCCCACTCTGCAGAGCCTCCAGTCATTGAGAAGTGACTCCAAACAATCATCAAAGAAAGCAACTTTGAGTAGAGGATAGGTGCATTAGCAGAGATTGCCTATAGTTTTCTTTTACCTGAGAAAATGACAGAACATACAGCAGCATGAGAATGTATTTTCCCCCACTTAGAAAAGGTGCCTTTTGATTTCATGACTTCAATAGGCTACCCAGTACATCCTTTATCTAACCTTCTAGACCTATCAAGACAGTATAGGATGCAGTGTTTGAGGTGTCATCGCTAACCTCTGCATTCCCCAAAAGACTGTAGAGTCTGAACAGAAATAATTCTGAAAGTCTCTATGGAGATTTATGCAGTATTTAAACAGACGCCTGTAACAGTAGCCCTATAATGCACGTCATACATCCTTTCACCTGGGTCTGAGATTTTTCCGGGTTTTTAAAGTTGAAGTCTAGGTAGTACTTAGTGCTCTTAAAGGTAATTCTACATGTTGGGACTCTTTTTGTTCTAGCTACCAGATAGGATCTAAATGCTGCATGCCAGCTGCCAAAAGAAAAGAAAGCCAGAAAGGAAATATGGAAAAGTGGGGTTGGTATAAAGAATATCATCAAATGTCAGGAAGCCATTAATTCAGGACAAACTTGCTATATGTTCCTCTGTTTTGTTTAAAACAAAGCACTGACAAAAAGTGTAGACTTATGTACAATAACAGGAAATCAAATGGATGCAATTCCATCATGTATACCGGAAAATGCGTATGTATAGAAATTAAATAAAAGAAAACCCTTTGGCTAAAAAAAAACCAAAAAAACAAACACCACTTAAAAGATTACTTTTCAGCTTTTAAATTTTGGAAGGCAAGATGGAGTGGAACAAGGGTGATTCTGTTTGAAATAATAGGATAATTTTTCCTCTTTTTATGACCAGGCCTAGCAAGCAAACACTCACACAACCTTCCCTCTGTAATCATATATTATGATGCCGCAAATAGGCAATAGCTGCCTGGCTGTGGCTCAGATGAGGCTGATTTGCCTGCTTTGTAGAGAGAAAACTTCACAGTGAGTTTGTGGAGGTTAGCAAGGACAGTACGCTCAGGTGGTTTAGCCTACATTTAAATGAGAATGACTCAACACAGTGATTTAAAATACACCTGTATTGTGGCTGGCTTGTTGGAACAAAGCACCTGCCAGTTCAGCTCATAAGTCAGAAACAGGTTGAGATACAGGTTCTGGTCATTCATTTGCCATAGATATTTGAGCAAATCCTGTTGCCTAGATTTCCAAGAATATCTTCCATTCCTAGATGTTCTGGTTGTAAATATTCAGCAAAGGACACCTTCATGTGTCCCAACAGTCAGCACCAAGTTGTCATTTGTGTCAGAAATGCTCACAAAGGATCTCAGAACAATCAGTTCATTACACAAACACCACTTGTGATACATATCAATTTGCATATATTTCTATTTATTTAGATCTTCTTGTATTTAACAATATTTATTCATATTTTTCATGCAGACCAAAAGAATCACACAGAAGTAGGAAATAAGCCTGTTGCTAACTGGAGGTGTTTTCATGCCCATGCTATCAACTGGAGACACCGGGGACAAGATTTTCAGAAAGGACAATGTTACAACTCTTCTTGCGAAGGAATCTGAATGCCAACTGCTTTTGCAAATCTGATGAACCAAAATACTTTTCATAAATTAGGCATTTTTCTTACTTATGCAAACATACTTGTGTGGCATGTGGAGAAGCACCAAGTCTGAGGGACCTTGCTGGATTGGAGGCTTACTCAGTCTGTGTAGTCATGATGCTGGAAGCAAGTGTTTATGGTACGAGTTGCCACTAGACATAAACATCTGAAAGCCCTTTGGTCCTGCAATAACAAAAATTAAAGCACTAACTTAGCCTCACAATGCTGCTGTACAACAAAAACAAGCTGAAATAAATTCCCTACAGACAGATTGACAATTCCCTACAGACAGATAACCCAATTCACCTGCTTTCCAGTCCTGAACACAAATCCTCTATTAAAAGAATTTTAGGCACCCTCTACCCTATTATCTGAGGAATGGATTTATTGTAAAACTAAAGGAAATTAATTCAACAGATCACTGTTTTAGCAACATTTATTTATTTAATATCAGAAAGAGTACAGTGTGTGAAATCCTCCTGTACTCCTTCAAGATTGTCAATGAATTAACAAACATGTTTCCACAAATCCAAAATTTGAAAATGATGCTTTACCATCTTTAATCTCTATCAGGTGTGAATACAGACATTCTTAACATGATAGGTGTATGGGAACTGCTGAATCATGGCCTGAACCTCTGATTGACCACCTGAGGTAAGCAATGAGTCAACGCTGGGAGCACAGATGAAGATAATTCACCTGTGCTACCGAAAGAGGTGGAGCCTGGCACTACCTCTCCTAGACCCCATTTAAGAGCTGACTACCAGTGTTTTTTTTGTTTTGTTTTTTTTTGTGTTTTTTTGTTTGTTTGTTTGTTTGTTTTTGAGATTGCTCCTCTTGGAGTCTTCTCAGCAAGCCTAGGACAAGGGTAAGCTTTCTGTCCATTCTTCTTTGGTGTGATAACTTATTTAGCCTAACTTTCCTGTATATTTCTTAATTATAACACCTATATATTCATTGATTTTACAATGGAAAATAAAAAAAGTCCTGAAATATGTCAATTCTTAGAAATGAAGTAGGAAGTAGTCACTATACAAGACAGCTTCTCTTGTTTAATTGGATGCTAACAATTAAAATCTGCTTTTAAGATAATTTTTATATTGTTAGATTTGTTCAGTTTTTATTGTGCTATGTTTTAATTTAGCTTTAATTTTTTTAATGTGTCTTCAAAGAAATGACTGAAAGAAAACAACACCTGAATGACGTGGAATTTGCTGGGGCACAGTAAAGGTAGTTACCATGTATGTGGAGTTTTTTTTAATCTATGTACGTAGACTTAAGTTTACAAAAGTAGCTGTGTGGCTATGAGTCCCTTAAATCCTCCTAAAGCTGTGTTGTAAACGTCAAAGAAGCTCCCCTTTGTGTCCTGTCTTTAGGTATTTGGCCTCAGTAGCTTAAAGTTTGTGTGTTGGCTCTTGGTTTTAGTAATCCTGAGGAAGCTGTGTATAAACAAGCAATGCTGTAGAGGTGCTGTGCGGGCCAACAAGAACACCTGTAATGAGGTGGCATAGGGAGGTATATTTCTGCTTAAGCACAAGTCAGGTTGGTGTCTTTGGTGCTTTCCCAGTGGATGCAAGCCTCGTGAGTGTAGATATCACCCATAAAAGTAGTATGTGGCTGAAGTGATGAAAGCCTCACAGCGTGCCCTGGAGCAGCCAGCTTTTAGTGTGAAACGTATAGTGGGTGATCCACGTTGCAGCCCTCTGTCACACTGCCCACTGAGCAGGCCCCGTGAGCACAGTGAGGCTGCTCTGGGAGCTGTGTGATGGCCGCTGTGGGGCTGAACACCAGCCATGCTGCTGGTCTGTATGCCTTGCAGTGAGATGCGTGCTGCATGTTTGTAAAGCTCCCTTTCCTTCTGTGGCTGCGGTTATTAAGGAGCACTGAGCTCCCCAGGCCCCTTTGTGCCCACCAAGCAGAGACCTGCTTATCCCTGCAGCACAGAGCGGAGGGAAGCCCTGAGCCCTCTCGTGCAGGGTGGGTGGGGAGAGCAGAAGACAAGGGAGTACTTGAGCATTAGCTCTGACCTACCATGAAAACCAATTAAAAAAAAAAAGAAAAAATTACTCTAACTGGTAAGAGTCTGCAAGAAGTTGTGCCCAGGCATGACAGTTCTGTTTGATGATAAAATAGTATCCTCTCTTCAGTTGCTTATGCAAAATTATGTCTTTTTATTTAAGAAGTGTGCACTCCTGAGCCTCCTCTTCCTTTCCTGCTGCACTAAGTTACATGACTGACACTTTTGCCATGACAAATCCATGAGTGTTTCAAAAATTTACCATGAAAACCCTGGAGCTTTAATTATTGTGCATTTACATAATTAGTGCAAATACATGCAATTACCATGTGTACCTACACAATTACCAGCTACAATGATGTACTAACAATCCTTATTAAACTTTGGTGGGGGAGGGCTGTGTTGATTGTGTGTGTGTAAGGAACATCTGTAACCCCGTCCTCCACTGCTTTCCCTTGCTGGAAGCAACCATGTGTTTAGGGACAGGGTTGGCATGCTGGGAGCAGTGACATGCTGGAAGTAGGTCAGTCAGCTGTCCAAATCAGACTTCTAGGAGGTGAAAATACAGGATGGATATTCCCAACAATGTTTCTAGGACATAGTTTCTACTGTTAGTGCAAGGCCATCAATACTTGATTACCCATGGGTTAATTATACAAAATGTGAGGTAAATGTGCTGCATCAGTGCGTGTGTCTTTGCTCACATCTGCAGTTCACCTGAGTGGAATCCCCCAATTTCTGTCGCAGATGCACTTTTCTTGTCTTGGAGCTACAAGAATCTACATAAAGTGAGTCCTCTTGATGTGACTTTGTGCCTTGTGGTGGCTGTGTCTACCTGAATATCTACTACAGTGTTTCCAAATGACTTACTTATTTTGATTAATCTTCTGCAAAGAAAAAATGTTCCAGCTCACAAATATTCTCTTTTGCAAAACTTATGCTCTCTGAACAGAAACTGTTCAGTGTAAAAATTCATAGGATCATTAAGGTTGGGGGAAGATATCTAAGGTAATCAATTCTAGCTGTCAACCCATCCACCACAATGTTCACTAAAACATGTCTAAGTGCCACATATACATGCTTCTTGAACACCTCCAGGGACAGTGATTCTACCACTTCTCTGGGCAGCCTGTTCCAATACGCTACTGCTCGTTCAGAGAGGAAGTTTTTCCTAGTATCAGACCTAAACAAAACCCAGAGTTCTGAGCAAACTTGACTTAAGCCATCATGAAAGCATTAGATGTGTTGACTCAGTAATTCTCTGGGCTCTTGTTATCTGGAATTTTTTCTTACTTCTTTTGGTTTGTGGACAGTGGAATAGAGCAAGTGATGCATTCAGGACTGTGCCTTTTCCTACTGTTTCCAGTTTTGCCCTTATTCTGGTCCTCAGCTGCAAGGAATTGCCTCTGGTACCTCCAAGAGAGCCTTGCAACAAAACTCCTTGCTGCTCTTTCTCTTCCAGGTGCAGAAGAGCCTGCTTTTGGTTGTGTTTTTTTTCTTTTCTTTTTTTTTTTTTAGCCACTTCTCACAGTAGAAAGCTGTCGTGTCTGTTAAAACAGTGAAAAATTGAGAGGCTAATTGTTGCTGCTAAATGCAATAAAGTAGTACTTTGGGCTCTCAGGCATGTTTTATGACCGATATGGCAATTACTGAATAAAATCCCATGCCCCAGAATGTTTATTTGTGTAAACAACTTATGGTTATTTATTCATATCTTATGAATATTTTTTTCAAAATCGTATTAACCATCCCTTGTGGTACAAAATACAGTTGGTTAGGGGAAAAAAAAATATGCCACATGCTAAATGGAAGGATCCATTGAGAAGCTAGTCCTGAATGTGTTTAAAGCCCTGTTTTATTCAGCATGATTAGCTGTGTTACAAGCCACCATTATGTTCTGGCAAGCTCTGTCTGATTTGAAGCAGTCCTCGCTTTCCTCACAGCAACACTTGCTGGTCTCTTTCCATGCTGGTTGGCTGGCACATTTAAAGCCTCTCACATAAGCTCAGACCAGGGTTCAACCAATATACTTTCCAGCTGGTGCTGGTGACATTTGACATCTTGTCTTCAGCTCTTATATGACTCAATCATGGAGAAAAGAGAAGAAACAGAAGTAGATCTTGGACCTCAGCATGGATGCTCTACAAATGGCAGCAATTGTTCTTTAAATCTCATGATCTTTTGCTATTAAAATTCAGTTCAGGCTAAAAAAAAACCAAGCCTATTTATTGTCAAAATCAGGCAGTAGGTAGTCAAATGGTAGAATAAATACTGCTATCTGTCTGTGAAACAAGAATTCACATCATAGACAGCTCTGCTAACATAGTAAATGAAATTATTTCAGGGTAGTTTTGTGCATGTCTGGTTTTACATAAGGTTATGTGATTGCATTATTTGTGGTCATTCAAAATCCTCGGGTGCTCTTTTATGAGAGTACGGTGTTGCGTGCAGCTGGAAGATAATCAAAGTGCTTTGCTAATTATATTCTGCTGGAGTACATTCCCTGAAGTTAAAGCTTGGATAGAGTTTTGTTTTCTTTTTCACTTTTTCCTCCAACAACAAAAAAGTTTAATTACAGAAGTGATCACAGTCTCTACTTAAAATCTTACCTTCAGTGTTTGGAAGATCAAACCTATAAAGAAATGGGCAAGGCACGGATCAGTTGAGTGACTTCAGCCCAAACCAAATTTTGGTTTGAAAATTCTCAAAGTTGAGATTTGCTTGGTTTTTGAACTTAGACTGAATCGGCTCTAACAGAGCACTGTCTTGATCTGCTTCAGAAGGGCAGGTTATATGCACTGGGGTGAAGAGTGTTTATGTCCCTGTAAAAGTACACTTTCAGCACTATATAAATAGCACGTTTACAATGCTGCATTTCCTCAGCTCACATGTGAAGTTCCTTCTCAGTAACTTATAATCACGTGGTGTGCCTTTTCTTCCTATTCTTTTTTTTTTTTTAATTTTGTTTTGTTTTAAGCTGTGTCCTTGACTCTTGAAGGCACACATCCTGGATTTAAATGCTATCTCACCACATCACATTTTTAAAGGCTTTGTTTCCTTTGCCAAACTAGCCAAGTCACCTTGCTTAACCTAGCACAGTATGTCAGGCAGGGCTGGTATGATGCTGCAAGCCAGAGCCTGGTGCTACACCAATGGCAACCCATGCCCAGCAGAGCCTTCAACACCGAGCTGCCTGGTGGTGGACCCAGAGCCATGGTATGTGTGAGACTAGGCATCTGGTCATGCCAGCTGCCTTTCAGCAGCACACCGTAGTGGGTTTAGGGCTTCTAGGCGTGTTAAATAACTTGCAAATGTTTGGCATAAATAAGGGCTTGGCTCAGGTGAGGTGCATTCTCTTAGTGACCAAGTGCTGATGCTACAGCTCCTAATGCTGGAGCTCCTGTACAGAGTTGTTCTGAGGTTCAAGAACGACCATGGTACTGAAGCAGAACATGCTGAGAAACACTAAAGAGGGATCAAGCTGAAGATGAGCTGGAGATGTTCTTAAGTTTCAAAAGGGAAGGGGGAAAAAAACAGAGAGCCCAGACCTCCAGCCACTTTCCTCTTAATTTCATGATTGTTTTCAATCTGTTTTTCTTAGTAAAATTGTTTACTTTTTCCTCTAGGACTCCAGTTGCATAACCACATACTTCCTTAGAGTCTCTGCATGGCAATTTCATGTCTAATTAAAGAATTCACATAAACCTAGCTTTTTTTTTTTCCCTCTGCAAGAGATTAAAATGGCCATAGACTTTTAATACACTACACAAGTCTGTCTGCATGGGGTGAAGTGTGTACACCCTGACTGCAGCCCCGCTTGGCCATTAGGTTGTCTCCCCTATGTAACGTGGCAATGTTCTGTGGCACTGCTCCTGTGGCTCCGTGTAAGTAAATCAGGAGAAGACACCATCTCCTTCGGTTTGGGGCAGCACCAGCCGGACTGCCCCACATGAGATATTCCCGCGGGCTGCGGCAAGGAGAGAGCAGCGGTCTGTCCGATGGATGGGCGTCAGGTGAGGTCTCAGTGTCTGGGCAGCACCGGGCCTTGACACGGTGCCACAGGTAGCTGGAAGGAAGGAGAGCACTGTCGGTGTCGGGCGGCGGTAGGGAATCAGCGCTGCCCATACAGTCGCCTGTGTGTATTGCAGGAGAGGGGCGTCTTCTCGCAGCCCACGCTGCGCCCCTCTGGGTTACCCTGAACGGGGCACCGCCGCGGCAGCCCCGCGCTTCGGCGAGCTGCGAGCGCTCACCCGGCACGACGCGTGCCCAGCCTGCGCGCTACCTCACCAGCTCCATCCCCGTGTGTGATCGCAGTATGAGTTACGATAGCAGTAGAATTCATTTCAACTGCGGCTGAGGGCGGGGGGAGGTTCTGCTTTAACACGCGATCCTATGGGGGCGGTGTCTCCGCCCGCCGCGGGTTGTGTGGCACGGCCGAGGTTGGCAGACCCGCCTCGGGCACCGCGGAGAGAGGTGGCGGCGGTCGCTTCCACGCCGCTCCGGGCGGCCCCGCGGCGCAGCGCCGACAGCGGGAGCACCTACCAGCGGCGGGCGGGCTGCGCCCCGTACTGCGGCCACGGACGGGGCTGCTGTTAATGGGCAGCCTTATCGTTCAGGTCGATTTGGAGCAACGACGCGCCAAGCCCGCCGTCCGCCCCCGTCTTTGTCTGAGCCAGAGGTTGTGACACCTCAGCTCGTTGCTGCCGTACGGGACGCTCATTGCAAACGAGCGTAGTGCCGAGGCGCGGTGCTGCCGACGGCCGTGCGGCTGCAGGGACGCGAGAGTCCCGCGGTAGAGCTGCCGCCCGCTCCCCCGGGCCGGATCCGCGCAGCGGCGGGCACGGCGGCGGCTGGGGACCGGCGGCCCCCGCGGCGCCTTTAAGGGCGCGGGGGGCGCGCGCGGGGCAGCGGGTGCGCGCGGCCGGCTGGCAGCGGCATTGTTCCCTGACGTCACTGGCAGGCCGCGCGGCGGCGGCGGCTCTCCAAGTTGCCTTTGTTATTCGGCGCTCCCCGGCTGACACCGCGGCCGCACGCAAAACGCGGAGCCGGAGCCGCGCGGAGCGGCGGGAAGGAGGGCGGGCGGGGGGCGCCCCGGGGACGGGAGCCGCGGGCTGCGCCGGGGCTCGGCTCGGGCGGGCGCCAGCGAGATAGGGATAGCGAGAGGGAGGGGAAAAAATAGAATCTCCCTCCCCTCGTTCTGTGGCTCTTTCCCCTCCGCCGGCAGCGAGGCGGTGCGGGGGCCGCCGCTTCGCTTGCGTCTCCTAATTGCGGAACGTGGGAGCCCCGCGGAGCGGGGTGGGTGTGCGGGGCGCACCAACGGCCGTCGGAAGCGCGGAACGTCCCTGCGAGCGGGCGGCAGTGGGGGGGAGCAGCCGGGGGAGCGCGGATCAGCAGATCGGCGCCCGTCAGCCGAGGCCGGCGCCGCGCCGCCGTCTCGCAGGGAGTCGCGCTGGGTTTCCTCGGGAGCAGGAAAAAACCACCCACCCGGCCCCGCACCCGCCCCATTGTCGGCGCCCCGGGCCGCCCGCCCGCCCCCCCAGCCGTCGGGGCCGCCTCCCCGGCCCGCCCTGCGGCCCCCGCCTGCTCTGGGCCGCCCCCTCTCCCAGGGGCGAGCACCCCCCGGGCCGCGGCTCGCTCCTACCTGGGTGGCGGCGGGGCCGGGGCCGAGGTGAACCCCCGCCCGCACGCCCGCAAGGTCCCCCGGCCCCGCAACGAGCCGCGGCACTCGGAGGCACCACGCGCTCCGGAGCGCTCTCGTTTGCGGGGTGGTTTCCCCTTATTTAATAACAGCAATTCAGCAGGGAGGATATTTGCCTGCTCTCAGTTTCCAGAGTGGAAGGGTTTTCTCTTTTTTTTTTTTTTTTTTTTTTTTCCTCTTTGCGTGCGTGCGTGCCATTCAGGAAGGCTTAAACGCGACTCCCCGCCTTAAACCCGCTGTAAGACAATATTTGTGTTTTAACTCGGCTCTCAGCTTAACTCCGGGTGCTCGGCGGGTGGGGGCAGAGGGGAAGGGAGAGGGCGAGGGAAGAGCGTCCCCGCAGGAGGGAGGCAGCTCCCTTTCAGATAGGAATCTGGGACAGATTTTGCCAGCAGCCACAAAGCATGGCCCTTTGGTAATAGAATAGCCAATGTAATTTGACACTTCAACTTGCTGTGCTCTCTGCTAGTTGATTCACTTACTCACCCACTAACATTGAGCTCCTTTTCACTGTCTGTGGGCAAGGGAAAAAGGGGGGGGGGGGGGGGGGAAAAAAAAAAGGGGGGGGGGGGGAGAAGGGCGAAAGGGGGGAATAAAAAAAAAAACACCTATTCAAAAATCCCCCCGGAGAGCTGTGCGGCACTTGGGGAGAGGAGCCGGCGTGCCGCTCCGCGCCGTGCAGCCGAGGTAAGTTTGGCGGCCGCCCGCGCTCCGCGCCCGGGCAGGGGTCGCGCCTCGGCGGAGCGCGAACAATGGGGCGGGCGGGGAGCGCCCCGCGGGTGCACCGGGCGGGCGGGGAGCCGGGCCTGGCGGCGGGGAGGCGGCTCCGCGCCGGGAATGTCCTTGCGGGGGCCCGGCACCGGGACGAGTTGCCGCGGCGTGGGGCCGCCGGCCGCCAAAACAAAAGGGGCCGG
Source organism: Perdix hodgsoniae (assembly GCA_035772895.1). Lineage (NCBI taxonomy): Eukaryota > Metazoa > Chordata > Aves > Galliformes > Phasianidae > Perdix > Perdix hodgsoniae. The sequence continues at coordinate 683,355 of JAPSGF010000058.1, read as the reverse complement.
GGCTCGGGGCCGGGGCGGCGGCTGCCCCCGGGCGGGCGGGCAAGCACCGTCGGGGCGGGCGGGCGGCGAGCCCCGGGGCCGCGGGCGTGCGCTTGGCCGGGGAGACGCGCGGGGGAGCTTGCGGCCGCTTTCCGTGCTGCGGGAAGCTCGCCTGGGTGGAAATTCCTTGTGTCTGGGTTTTGAAAGCCAGTTGGGACCGGGGCCTCTCTCGGCAGGCAGGAGGAAGGAGCGGCCCCGCGGCCCCCCGCCTCCTCGCGCTGCCGCCCTCCCTCCCCCCGGTGCATCTGTCCAGGAAGCCGCTGGGCGGAGGGGAGGGGGCCGGGGGCAGGGGGTGGGGGGGAGGCCCGGCCGCCGCTCGCCGCCCGGTCGCCTTTGTGCGAGGGGAACGGGGAAAGCGCTGCCCGGCGCTGCGGAGCGGAGCGGGCGGAGCGCGGGGCTCAAGCCACTCCAGGAATGTAAACACGAGCGGAGCCGGCCGGCCCCGGCGTTACCCGAGCGCTGCCCGAACCCCGCTCTGCTCCGCTGCTGTTCCGAGCCGGTGGCGTCTGCCCGGGGCCACAACCGGGATTTTCGACTACAAACTTTGTTTCGCACGTGGGAAGTTGCATTTCGGTGCTGCCTTTCGGGCTGCGATGAGGGGCGCCGGAGCGGGCGTCGCGTTTCGGGTTTTGTTTCAGCCAACTGCGGAGAACGTTACCCATTTCTTAAAGGTGCAATGTGCGCGCTGGGGGAAGCGGAGCCCCCGGGGCGCGGAGGAACGGCTTTGTGCGGGGCGCGGGGTCCCGCTGGGCAGCGCGGCGGCGGGGAGAGCGTTCCCCATCGCGGCCGTGCGGAGAAATTTCCCGAGACCGCAGCGAACTTAAGGCACAGCCCCGCGTTCCCGGCTGCCCGTGCACATTTCTGTGCTTCGGTTAATAATCTGCAAACGGCTTAATGGCTCCGGAGTGCCCCAGGAATGGGTTTTCTCCGTTGACTCGCGCAGGCCCGAGCGGAGCGCTGCCCCGGCTCTTTCTCAATGCGCTGACATGAGAGAAGAGGATTTAACTTGGCAGCCTGAACAAATGCTCTATCAAAGGTTTCCTAAGAGACAGTGGGAGAGCGGGGGAGATGAATGACCCGAGGGAGTTGTAGGGTGCTACCTATGCAGGTTTCCTTTTAAATACGAAGTGGCCATTTAGGGCTCTGAATAAAACTGCGCGCATCAGAAAGGCGACAGGCTTATAAAATTTAAAAGGGCAAAAGCCCATTAATGCTGTGGCGGAGCTCTGGCTCCCAGCTCTGCTTGAGTGCTTCCAAGCGCCTCGAAGTGCCAAAGCTTTTAAGGAATCCCGAGCAGCGGCTCCCCCGGGGCTGGAGGACCTCGGCCTCGCGTGCGGTCGGCCCCACTCCCCGGTGGGGACACGGACGGGTGGGGGACGAGGGCTGGGGACGCTCAGGGGAGGGAGCGGACGCGGTGCGGGGGGCACGCGGGAGCACCGCAGTGGGTCCGAGGCTCTGCAGACGGGGGCTCGGAGCAGGGAAGTTTCATAGGGAGCAGAATGAAATGGCAGTGCCCCGGCAGCCTGTGGGAGAGCAGGGGTCTGCTCACCAATGGGGACGCTCTCTGGTTCAAACTTCCCCTTCCTTCTCTCGCTAGAGATAAATTTACTGTGGCATCAATCTTGTCTTGGCGGGCCCTGATTCAGGTTTGTGAATGCCAGAAGACTCGCTCTGACCTTTCTCTGTTCAAGTTGAGGATGTTGAAACACCAGCCATCAAACAAAAGGCACATTGAAAGCAGGCTCTGCACCGAGCACGTGTGGCTGTGGGGTAGTGGGGTGCGTCTGGGGGCTGTGTGCCTGAGTTTGGCTGGGGGAGGAGAGAGAAAAGGCCGCTTATTGCTGGAATGAGAGGATGGAAAACATGACTTGAAGTGCTCCAAATATCTTGGAGTCAAGGACCTTTTTCTTTCTATCTTTACTTTTAAGAGTCTTAGGAAAAATGACTTGTTCTCTACTTTTTTTTTTTTCTTCCTTATTTTAATCGATGTATAATTAGCAAATAACTAATATATTTCTTTTCCTGTGGATGCAAAGATGACCAAAATGTTGCAGAATTTATCAATTTATAGAAAAAATTTAAAAAAAAATATTAAAAAAAAACCAACTCCCAAAATCTTAGAAAAATTAAATGCCTTTGGGATTACACCTTAAAACAATGAAAATTCTCTGGGATCTAGTTGACAGAGTTGGGATTTTTATCTGCTCAGGGGAGCACTACCTCAAAAAGTAGTGCAGGTGTAAAGATGTCTGTAAGTTATAATTTAAACTTATTTGGGGCTGTCAGAGTTTAAAAAGAACACCCTTAGGAGCAGTCAGTGCAGATATCTAACCTGGCAGCAGTATTCCTGTCAGTGTAGGCAGATGCTGTTGTTGTGTACATTGTTTACAGGCCACAATACCTTAAGTAAACATTGATCATGATTAGAAACAATAATTGAGGCTGTGGCAAAGGATCAATGAAAACTTTGTTTCAGGGGAGAAGCGAGTTGCTGTGCGTATATACAGAGAGCATTCTGTGCTGCCTGAGATGTGCAGTGTTAATGCGGTGCAAAATTCCGGTTTTAGACTGTTTTAAGAAATCCACAGAGATGACAGGTCGGTTTTTGCATCGTCTAAGAGATGTGTCCCAATCAGCGTTGGTTACAGGAGCTGAAAGGAGAGCTGAACGTGTGCATCACGTTTCCATTCATAACTTCTCTTGGGAGCTGCTTACGCTTCACCCCAGATCGCCTCCAAAAGTTTGGTGGAGATCAAAAAACCAAAGGAAAAACCAACTCCTCAAACCTGGTGGGTGACAGTTACATCGCTGGTACTTTGTACTCGTTTGTAGCAGCTTGGTGTTGGCCAGCAGCTGTGAAGCCTGGTTTCAGTCTTGAAAAGGAAATGTATCTCGGAGAGGAAACGAAGTTGGAATTCCCTTTGCCTTCCCCAGTGTTTCTGATAGGCCTCAGTCCACAGCCCGGCCCTGCAGAAAGGACAGGAGATAAGGTGGCGGGGGCTGTGCCCCACCTGGGTACCTGCTTCCCACAAGTGTGCAGCGCTGCAGCCAATGCCTGTGGGGGCAGGTGGGACCACTGTGCAATTGGCTGATTTCTTTGCTCCTCGTGGGACCCATTTTTGTGAAACCCCAACTTGTGTTATAGCAGAGAGGGAAGACTATCGCTGAAGAGTTGAAGATTGGCTTGTGCTCATTCTTGTCATCTGCCTGGTGTGGGACAAGGAGCACAAGCATTCCTTATGCGTTTACATCTTTTTATGAGAAATCACCATATGCAGTGCCGTGATGCTGTGTGTGGGCACTGATGTACCTGCTCCTCAGATACTTCGAATTTAGGCAAGTCAGCTTTCCTGCTGATGGTATTTTGAGTCTCTGTCAGTGGTATTAGAAATCATTTCTGCTTTAAAATGGTGCCTTTGGCTCAAAAACAAGGTTTGTGAATTGGAATGTTGCTTTGTCATATTGATTTTTCTTCTGCTTTTCTTTCTAAAAGCAAAAACTTCTTAGGTAGTGATTTCATTTTATTTATTTCCATTGGGTTTCACAGGATCATTAGCGTTGTGCTTGGTTAATGTTTGAAGTTTTTCAAGGTAATTGAGGCCACAAGAGAAATGGCCAGCAAGGGGTTCTAATGGATCTCCACAGCTTGACTGCTGGAGGCAGTAGTGCATTATGAGAGTGGAGGATGGTTGTACACTTGTTATGTGTTATTTTGGGTTCAGCTACTTCAAGATGGACTGGAGTTTATGTGGCCTGTGAAGGTGTGGTGTGGGATCTCAGTACTGTGTCACTACCCCTTATTAAGCAGGACAGATTGCTATGAATATTTTGTGTCTGGGGGAGGGGAAAAAAAGTTATTTTTAGGTAGGCAAAGTCACTTTTCATCATTTCTCCTTCAAGCATCAACCCAGGTTAACTTACTTGGCAAGGAACGAGACATTAATTGTGGAATGTTCCCTTTGGAAGCACTGGGTAGGCCACCATTTGGTCTAGGCCATGATTTCCTTCAGATACTTATGCTTTTTTCCTGCTGTATTAGATGATAGGAAAAGCAATTTGTGCTCCTTTACTGAGTCCTGGAACAGCCAAACATGATTCCTTCCAAGGGGAAGGGCTGCAGGTCGGCACTTGTTGGGTTGGGATTTAGGATCTAATCAAGTATCTGCACTCAGAGACCCATGCATCCTTTCATTAGATAATTCAATACATTGAGCTGTTTCATATTTTGTGTAGCGCATTAATATTGAGGTAGTACCGTATGAGCTATCATGTTAGCATTCCATTAAGATAAATGTGCTAAGTGTATCCCTTCGTTGACAATCAGCATTTGTTTTGACTCAGTGGAGCAGCTCTGATTCCCAAAAGTGGTGATTCCCAAAGTGGTGCAGGAAGGCTGTTGGTTCAGTATGGTTGGAGGTGGAGAGAAATCACTGCTCCAGAGCCATATGTAGGTATGATTCTATAAGTTGTGCAAGCTCATCAAACTCGATTTGAATTTTCCATTCTTTTCCTTGTTTGTTTTCATAAGGACTCCGTTTTCCCTCCTGGTATACCACTTATTCATCTGTGAATGATGATGTGGATGGTGATGAGCTGGTTTCTAAATCTGATGCTGTCCTGTTGAGGAGGCCCCTTTCTGCAGCTCTGTGCCCTTACCTGGGCAATGTTGGGCTGCCCTCCCTATTGGCACAGCCATTCTGCTCACATCTTCCCCAGATCTCCAACTGCTGGGGAGCTGGCTGGCTGCGAGAAGGCACACTGTGCTGCCTGGAACTCAGTAAGCAATAGAAAAGCAGCATTGCCGTGCATCTGGCTTTGGAAATGGAAATAACTCTAACTCATATGTAATCCTGGAGTGCTGTTAGAGCTAGCACGAGAATGAAAGTCATAGGCTTCGTGTGCCTGATAGTGTCATGCAAAGCAAGCATGGGAGTTTCTTGCTGTCTTTATTTGGTTGTCTTCAAATCTGTTTCCAGTCCTCTAGGCTGTTACTTGGAACCTCTCTGGAGCTGTGTGTTGGTGGACAGGATGACAATGAGTGGAGAACACCAACTTCTTGGTCTGTCCAATGCATGAATGTGGGTAGGGTATGCCTCAGCTGTGTTGCAGCTCTCTGTGCACTGGCAATGCCATTTTACATCTTTGCCGATTGGATGAAGACAAGCTTTTGAGGAGCAAGAGGAACAGAAATATGTTGACAAATTTCACATCGGTGCCTTGGAGATTTCCAGGTAGTCTCCTAACTAATCAGAACAGTTTATTTATTGGGACTGTGGTGACACAGATATGTGACAGAATAGTAGGGGCTTCAGTTGGCCATTTAGTAGCAGAAGCAGTTCCCTTGATGAATATCTGACTGCTTCTTGGCCGCGTTCCTGATTCCCTCTAAGAACAGCGGAGCCTTTTAGGCTGCCCTGAAATACACACCTACTGGATCTCCATCGGAAATTTGGAAGTTACTCTCTCTTGTTTCTGAACCCTGTTCCAAATGGAGATGAACTGATAGAACACAGACTCATTCCATGAATGTGAGCGTCGAGGGCTGGGCACAGTGGGGCAGCTGGAGGACAGAAGGACTGAGACTGGGCTTCCCTGCCAAGTGCCTGGCTCGCAGTAGTGCTGAAAGAGTGGGATTTCCCTGGTTTGAGCATGATTTCTGCTTTATCGAAGGTTGAAAATCACTTCAAGTTTATGAGGGTTCTTACAACTTCTCTTCTGTGTACTGCTGCGGCTCAGATCCTTCCCCATGCCATTCTTTGGGATGGTTTGGAGTGTTGTCCAACACCCACTTGATAACTGTGTGTCTTACAGCTCAAAGGTTACCACCTGCCTTTGGTTATTTTAGAGGTGTGACAGAGTAAAAGCAAAGTGGAGGTGCTGAGCGGCAGCGAGGAAGTGCTGGTGTCTCAGGATGCAGGACCCCCACCCTGGCACACTGGCACATTGCCTGCCAGGGAGCTCGGGCAGCTTGTCTGTCCCACTGCCCAGCTGGAATGATTTGACAACCACTGCTGTCATTTTTAGATGTTAATGTTCTAGCATTGATACAGCAGAAGTTTCATTTTGTTTTCCATCCTTTTTTTCCTTCTCTCCAAGGCCACTTTCCTCCCTCATTCCCCATTAAAAAAAGAAAAAAAAGAGAGAGGGAAAAAAAAAAAACAGGACAAAAACTTTAAATAACGTTTTAAAATACTCTGTCGACATTGCATTCTCAGAAGAGTGGTTTGTTTATGTATTTTTCCATATAGGAAGAGAGTAGGGCTTATTATCCTACAGGTTTTCAGGGGAGAGAAGAATGATGTGGTTGTCAGGCAGCCTGCCCGATCTCTTGGTGTCCTGCTTGTAAGTCTGTGTTTGTTCAGTGCTCCTGTGGCCCTTTTCCTGGCAGTGGGATCACAGAAGTTAACTTGTTTACAGCTGGTGTGCAGCTTATGTTGGCCTCCCTTGCAGCACCCCGGCTCTCCCCCCAGCCTTTCCAATGAAAGCTTTTCTTCCCTCCTCTTCTCAGCACAGGTTGATACACTTTACATGTACACTTTTTTGTTCTTTCTTTTTAAAGATAGGAGTGTTTCTAAAAACTACTCCAGGTCTGTGAACTGTCATGCTACAGATGCTCCCAGGTCCCTGGTATCTGTGGCTTTTTGGATGCGTTGAGGAGCTGGAAGGTCCCGGTGCCCTCTGGCTGCTGCCTACATTCAGCAGCATTGTGGCTGCCAGCCACACTGAGTCTTGTCTGCAGGCATGGGTGGCCCAGCTGAGGCTGTGTGAGCATAGTGTGTCTATTGAACTTACATGGTTAGCTCATTTCAAGCGTGTTGGGCTTCCTCGTGTCCAGAAGTTCATTCGCTCTTCCTCCTGAAAGACCTGCTCTGGTATGGGACACTGAAAACCACTCTCAGTTGCTATTTAAAAAATTGATCATAAGAACAGCGTGTGCATCTTCTCCCGTCCTCCTCTTAAGTATGAGATTTCTCCCCAAATTTACATCACTGTTTAAAAAAGTTGGAGATTGCAGTCCAGCTGGAGCGTGATAGCATTCGACATGGGAGCCTCCTGGCTTTCCAACTGAATGCATAGCTCTGGCTTTTGGCGCTGTGAAATCCTGACATCTCGCACATTAAAATCATAACAGCATTATGTAAGGAGAAGTTATTTTAGGTCACTTGCAGTGCCTCCTAAAATTCAGCTCCAGCAACCTCGTGAGCTGGAACGTGCCGGCTCGCGCAGCCACAGCTGTGGGCAGTGTCCAGGCATGGCACCACCTCCTGCCCTACCCTCTGTCCCCAGCTCAGCCCCAGTCTTGTGCCATGCCTCCAGGGGGCTGGGAGCAAGGGGTGTGGGGGACAGGAGGATATGGGGGAGGCTCCAAGGCCAGCAAAGAATGTTGGCACCGCAGTGTGTGGGTAATGTGGGCATCTCTGTGGCATTGGCCTCGCTGCTCTTCGCTGTGAGATGGGAAAATCTATGGCAACCACTGCTGGCAGCCAATGACTGCCATCATTTTTATTTTGCCGTTATTCTTGGCAGGTTGTTTGTGAAGTAACCAGCAGTTGGGGGGCCTGGGGAGTAGGGGAAGTGTCTGCCAGAGGTCTGGAGCTGGGGTTTGAGGTACGGGGGAGCAGACAGGCACCTAAAATTCACAGCTGGGTGTTTTATGTAAGCAAAATATCGGGGTCATTTTGTCTCCAAATAAATACAAAAATGTGAAATTTCTGATTCGTCTGTTGAAGTTCCTTTTATTAACACACTGTTACATTAAGCATCCATTTTGAAGAGTTTGGCGCCTTGCCTCTAGGATAGCAGAATGCAGTGCTCCCTCTTAGCATTGTTCATTGCACTGTTTTTCACCACACATAACACATAGCTATGGTGATCCTCACACAGACTGAATGGTGCCGGATGAGCACGTGTAACAAATGCATGTTTGCCCTGTAATGGGCAATGCTAGCTGCATGCAGGTAAACACATTAGTGAGCTGGAATGAGTGAAGGGAGGGCAGCAAGGCTGCTGTTGGGAAGCTCCCAGGCTCTGCCATGGTGACTAAGGCAGCTTGATAGCTTCCTTATTGCCACCATCTGCGTGCTGCCGGCTGGGGCTTGCAGTGTGGCGAGGTCCTGCTGCTTGCAGGCTGTGGACAGGGCGCTGGTAAACAGCCGTGGACAGGGATCTGAACATCTCTGGTCATGGCGGTGTGATAACTCTCTCATTAGAGTTGTTTAATTATGTGAAAATAAAATAAATATAATTCCAAGAGAGACAGCGTTTTCATTTCATTAAATTTCGTATTCTATGTGCACATATAAATTATTTACTCAATGTGTGAGCCTCTTGTGGAATATGTCGTGGAAAAAAGTCTCGTATTGGTGTTCTTGAAATACTACTCTTCTGAACATCCCACCCAAATTTCAAATGTTTGCTGGCAGTTTTATGGTGTCATATGATTTAAATCCTGATTTAAAACTTTGAGTTCAGTCATCCAAAAGGGAGCAGCGTGTCGGCACGGAGTCTTCGTTCTCCTTTGTCTGAAACTGCAGCTACAGCCCTCAACACCTCTTTCTCAATAAAGAGAAATGTAAATCAAAAATACTTGTCACGTTGCCAACATCTTGTCCTAGCAATATCCCAGCATACTAAATCATAAAAGGAAGAAACGTAGTTTGTATCTGCTGTCATATGAGAAATATATTTTTAAGTATATCTCTGCTCTATTTGTGGTCTTTTGATGTTCATGAATTTACGCTTTGTTCTGCTGAAGACAACTCCACCTGATAAACTTCCCATTGAAGTAACGAGGGACTGGGAAGTCAAGTTCCATTCTCACCATTGCACCTGACTTAGGAATAACTTGTAGGAAATGAAATACGATGCACATATGCTAATCTCTTACAAAGGCTGTCTGACATCTTTGTTTAGTAAGGATTAAACTCCTCCAAAGAAGCTCAGAGGATGCAGGAATTCTCTGGCAGTTGATCTTTTTGTGTTTTTAACGTAGAATATTTTTAGCCCAAGATACAAAAATACGTACTTCTGTATCCAAAGAGGATGTTGTTTCCATTTATTATAAAACGTTGGATGGGAAACAAGATGTTAGACCTATTATAATGCAACCCAGCAATTAACATATGTTGGCCTGCTTCTGCCAAGGCTGCCTTGTGAGTAATGCAGGTTGCACAAGCAGAGGAGTCGGGTTGTTTGTCAGTGACAAGCCATCCATACATGCATGAGTGATCAGATTGCACAGCCATCAGCCGAGGATAGGATGTGAATCTGTGTTTGAATCTAAAAGCAATTATAGTTTAAATTTCCAAACTGAATGCAGCTGAGAGGGCAATTTTGACTTTTTTTTTCTTATTGCCAATAAAAATAAATAAATCTCTTGTGCAATATTAAGAAAATTGAGGTAATAATCAATGGAAGCTTGCAAGTTTTTGAGTGTTTTGTTGTTGTTGTTGTTGTTTTTAATTCTCCAATGACTGAATGACCAGGGTATGTCAGAGGAACGTCAGGGATGTGCTCGGAAGTGGGAGCCCCTTGTCCCAATTCCTGGGTGCTGCACGTGGGTGCCAGCAACCGAGACTCTGCTTCTCCCTTCAGAGGAGCCTTCTGCAGCCGATGGGTGGTGTAGCTTGGTTCAGCTGGAAATGTTTTCTCCATGCTGAAGGCCAACGTAGAGGCAGTCGTAGCTGGAAAACATACTTCTCATGTAAGGTGTTGAGTATTTTCTATAGATTTAATACTTCCACCCAAATATGCACTTTTTGCAGTTACATATAGGAAGAAGGAAAGAAAAAGAGCAGAAGCTTAAACTGAAAGTATGTATGTATATAAAGTTAAATTATAGGGGAGACCAGCTTTTGCTTGTTTTCCACGAACACAGAGTACATGACCAATTAAGACCTACTAAGTATTACAGGAAGACGAAAGGTATACTGTAGATTTAAATTAACAAAAGGCATCCTCAGAAGATTTGGAAGGTCGAGTATGCTTGAACTCTAAAATGTGCTCCAATTAGTGCTCTATTTAAAAGCAGATTTTGTTTCTTAACCTGAGAGCAGACTGCTGCACGCCGGCTGAGAGCTCACTGTGTCTCATGGCTGTGGTTGGTCACTGTGTGCTGCTGTCAGTGTGACCCAGTAATCATGGCTGGGGGGACAGGAACATGGAGAGAGAATAGCGGTCGGCATCTGTATGCGTCGTATGTAGGTGTTTACTTCTGGTTCTTGGACACTTTACCATGACAGAGTGCAATGCATCATCACTTTTCTCTTTTAGAGGGTTACATGCTCAAATTGTAGCTTTGACACTGTCTGTTAAGCTATAAATAAAGCTTGACTATGACAATGATGGCCTTCATTGGCTACTTTTTGACTGTAAATTCACAATTTTTGCTTTTGCCTTGAGCATCATTTTCAAGCTGTGCAGCCTGGATGGTGTTGAAGAAAAGAATCCAGGAGTCAAGAACTGTGGGCTTTAGTGCTCAGAGTGCTGATCAGTCTAACTGAAGATTGCTAGCCTTAAAATACTTGGACACCTGAAGCCAGTCCTATAGAATCATTTAGAATAGTAATAGACTTGCCTTTTGCAAGATCTGTCTCTGAAGGCTTATTTGGGTATTGCATTTTCAGGTTTCATCCACAATCACAAGTGCTAGAAACTCATTAAATAAACAGAGATGCTGCTACTATCAGCTGACTTCAGGAGCTAGGTCTTTAGTGCATACATGAAAACAGCAGCAGCTTCAGCTCCAGGGCTGCTGCCTCTTCTTTCAGTGCCATGCTGCATGGGACTGAGAGCAGCCTTGTTGTGCCTGCAGGCTGCTGCAATTGCTGGCCATGCCCAAGGTACTGTGCATCTTTTTCAATCAGACATGCAGTGAGAGCTTTTACAAATTAAATGGCTGGGTGAAGCGCTTGTTTCTCCACTCCCATGTCATCAGTCCAGAACAGGCAGATCCAGCATAATTTTTGGAGATGCTGAAAAAAGGGGAAAATAGCTGGCTGGGAAAAATACACAGTAAAGAAGGTGTAACTGGGTTTACCTCCTTTATGGCATTTTGACAGTAAAAAGTGATATTACTGAATTTGTATCAGTATATTATTTGTTCTGCTTTTAAATACCTGTCAGGAGGCTTTGATCCATGGGCACCGTTGTTACCTCTTCTATGACCCAGTCCTATGTTTAGGACTGTTGGACATCCATCCTTTAGAGGCAGCTCTAAGTAAGCTGTTTTGCCTGTGATAATTTTCATTGGTCAAGTCTGTGCTAATTGATGCACTTTGTGCTATTGTTCTCATGCTTAAATAGCACCTGTGAGCAGGTTTCATCAAAGCTGCATCTCTAGGTGCGCACTAAATACCTTTGATACCTCACCTGTGATGGTGGTGGAGCTGCTAGTAAGAATGACAGCTGCAGGCAATAAATGAGGACAGTAATAGGAGGCTCAGTGCTGGGTAGAGCACCATAAATCATAAGGCAAAAGCAGTAAGAGCTCTGACAAATCGGCTAGCAGCTGCAAACAGCACTTTGCAGGTAAGAATTATTGTGCTCACTCTTGATAAGTGCTCAGAGCCCGCCTCTTCCTTGCTTGTGGGTGATGGCCCTGGTGTGCGGGCACTTGGGAGTCTGGCCTGGGGACGGTGAGCGTTCAGCCTTGTGTCATTCTCACAGCATGCACTGAGCCTTCATTTTCATCTCAGGTATGTTCAAGTGAGAGTTTTCTCCTTCTGGGAGGAATACCCTGATGTTTTTTGCAGCTGACAAGTTGTTTTATTTTGTTTCCTTGGAGACTTTAAAACAGCGTTTTAGAAAAGTGGAGAGAAGAGGATGGATTTGGCTGACTTAAAACCAGCTTGCTTTGTTAGCCTTTGCCTGGAGGGATGTGAGGAGCCCGCATGGTAGAAAACAATCCTACTCTTCTATCATTAGAGAAATGAAAAGTATTTTAATGAAATAACGATAGGAAACAGATGGTGATGGGCTGGCAACTGGGCTGTTTTTGTACGCTAAAAAGTGTCGAAGGCATCTCAGTGTAATTGTATCTAATGCTGTCCCATGATGTAGTGCTGGGGGTAGGTGGGGACTGAGGATCCCCAGGGTCACTGCACCTGGAGCTGTGCACTTCTGAAATGCAGCGTAGTGTAAATGGGAGCCCCTAAGAGCAGTGCTGCTGGCAGAGCTGTGCCCCTGTGTCTGCAAGGGTTGGGATGGAGCTTACCACTCTTCCATGCCATGCTTACAGTGTAGCGTGTTCCATAACTGCTGTCTTCTTCTGGTGCTGTAAGCTATGAACTATAAGCATACAAATAAAACATTTTTAAGATAGTGTATTAAACAGCATCATTTACATATGGGGTAATTATGGGTCTACCTGAAGCTGCAGGTCCCCCTTTGAGTACATGCACATCCATAACCCCTTGGGAACTGTTGAGTCATGGCCTGAGCCACTGGTTGAGCACTTGGGGAAAGGATCCCGTCAGCCCTGGGAGCACAGGTGAAGGCAATTCAGCTGTGTGACCAGAAGGGGTGGAGCCTGGCTGCACCTGTCTTAGACCTCATTTAAGGGCTGCCAGTGGGGAAGGATCTTTTTCTGGAGATCCCTCCTTGGTGAAGGTTTTCTCTGTAAACCTGGAATCTTCTGGTATGGGTGAGCAGTTTTATTTCTTTCCTTTATAGCACCTTTCTATCATCCTGCTCCTTCTGTTATGGTACTGCTGTTGTAATGCCTTTTCCGTTGCATTGATTTGTCCGTTTGCTACACCCTCCATGTTGTCCCAGGAACAATCATTGTTAGGCTGCGTGTCCGATCAGGCTGTTAGGGTCAGTGTTTTTGTGATCAGTGGGATTGTGGTTAGTGGGACAGGTCACTGATGGGATAAAGGGCTTTGTTTTTTTTCTTTAGGGGTGTGCTTTTAGTCTTTGTCCTCTTTTCGTTAAGTTTTGTTTTCAGCTGCATTAGCTGCCATTGATACAACTGACTTCAGCATTAGTCCCTGTGCTGATCCCAGGCTGTTCTGGGAAAACACAAGGCAGGAGCTTCTTTCCAGCTTCTTTTGATTTAGTGCTACAGTTGCCAGAGGGTGCCATTTACCTGACTGCTGGGTGTGTGGTTTAACCCAGCAAGTAGCTAAGCACCACACAGCCCTTCTCTTGTTTCTTACCTTCTAGTGAGATAACAGAGAGAACTGCCGGGGGGGGGGGGGGGGGGGGGGGGGGGGGTTGACATGGGAAATCCAAAAACCAAAACAACTCAGTAACGACTAAAGCATCAGTGCTTTATTTACATTGTTTTTCTCCTGCAGCCAGGACGTAGCATCATACCAGTACCAGGCACTCTGAAGGAAAGATCAACTCCATCCAACCTGAAACCAGGCTGGCTGACATGTTGATGTCCAGCACATAAGCCAGAGGACATGCACTTGTGTCAGCTCTGCAGCTAGCGGCACAGGAGTTCAGCTGGGCTGTCCTACCGTTACTATGTCATTTGTCCTGTCCTCTGGAAGTGGTGACAAGTGTCATATTGTAGAGGTGGCATGGGTGGTGCTGCTGGCACCATGATGGTGGTACCAGGAAGGGAGGATGACAAATTAAGTGAGGTGGCTTGAGCACAGGGTAGCGTTTTTCTCCAAGTTCTTCTTGGTTGTTTCTCCTGGCCAGGAGTAAATCACGTTGTCAATGCTGTGGGATCTATATCCTGATGCCTGATACAAATATGCTGTGAGAAAGGTGGGCGGTCGTTGTTTCCATCCCTCCTGCTGCAGTGTAGCTTTATTGGGACTGCCTTATCCTCCCAGCTCCCTGCTGTTGTCATTCGCACCCTTACACTATGTTACCATCAGTGTTTGTGCAGGTGCATGATGAATCACATGGGTGAGCCCATTGAGAAAACAAAAACTCTCCTGTGTTCCTATATAGGTTCTCTTGGCCAGTGTAGCTCCCTGTATGGGCTGTGGTGTGAATGTGGCACTGATGGCCTGGCTGTGTGGAGTTTGGGAGTGGGGGCTCTCAAATCAAGAAGTCAGATGAATCCCTGCAATTAGGCAAGAATAATGAACCCAACTCATAAATAGATTGAATTGAGTGATTAAAATCACGGTATTTTGATTTGCATAAATTCATTTTCCTGTTAGTGTTGGAGCATCTGTTGCTGGGGCAGGTAGAGTATCACTGAATAGAAACAATTTACATGTAACATTCCCTACATAGGGCATCTCTCTTAGCACAGCTCCAGAACTAGTTCAGAGTCCCAAAACCAGGAAAAAATAAACAAAGAGTGTAGGTCTGTGGGACCGTGCCTGTGAGGGATGCAAACAGCTCCTTAGTCAGGGAGCTTCATATACTTCTTGGCCAAAACGTTGGGCAAGTTGTGTAACCTGGGAGGCTGCAAACCTCCCCATATTTCAGTGAAGCAAGGTAAAGCTTAAAACTCCCAGTCTTTGGTTAAGGATGCCTGGAAGTACAGTGGAGCTGGGGCTGCCTGCTGTGGGATTGGGCAGAAATGACTGTGTAAGGTGGTTCTGTGTTTCACAGCTTGTGAAAATCCTAAGGTGGAGTTACTCCTCGGTGGTGGTGGTGTTGTTAGAATCACAAGATAGTCTGGGTTGAAAAGGGACTATAATGATCATCTAGTTTCAGCCCCTCTGCTAAGTGCAGGGTTGCCAACCACCAGACCAGGCTGCCCAGAGGGCAGTGTTAGGGCTGTGTGCCTTTCGTGTGACCTGCTGTTTTACTGAAATTGCTTGCTTCTCTGTCGAAGCAGGTGATGGAACTTCCCCTGTAGAGCTGGCAGGAGATGGCATGAAACTTGATACCAAGCCTCCTTTAGGCTTAATGTGCTCAGAGGACACCTGCAGCCTAGCCAGCTGTGGCAGGTACAGCCACAGTGCAGTGTCACAGTGCACAGTGAGCCTGAGCCTGCGGCCCTTGCAGGGTGACAGGGCTCCCTTTTGCAGAGTTGGAAGTTTCCACTGGCACTTGCCCTTCCTGGGGGGGACCTGGGACAGGTGGGGTGGGCGAGTTCTTTCTGGGGCTGTGTTGGATGCAACTGGCAGGAGCTCCTGCTGGGGTCGGAGCCTGTGGGAGGGCCATGTGGGAGCCATGCCTTTCCCACGGCGTGCAGTGATCGGAGCTCCCGGGCGCTGCCGTCATACAGATAACCCTTGTCATTAAGCTACATGGCTTGACTAAATGCCAGTTGTGTTTGTAAATAATTATTCCTTAAGTTCCTGAAGGAACATGGCGTACTGTGTTTTGTGCTGCCTGCTTTTACTGTTGTTTTGTAACTCGGTGTGGGATTTTAGCTTGCAGACTAGCTTGAAAGTGGGCCCATTGCTCTGGTAATTGTGCACTTTATTGCTCAGGTCCTGGGTGCGTGTGTGTTGTCTGGGGGATGCCTCATGGTCTTGGGGTAAGAATCAAGCAGGGATCTAAGTGGCCAATGTTTGCATGCATTTAGCTGGGTATGCTTGCAGCCTTCTCACTGAGGAGTTCTTCTGGCAAGCTGTTAATGCCCATTTTAGTGGGTATGCGTGTGCAGGGCTATGCAGTGTCCTTATGTGGTGAGCGCATTCAGTGTCTGCTGCTATTTGGGTGCAGCACGACATAAAGGGGTTGATGAGGAAAACTGTGTTCAGATCAGAATGCTGCTGGTAGCTTTGTATGCAGGTATTCTGTACAGCTGACTTACTATAGAATAGCTTTTGGAAATATCTGTTCCTTTTTTGATTTTTTTAAATGAAGACAAAATATTCCAAAATTAAAATTATGCCCTCAAAACCCAATTGTATACATTTCCATGTCTTACCTTTGTTTTCTTTCAGATTTTTTTTGCTTAAAAATAAGTATTCTTAAACGCCCATTTTTTTTCAAGTGACTGATAATGCCTGAAACAAGCCTCTATTCTATGAGGTGCATGAAATTCCTGAAATTTTCACACTTTTCCACTAATGTGAAGTGAGGCATCCAAGAATCCCCAAATGATTTGAAGTTTTTCAAGTTTATAGAGTACTTGGTCTAGTGGGAGATACAGCCTGGTCCAGTGGGAGGTGTCCCTGCCTATAGCAGGGAGGTGGGACTAGATGATCTTGAAGGCCCTTTCTAACTTAAATCATTCTCTGACTTCTAAAAATTAAGGATATAGACTAATTTTGCAGGGGTCTTCCTTTTTATATTCATAATTGGTACTTCTCATTATATTCTGAACAAATCACCTCTTGAAATAATTCTTTGTGTCTGTATATCAAGGGCAATGTAGTATAAGCTTCTTCCACAAACATTCATGGTGATGTTTTGTGACTGTATTAATTTTAGCAAAATTGTGTTTAAAATCCTTCTTGTTTATATGTTGAACTCATAGTGTATTATTCAAATCAGACTGTATACAGATGCATGGTTTTCCTTTTACTGCCTTTTCCAGAGTGAGTTTGTTTCTGTTCATGGAACATAAGGAAAACCAGGCTGGAATTTGTAGGGATGCAGCTTCCTGATGTCTGTGGGATTTCTGCAGATTCCAGAAATTAATGGTGAGACTTCACTGCATTAGAAGTTAATAAAAACTTACAGCAGACATTATTTATATCGAAGCACAGAATAAATATTGAATTTTCTTTTTAAGAGAAAATTGCTTGGGGGATTCTGACAGTTAGTGAATCACTCTGCCAGGCTTTGTGGTTTTAAAGCCAGAATGCTTACGCTTGAGAGCATTTTTTTGTCCTATTTCTCTATCAAAGGCTCTACACATGAGCAGAGAAGCAGGCAGATGAGCTAGCCTATGGGAGGAAATAGTTAAAGCAGCTGAGCACCAGCATTATCAAATGAACCTGTAAAAAAAAAAAAACAAACAAACCTGTAAAAGTAGCTTTTGTGTTATCATTAACTCACTGTTTTTTAAACGTTTCTTATACCTGATACAGAAGAAGCTAGGAAGTATGATGCTAAAGCTGACTGAGCTCTTCTGCCTGTACAATGCTGATGGGCAGGCAGCAGTTTGGCTGCTCTCTGTGCCATGCAGGTCACTGGGGCAGCACAGACCTGTGGCATTGCTTCCTGCTAGTGATGTGTGGCCTCCTGCACTGCTGTGGGGATCTGAGAGGCACTGCTGTTGCTCGTGCTCCCAAAACTTTTTGTATCTTCCAAGCTCTTAATCATTGTGAATAAAATAATTGTCGTGAATAAAATTTAGATTAGACTATTAAAGATTTAAGTGTTTTAAATCCTGAAACTCATTCTGTCTGTAGAGTTCAAGGGTTTATTCATGTGCAGCACCATGGAAATTGCCACTGAAGGCACATGAGCTGCCTCATGGCTGACTCCCACCCTAAGCTTTTTGTAGGGAAAGATTAAAATGGGTTTACTGTATCCACTGTGTAGCCTGCTCAAATTCATCTGTGTGAGGTTTCAAAATATGTACAGTTATTCAAGTTTCAGTCTAGTTTCTTGACAACGTGTTTGCAGAATGCTAACCACTTAAAAGCAGCTTGGGGTTTTAGATTTCCACATTGCTGCTCCTCTGTTTGCAAGCCAGGCAGTGAAGGATAGGGCTGGTGCATGAAGCTGACAGAGCAGCTCCTTTCCCTGACCCCAGCCACTTGAGAACCAGGTGATGCAGTGAGCACAAGAGAGGAAAATCAAAGTCTCAGTCCTGTAAATATTTATGTACGTAGTTAAGGTTAGGCATAAAAATGGTTATTTGAACTTAGTTGAACTTGCACAGAAAGCTAAGAATATGTGTAAATATTTGCAGTCTGGAACCTATTTCAGATTTGAGAAGTATTTAAGTACTTAAAAATGTTTTTTTTTAAATACTGCAAAGCCCTCTGCTGCAACAAGATGCATTCAGACAGTGCAGACCCTGCCATGTGGGTAGTGCCTCCCAGCTGCAGCAAGCTGGATAACTGCAGGCTTTGAACTTGTGCAGTTCTGTTCGTTTGCTCCTGTGATGCCCTCAGCAAGAGCTTGGTGTTGGCTGGAGGGCAGGAGGCTTGGTACTGGGTCACTGAACTTGCAATGGCAGTTGTCTGATTCAACTAATTCTTCCCTGTCAGATTTCTCAAGCAACTTTGAACGTATTGCCTAGGCTCTGACTACCTGCCTGTCCCAGTCATAAAATGGAGTTAACTATGCAATCGTTCTTTCAACTTTGCCTGGACTTCCCCTGATTTCTTCTTTCATGTGCAGAAGCTAGTTTTCAAAGCGCTATTGTGAGACAAGTAAACTGAGAGCTTACTAAATGTGCAGGTGTTTGGTTACCTGGAAATGTGAAGGATTTTGCTCATTGTGTGTCTCTAAGGTCTCACAAGTGTGTGTCAATCCTCTCAAGAGCTGTGATTTTTTTTTTTCTTTAATTGCTTATTACCTTTTGTTACAAAGGAAGCAGCACTATCCTAGCAACCTGCTGTCTTCATTTGTGTTCTGTGTATGTTGTGTATGTGTGTACAGACATATACAGACATACTTTTTAGTAGTGAGCAGCTGCAGGCATGTGCAAGCCAGCCCTGTGCTGATGTAGTTCCAGCTCTCGCCCACCCGCCCACTTTCCTTCCTTCCTTCCGTGGAGAACTGGCAACCAGACAGCTTCAGCGCCTGTGCTGTGCAGGGAATGGCCTGCCGGGGGGGGGGGATAGGGGAGAGCATTTGGGTGCCAGATCAGTATCTCATTAGGCTTTCCTTAGCATATTTTACAAGTCTGCAGACAAACAGTAGTTAAGACTTGGATGGAGAAAAATTTATATGCTCTCTGCAGAAAAGGGGAATGGAGCTGTATCTGGGTGCTGTACTGCTCCCAGGCTCATCCCCAAGGATGCTGGGGCTGTGTGCTGTGCTCCGAGGAGCTGGAGGGCAGGGGAGGTAGAAAGTTCTGCCCAGGACAAGTTATGAAACCCCAGTTCAATTAATTCATTGCTTTCATCTCGGAGATGAGGTTTAAGAGCACAGAGTACAAAATATTGGATTGTGTGTGTGTGGTGCAAATGTGAAATTGGGCTGAATTTATCCCTAACTGTCTTAATGAATGGCAATTTTGCTAAGTCATATGGCTGAGTCAGCTGACGTTAATGATGTTTTTAAGCAAGGGTTAGAGAAAGCATTCAGCTCATATTTCCTTGTTGCTGTCTCTGCGTTTTTACCCTATTAGGGTCTTAATGATTATGTTTTCCTTTCTTAATCACAAACAAGATGACTTTGACAGTTGGTGACCCTCCTGCAGTCTCTGGTGTTGTGGTGTGGAGGTCACTTCTGGCCCTGCAAAGAGGCAGCAAGCGGGGCATTGTGAAAGGATTGCCATCCAGCAGGAGAAGGGCACTGGTTTGGAGAGCCCAGCATTGTGGGAATGGGTACAAGAAGCTGGTTCCCTGCTTGAGCACATCTTGCTGTACAACTGGAAGCTGAGTGGCTTTGCTTTAGTGGGGGAAAGCTGGCCATGACACATGGGTGCAAGCAGGCAGGGGGCTGCTCTGGGTGCCTTTCAGAAAACAAGTGGTTAAGTGCGGGCCTGTATCTTCTACGTGTGGAAGAGCTGTAAATAAGTAGCACCAAGGCTGCCTGACCCACATCATGCTTGCTGGCCAGAGAAATACTCAGCGTTCTTGGGCTGCTTGTACTTGGCGCTGTGCTCTGCCTCTGCTCTGCAGCTGCTGGGCTGCAGTTGCAGAGTTGATGAATAAAACTGACATGCACAGCTTGTAGGTGTAGGCTTATTTTATTATCTTTTTTTAATTTGTGAAGGGGGAAATCCGGGACTGGCATGCAAAGAGGCACTGTGTGAATTCCAGCAGTAGTCTGTAAATGGGTGCCTTGGAAAAGATGCCCGACTCTGGAGCTTGTGAAGTATTTAAGTGACTTGGTCTGTTTTTCCTGTGTGAATGGTGAGGGGTATGTGGGTAGCTGGAAGATCTTGTGTGTGTTGGTGGGTCCTGCTGCTTCCCGTGCTTTTGGCTGTGAGGCTGTGACTGCGTGAGCAGAGTTCTCGTTTACATTGGTCTGCTTTCAGCCTGTCGTAGTAAATCTATTTCACTTGTCACTCTGTAAATCATTATATAGGATTAGGCCTTTTACCAGCTTTTAAGAATTCTGCCACCATTGTAAGAACTTCCCCCTGCCTGGCTCAGCTGAGCAGTGTTCCTCCTTGCTGAAGCAGCGCTCTGTGTGAGGAGGAGGAAACGCTCCCTGGAAGGCAACCGACATTTTCAAAAGTGCTGTTCCACAAAAGGCGCTTTGAACTGTGCTAAACCTTTAAAAGTTGAATAATATTTTGAATGTTACTGTTCTAATGTTTTCCTATTGTCATGGAAGACTTGGATCAAGTCCCAGGGCTGTGGTTAACTTTGCCTCCAGTCTTAGTCCTTATTTACTACTGCTGGGGAGATGAACTTAAAGCTATTCCAGCTTTTTTTTTTCCACTGCTAGAGTCAGTCTTAGTGTTCTAAGACTTTTTTTAAATAGAAAAAGCTGAAAGATGCCTGATGTTCTGGCTGAAGGGTTGCAGTGAGGTGCTCCCTCCCACGTGTCCAGGTTGCCTTGCATTGTGTGGTGTCCAGCTGGGCCTGAAACGTCCCTGGGGAGGTTGGGAATGTGTGTAACAAAGGCGAGCCAGGCAAGTGTTGTTTATCCAGTTTTTAATGCTTCTGATTCTTCAGAGTTGTAGTTGTAAACTCCTCCATGTTTACCTAACAAATGGAACATCAAACATTTGTGAACGTTGGAGGTGGTGGGTGATTGCCTGAAAGTTAGAAAGGGAGTGCTTGGCAGAGGGTATGGAGGGTACAGCTCAGTTTGTGGTGTTTTGAACACAGGTGAATCCATTTCTGTCTCAGGGCCTACTGAAGGTGCAGCAGGAGGAGCAATTTCAGTGCGACTGGGGTTTTGGGGGAATGTTGTCAATAAGTACTTTGATACTTATTGTGGTAAATAGTTTGCTACTTAGTACTTAGAAGTTCTCAGGAAGCAGATTGAAATATAGTAACAAAATTCAGCGTCCTCTTACATGTTGGTCAGATCAGGTCCTTCGTCGTGAAGTATGTTTTCACCCCTCGCCCTGTGAGTTTATTTGGCAGAAGGTATGATTTATTTGACATCAGATAATCTGCATGCGGTTGTCATGACGGTATTTGAACTTCTGCTATGAAGATGCGGGGTTTAAGGTTTCCATTGGTCAGTGAGGTCTCCAAGGGCTCATTTTCCATTTATATATACTTCCTGTCCATCCCCAGGAGCCTAATTATTAATGTAATAGTATGTAGTAATGGCTTATCAGACCAGATTATGTTAGTGTAGCTTGCTTTTACCATACGTCATGGTATGTTAAAAGCATTTGTTGGTTTAAATTGAAAGCTTGGTGTGTTTTTCTACTGAGTAACTGCTTCTTTTCAGCTTCTTAAAGGATAGAAATCTTTTTCTATCCTTAATAATGTTAAGTGTTTGCTGTGTACTGAACCGAAGTGGTTTTGGAGTTGCAGTTTTTGGCCTAGGTGAAAACGTAATAAATGAAGTGTGAGGCAGAGGAAGGGGAAGAACCTAATCAGATGCTAAAGAGACTTCATGAATATTAAGTACTTTCCACTTAAGCAGTCTTTTTAATAATCTGAAACATTAATAGCAGTATGACTGCCTGCATCTACGCCAGCTGTGTAAGGGAGATAAAAGTCCCAGTTTAACGTGATTTTTATCAGCTTGCTCATGCTGGTGTCTGACCTACGGAAGTCATCAATTTGCATGCTGGAAAACAGCTTTTTAACAAACAGGACTGGCAGTATGTACGAATAAGTAGCCTAAGTGTCACTTGATTCTTGATCTAGGGAATAAAAGAGTAACTGCTGGTAGTTAAAATACCTCAGGTTTTTGTTTCCTTCCCTCCCTCTCCAAAGTATTCAGCCTTAGTGCCTAGAGTTATCCTTAGTCAAGAATAAACCTGTAAATGCATGTTGAATATTTTCTGGTAACTAATTATAGGAACTGTTTGTTCCCAAGTTAATGAATTCCCTATAAGAGTTGCCTGCACTCAGCCTATTACATGTGTTGCAAAATAATGACTGCAATTTTTTTAATGTGCATGCTGTAAATGTAAGCTGTGGCAGTACTGTAAAAGCTTTACTCATGATTGTTCTCTAAGCTGTCTGTGGGTTTATATTCTTTTCCATCAGGAAGATGCTTGGAAAGATCTGTTTCCTTGAACCAATTCTGTTTTCCTGCCTGGTTTGCTTGCTCTTTTGGATACCCCAAAAGGGAATTCTATCAAGATGCCTTTTTAAACTTCTGAAACCTAGTGTGAATATGGGTGAAAGCTTAACATACATGGATAAGTAGATAGTGGTTGTTTAAAAATAAAGCAAACGCAACACAAAGCTAACACCAGCACAAACCAAAACTCCAGATTTGGGTTTGTCTGTGCTGTTTCCTGCTTAGAATGGCTGGTCTGTTCTGCCCCTTCCTCTGACACTACTTCTCCTGTCCTGGGAGTGGCTGAACTGCTGAACTGGTCGGCTGCCTGCATGAAGTGAGCTCAAACCTGTTTCATTCGCTCTTTGCATTCCATGCTGTGATCTGCAAAGGATCATCAGCAGTCGGGCTGTCCCTGTGGCACATGTTGGGTGAGCAGTTGGGATCATGGATCTAGCTACAAACTTGTGAATCAACAGACAGTAAAAACTGGGATCTGTTTCAGCCGATACTGTAATACAGGTAGTTAATCTGTCCAGATACACTTGCTCTTTGTTTAGGGAGTGGAGTCTGGGAGTAGAATGCAGGCTAAGGCAACCTGAAGTATGTTCCTCAAAAACTGATGTATTGCACGGCTCTAAAAATAGTGGACTGCGAGAAAATAAATAAAAAGGAGCAGCATTTCCTGCAACTTGTTTGTGTAAGGTCTAGGCTGTGTTATGCATCTGGATGCAGCTTCTTGCTGTCTCAGTGCATTTGCTAGTCAGGAGTTCTGTCTACAATGCTGTGATTTGAGATTGAGCTGTGGAGATAGCAGGGAGTTACTACAGAATCAGATACGATACTGTCTCCTGTAGCGGTTACTTTTTTTAAGCATTCATATTGTTCTGTTTGAAAATCTATCTCTTATGAATTCTAATTTCGTACAGAATTCAAAATGATTAAGTTGCTGTTGGCAATTAAAAAAAGAGCAAATGGGGAAGGGTCTTATTCTACGGCAGTACTATTTCTATTGTGCTTCTTGACGGGATGTGGAGCTTTAAAAAGTCTCTTAAAACTGCTATAGCTTTTATTTGTTCTCTTTCAGTTCATAGAAGCAACAGGAGTAATCCCATGTTTCATTGCTATGCTTGCTCACTGGAGGGGAAAACAAACAAAAAAAATAGTAACTTTCAGGACTTCTGGGAATGGCCACCGAATATTTCAAGGAGATGTTTTCCTGAATGATATTTGGAACTTGCATATGCAAGTTTGGTTATGATGCAGAAAAGCCACTACAGCTTGATTTGGTACTTTGCATTATTGCATCCTTTTAGTAGCTGTGATGGTCATGTTCTCAGTTTTCTTTGTTTTTCAATAAAGAAGATCTAGGATGAAAAGATTAGTATAAAATGAGCTATTTATTACACAAAAATGCGTTCTTGTTCTTTATGGTACCTGGGGAAACAATTACAGTCTACATGGTAATATAACCATGTTATGTGCTCTCCCACACCCATGATTTTATCTAGTGTCAACAGCAGGGATTTATAAGACTTTAGGAAAATGACTTTTCTGGGAGCTGGAGGCATCATGGGTCTCTTTGTAGCTTTCTTGTCCAAATTAGTGAATATTAGTGGGACACTGTTTATCACACAACGATGTGTAAGCCCTCCTAGCTACAGACCAATAACTCATGGGTTACACAGTGGTATCTAAGTGATTTGGAGCTCTCCTGGAGGGAGAATGGAGCAGCATGAAGCTGTGGTAACCATATTTTGCCTTAGCATTTTGTGCATCAGCTGTGTAGCATTTTTAGTTATTGCTAAATTTGTGGTAGGAAGCTGCCTGAAATGAAATGTGAGGAACTCTGTATAATAATAAAATCAATTGGACTGTTTCCCCAGTAATTCTAGAGACTGATGCATCATTAATGTTGGTAATACAGTGGCTGTCAGATCACAAACTTCTCAATAAATGTGCAGCTGGCAGGCTTTGATGGAAATTGGAGGCAAGCAGAGAATGAGATTTAGAGCTTTGATATATGGGATGTCAGCCATGCAATGAAGTTTTTATCAATTTCTGTCACTTCTATCTCTTATGCTTGCTACATATGTGGTCTCCCTTGCAGTTTCTGTTGGTGGCTGAAACGATGACTGTACCTTTCTAATGTTTAGTAATGGAGATAGTAGTTAAAAGAAGAGCCCGGGTCACATTTGAATATGTTGCTTTGTTACGTAGCAACACCGTGTCAGAAATGTAATGCCATAATCAGCTCCTACACTCTGTGATTTATTATTGGTAATAATATTTCTGATGGAAATGGAAAGCAGAGCTAGTCATCAAGGAACTCTCACTAACAGTAGGGCACGGCAGTTGTTTTGTATCCTGATTTACTACCTGTACTGGGGAGGCATCAGGAAAACCAGTTGAGTGGGTTTTCCAGTCCTTCTGAATGCTTTTTTTCATGTTTGTTTTTTAAACTGCTTAGTAAATCAGGATTTCTCTGTATCTTCAGATTAACTATTAGAAAGACTTCCCAGTCACAGAGCAGCTGCTTGGAAAAATCAAACGTGTGTTGCAAATCCCTGTCAACGTTGGTTTAGTTCAGAATTACATAAACAGCTGGAAAGTGGCACAGATATCTGCAACATAAAGGAAAGACAAACAAGGTAGTTTGCTAAGAGTAAATACCGATAAGGAAGTTTGAATTTGAACACCCTCCACCGCTGTGTTGAGAGCAACGTGAGCTCTCACCATGGGCTGCACTGATTTACACCTCAAGTCAGTGTTTGGAGTTGTGCTCTTCACAATCTTATAATAAAATTGGATCTTCAGAAACACAAACAAAATCTCTGAGCATTGTAGGGATAAGTGACTTGTGACTTTGCATCACATTAACATTATCTTTGGGTGGCTCTGAGCCAGAGCTGGCCTACATTGTTTCAGAGTAGTGACTCCTTGCAAGCAAGGACGGTAAGCTTGCAAGTGCATTGGAGCTGTGCCCTTTCCCCTGAGCTGTTGTTTGTTGCTGGTCTCTGCAATCTTCCGCGAGAATGGTTTTTGTTTGACTTTTGAGAAACTCTTGTAACTATATGATAGGTAAAATGAGTGTTTGGAAACTTCTCCAGACATTCTGAAGCATCTGTTTTTTTTTTCTTAAAAAAAAAAAGGATGTATTCCTGTACCAATTTTGAAAAATCTGAAGTAGCAGAGGCTCCTGCAAATCTCTCTTAAAGTAAATTGAGGGGTAAGATAATTTGCAACAAACAAACAAGAAAAATAACAGCATCCAGGCTTTCAGGATAAACTTTTAATTACTTTCAAATCTTAGAGTAATAAAATGATTCTCAAAAATAAAGCATCTGCGTGCTCATCTTGTTCCTATGTACTCTTCCAAAGCATAATGATTTCTCCCTCCCTTTACCTCCGTGCTTTTTTTCCTAGGGAGGATCTAAGTGGTACCTTGAAATCCCATGGAAATTATTAGTAATATAATCCTGCATAAAATATCTTACAGGAGTTTAGTTAAATGAAATGCTGTTTAAAAAATAGACTGATTCTCTGGGGGCAGACTCAAAGGGGTTTTTTCTTCAGTGTAACCAAGCTTTTTTCAATAGTTTGCAGCTGACTGATGCCTTATCAGCACTCCTGGATTTGCTGTCATTTTAGCTGCAATGGTTCTTTTGAGCTGCTATCAACTGGCAGAGGTTTGAGCAGAAGTCTTTGACCAGTTTTACTCCTCTGGGATGGCTTCTGTCTGTACAAAAGCAGTTTTTAGTTCTGAACACCTGCAGAGGCAAGGTATTAAGCCTACTAGTTCACTGATGCCCAACAGAGCTTGGTGGTGTTCTTGTGTTAATACTAGTGAATACTTAAGATGGTTTAGGCATGCCAGCAGTTCTGGGCAAGGTGAACAGATTTGGTTATGAACACTGACAGGAGTTACTGCATCTGTGAACTCTGGGTCAAATGCCTCATAAAATCTCATAAGTCATCTGTCCGAGGAATTTGCATTTCACATCAATGTAAAGCATCCCACAACAGTGTACAATGGTTGCGGTTCATGGACAACCATGAACAACCAAGGAAATTTTTCCAGTTACTTTGTAAGAAGCAGTAATATTTGAACACTAAAACATCTTTAGTTCAAGTACACAACAATCAAAGCAAAAGACTTTGATTTTTATCCCTTCTGCAGTTTGAGATGAGTAATATGCAAAGGAAAGGGTGGTCAGGCACTGGAATGCACTGCCCAAGGAGGTGGTGGAGTCACTGACCATGGGAGTGTTCAAGAAACGTTTGGATGTTGTGTTGAGGAATATGGTTTAGCTGGGAAGTATTGGTAATGGTTGGACTAGATGATCTTCTAGGTCTTTTCCAACCTTGATAATTCTGTGATTCTGTGGTTCTGTGAAAGGACCTCAGAAAAAGAACTTCTCAAGATTTTAATTCCAGTTATAAAACTAGTTTACTTGGTGTCTTTAGCTGCTCATGTGGCACTAAACTTATCTGCCCGCTTCTCTTCTGCTCCCGCTTTACTTGAAACCCTAGAATCAGCAGCTGTATTTAGAAAGAAAACTAATTCAAGTCCAAACTTTACTACATGCATGTGGTGATTTGCCAGTTGATTTTTTTTTTTAGATGCAATTGCTGGTTTCAATGTAGGTATGCACACACAGTGCTTCTGATATCATCTGCATATATGACTTTCTTAAAATGACTTGATGTCAGAAGCTTTTCGGTATGTTTTTGTCCTTTCTTTCCAGCCTATCAGTTTGACACTCTGCATTTAACACTTTGCTTCTGCGAGTTTGGTTAAAATGTGGAAGCACACATTGGGTATTCCACCGTGAGTTCAATTTGCTTAAATTGATTTCATTCTGCATTAGTCCTTCAGAAGAGCTGCTGCAGATTTTCACTTAAGAGTTTCCTGGAAATAGTTGGATTTTTTTTTTATTTTGATGTTTAAAGCTTAGCTTTCCTTTCATGGGTTAAGTACTGAGTATAGGTAGACAATACTCATTTTAGTAATAAAAAGGCTTTGTATCTGGCACACAGTCTCATAGGCAGGTGAAATGATGAGAAGTAGCTGGTGATGTCAAGTAGAATAGATGATAAAATTATTAAATTATGTAGCATTGTCTAATCTGCTCACACAGCTTTGCTTGTTACAAGTGACAAACTAGTACGCCATCAAACTTGACAGCCCTCTTAGTTTATTGTAGAAACTTGACACAAACCGTCATTCATGTGCTCTAGAAGTGATGTGTTTCGGATAACAGGAAATACATTCCTCTGGCACCTTGTAAAACGGAACAGTTGGCTGAGTGTTACGTGAAAGAAAGCATAGTCCAGTTCATAATAACAAAGTCACATTACACTGAGTATGCACACTTGTCTTCTTGCTTTCCTGCCATAGGAGTTTCTGGAAACACTGAGAATTAAGGTATGATTAGAAAGTGTTCATGAAGTCATGAATGCAGTCTTTTGCAGATGCACAGACACGGACCGTGTCAAGTTGTGCTTCAGCATGCTGTGATCGTTTCAAGGGAGATGAAATCTGTCAGCCACATCCGTGTCCTGTAACTCTTCGGTACAGTGCTGGGAGTGAATGTTTTTGCAGCGTTTGAGGCCTGAAAGGGCAGAGCTGTGATCAGAAGCCCTAAATTCAACTCCTGGCTGTAAAGGTTCTATCCCGATTTCAGTTTCTTGGTGCATGATGTGAAGAAAGGGATGAATGGCATCCCTTTGAGATAGGTCTGATGAGAGGTGATGCAGAACATGTTTCTCTGCTGTGTTGGCCCTTGCTCCTTCATCCTGGTTACTTCTATCCATACTAATACACATCTGACTTCCTTCCTGAAAACGCTACATATTGTGCCAAGCCGTGTGGTGGTTTTGTAATGGGGCTGATGAACACGTGGCTGTTCAGCTGCCTTCCACTGGTAGCATCATGGAAATAAACTTGCCTCCAGAGGCAAAGTATTTTGCTGTTTACCGATCCACTGTTATGCTGAGATAGTACCAATCAGTTGGGAACTTCTTTACCTCTTAAAATGTATCTGAGTCAAATTGCTCAGACTGGAGTAAACCTGAAGCTGTTTGTAATGTAGTTTCTGATGGCAGAAGATAGGATTATATGATATAAATACAGAATTTTGCATCTCAGTGGTTTTCTTGACATGATGGATCTATATGTTGTACCTGTCACTCTGGTAGAGAATGCAGTGAACCCTGACTTGTTCCCATAGAATTTTTATTACGTGCACTTCTAATCTGCTTCTATAATTCTGTAAACTGCTATTCATTGTAAATCAAGTAGAAGAATAAAGCACATCTCCCTTCTGTTCTACATTATGCAGTTCTCAAGTCAGTATCCAAGAAAAAAACTGGTGATATGCAGTTCCATAGTCACAAGTATTTCTCTTTATGGGGTTCAAAGCCAACCTTTGCACAGAATTTTGAAGAGACTAGAGGTTATCTTCCCAAATTCTCTTTTGGGAAGATGACTTCTGTCCCTTGAATAAACTTACCTCTTTATTTTCATTTGTTTGCATTGTCACAAGATGTGATATTTAAAATTTCTTGCCTTTACACTATTGTACCCGTATTAAAATCTTGCCAAAAGTGCTGATCCAGATTAGCAAGAACATGATGCATCCATGAGGCATCAGACAAGATAAAAATTAGCTTTAACACAGAGAATCAGGGCTATTAAGATTCAAAACTAATTAGAGACCGAATTAGCCCTGAATTACAACCACTTTTCATATCTTCTTCAGATAGAAAGACAAAGTAATAGTAAAAAGCAAAGAGAATGAGCTTTTAAAACTTCAGCCTACTCCAGGAAGGAGAACAGCTGGAGTAAGATGAGATTGTCTTTGTCTTGTTTCCCTCTTCAAAATATGTAATCTAATTGTCATTCCTGGTGCTTAGCCTTAGCTTTCTCTGGGTGTTTCAGGAGTGAGAACCACTGCTAAATGATCATTCTTGACAAGCTGATGATAAGTATCTAAGCTGCTTTATGGAGCTTATTGGCACCCCACAATTATGCTGTTGCCCTCCAGCCACTGAACACTCCTGCATGCTATATTTTAAGAATAGTTATATACTGTATTTTAAGAGAATTTTCTAAGGAGTGCATTAAGAGTTTCAGTAACAGGCGTTAAGAGAGATGTTGGGTAAACTGCTAGAACTTCGCTTTAATAAGGTTTATGTTGGTATTAAACCAGGAAAACCAAGTTCACTAAAAGCGGTTTAGAACCTTTTAACTGGAAGGCTTGGTTTGCTTCCCATGGAAAGAAGCAGCTCTCTGTTTGCAGCCTTCCTGTTGGGTCAGATGTGTTTGGTGTCTTGCTGCCTGTGATACATTAGCTCAAAGATAAATCTTATGTATTGGATTGTCTGGGGTGGTGTGTGCTTTTCTTCAAAAACATATGTTAAATCAGCAGGGGCCATTGGTGAATGTTGGTGGGCAAGATGTAGAAGATAGTTTATGCAGTAAGCAAGATGCTTTCCTAAGTTTCTTACAAACAGTGAGAGTGTATTTGAGCCAGTCTGTATAACCATGGATTCAGCCATTTTGAGTCAATTTTTAAGCCAGTTTGAGCTCAAGTTCAGCTAAGCTCATGTTAATTTTGTCCTTACTCAGAAAGGTTGCTTATGTTGACCACGTGCTTAAATATTATCGGCTGCTGAATTAAACTCAAATCCCTCAGGTGTTCTATTAGTTTTCTTTTATCACAGGCTCTGTACCTTGTAACAAGAGGTTGGTATAGTAATGTCTTCAGGGGCATAAGAATTTTACAAGCAGAGCAGAATCTTGTGAGTATATCATGCAGTTATATTTTGGTCTTAAGGAAAGCCAGGGAACATGGTCTGAAGTGACTTCACTAGTGATGCAAGTTCTGGGTGTTAGTAATAAATGATCATTTACTTTTTTTTTTGTCTTGGTGCTTAAGTGTGAAAGGAGAAAGGAAACTAAATATTAATTTCATTAGTATAGCCAAACATGAGATGAAGGAGTACAAAACTAATAGCAGGCATCTGCTGATTCTGGCAAGGGGTGCTTGGTGGATGCTGTTTTAATGATGTTAAAGTTAGAAAATATGTCGAGCAAGATAAATTTATATAACTTATTGTAACATTCAAGAGAGCTTGATTTCAATCTAATAAATATTGATGGCTTGTAACTGAGTTTGTTGTACAGATAAATGCTATCTGACTGTTACTGACAAACTTGTTTTAACCATCAGAAATTCTTAGGAGAGAAACATACTGCAAAAACTGTCTGTTAGAAAGTCACAAGTTGGAGTCTCTTGGTCTGCTTAACTGTGTTGCTCATAGTGAAAGAGATTGACAGTAATTTTTTTTTAAATATATATCCTGTTAGCTATTGTTCCACCCAGCAAAGGATTTCAGTGAATTCTTAATACTGAAGCAGTCTCTTAACTTCTGCCTGTGGCAGTGTGTGCTTCTGGATTCCTTATCCAGATTCATTGGGAATGCTTCTGTTTGAATTAACTGGTGGTTCCAGGGGGTTGCAGCCTGTTGGACAAATACTTGGTGTTCCTCAAGCACAGAAGTATATCTTGGTGGTGCTTTAGCCCCCAAAACTGTAACATAACATTCAGAGATTTTTTTTTGAGACAGCTTAAAGTCTTGAAAAGTCTGTGTTAATATGTGGCAGTGCTTTTTTGGAGTGTAGGCTGGGGACAAACACCTGTGTGAAGTGGAGCACATGGAGTACCTGGGTGATACAGAAAGAACTTTACCACAGTGCACCTCTACTTCTTCAACAGGAAACAGTGCTCCCATTCTTCTTCCTCCTTCCTCCTGACTGAGTTACAGGTATTTGAATGAAACTTCCTGAGAAATCTGAAAAGCAGCGGAGGGGTTACTGAGCTTTGGTTTATACGTATCAAAACAGCGTGCGCGTCTGAGAGGGATGGTTACGTTCTGTCTGGGGGGAGTGTGGCACATAGGGTTGGTTCTGATGGGGCCATTAGTGTGTGCTAATGCTGTGAAGGTGTGTGCAGTGGGGAGGAAAGCGGTGTAGGCAGGATGGTAATGCCCAGCCCTGCTGCTGAGTGCTGTGGGAGCTGCTGCATGCCATGGTGACTGCATCTCTGCTGCTTTCTGGTACTTCTCTGAAGGGAAGGTACTGTCACTTGGTAGATCGTGGAGTAATGTGAATTAAAGGCTCCATAAAATTATGACATGACCTGCTTTCATTAATGGTAATTCATCTGTAATCATGATGAGACTTTTCAAAACGTATTTTCTGATTTGTGCATTAAAACTTGAGATTAGCATCTCCACCATGTTAATTAAAAGTGTGTGATTTCTCTTAAAGTCACACATCTTTCTTGTTCTTTTAATGTGTGGCATAGGCAGAAAGGAGAGTGTCTAAAAACTATCGATCTGATGCAGCCAGCACTTCTAGTCTGAATTTTACTGAAGTAATTGCCAAAAAATGAGATCAGCTCCAGCTCCAGTGCAGCAGGGATTTTGCTCGTGCTCTGATGTGTAAATTTAAGTGCCTGTATAGACAAGTGTCAGAGGAGTTCCCTTACAAGTAAAGCAGAGCTTGTTTGCATCATCAGGTGCTAAGCCAGATTTTAAATGAAGTGGTTTTGTTTCCCTCAGAGTTGTTCACTTCATCATTTGAAAGCAAATGTTCAGATTAATTCTGGAAAAAATCCTAGCAATGTGAAGGGACAATTTAGGCTCTGAGTACATATTGCTAGGCTTACGTTTTCAAAACTGCAGATTCCAAAACTGTTGTTTTAAGGTGACTAGTACTACTACCTGCTGTCTGGCAAGTTTTGCTAGGGTTTTTGCATCTGTAGCTATGAATTTTTGCTTCCATATAGATGTTATGACTTGGCTTTAGCATTCCTATAATACAAAGCTGATGGTTGTGACCTTGTTTTTTTTCTGTGGACTGTGTGAGGACTCTTAAGTTTGAAAAAGCTTAAAACAAACATTGATGTGCTGATTTTTTTTAATTTTATGCTTTTAATTTTACCTAAGTGTGACTGAAAAATGCACTGCTGTATTCTGAACATAAGACATACAGGAAGGATCGAGGATCTAAGTAAGAAGGAAATTTAAGTCTTTTCTAGTTTAACCAATTTAATGTTTTCAGTACCTGGTTAGGATTTTTTGATTACTATAATTACATAGAATAACAAAGCTCATGTCCTTTGGAGAAACCGAAGGCAATTTCCAGTTGTTTATGGATAGACTAATTATTTTACTATATTTGGAGTAATGCCTCTTAGTTCCTTTTAAATTTGGGCATCACTATAAACCAAACTTTTCTTGCAAAAGACTTAATTGGTTCTAATTTTTTGGCTATGTAAAGGCACTTCGGAAATGGACAGCAGAGCTCTCTTGGATGGAGGCTTCCTGTGTGTGTTATGTAGTTTGGCATTTGGGGCATTATCCTGAAGCGTTGCAGAGTTTTAGCTCCTGATTGACCAAGGAAATAGTCTACACTGTATCTGATTTTAAAACAATAACCTTTTTTAAAAGGGTTGGAGAAAAGACCACTCTTAAGACTTTTCAAGCCATTAAAGGAGCAGATCCTTCTGAGAGGTACCACTGCTTCCTCTACTTCAGTAGCTGGAGTCATGAGAGGCGTAGGCTGCTCATGAGCCTCAACTGGTGGATTACTCTACTGCTGTTAGCTGTTGAGGTGCTATGAACTAGCAGAAAGAAAAAAAAGCTATTAGCTGTCTCTTACTAGTTCAGTTCCTCTGATAAGCTCAATTTCTATGCATCTGAATGAAATCTAATTTGCTGTAAATTCCTCAGTGAAATGACGTTAGGGACTGACATGGGTAGTGCAGGAATGTGTGAAAGTGTGTGTTTTTATTGTGACTGAGGCATCCAGAAGTCCCACATACTGGAATGTATATATGCCCCACATAACTATGAATAAATCATTGTACTTGTTCGCTCTTCATCACTGCATCTTTGGTTTAGTCTTATGCCACTGGATTTTGTGATAGTCTTTAAGAAACAGCACAACACAAAGCTAAAACCATGAAGTAGCAGTCAGCTGACAGTGTGCATCTTGTGGTGGTAACACAGGTGAGGATGCCAGCTGGTAGCAGTGGGTCTTGTCTGCACTTTGAATACTATACCAAGGAAGGTCATCGAGGGTGGAAGGAGATATGTTTTGATAAAATAAGAGGCTGAGTACCTGGGAAAGTGTTTTATTTTTAAAAGTCAAAGGTAACTGTTAGCAGAACTTGTCCCAGTGCTGTGCTAGCTCACGTTAGTGCCTTCATTTCAGTGTGGAAGCAGTACATCACCACACAGCAGGCTGTGATGCCATGTCAATTTTTAGAAGAATTTACAGTTTAATTTCCTATTCATTTTATTCATAAGAATGTAGATTTAAGTCCTCTGAGCAAAACCATGCCCACATTTGTCAGAATGTTCCTGTGCCATTCAGACCTGTCCCTACAAGTGTGTTTTTGTCAGTTTTGGTTTGAGTTCAGGTATTTGCACTGTAAGCCCAAACAGCAACTTCAGTGTGCAAAGTTATGCATACCTTCTTTAAAAAAAAAAAGCTGTTGTAACTGCAGTTTGACACAGTGCCAGTCATTACCTACTGCTCTTCAGCTGTAATCTGTGTGTAGCAGCCTGTTTCCTTTCTTCTCTTGAGGTTAAACTGGTACTGTGGGGGAATGTGTCACCTCCTGAGAGCAGAAGACATTCCCAGAGCTGTGTGGTAGAGCTGCTGGCAAGGAGAGGCTCACAGGCTGAGAGCAGGAGGCAGCCAGGCTAAGCGTGGGCATGGGGACTGAAATGGCTTCACATAGATTCTTCCTACTCTGCTGATCTAGAAATGGCTTCATTTGATTGTTTGAGGGAGATACAGATGACAGAGAATGTGCTGTCATGTCATGGCTCAACAGGGGGAAGCATAGAGGTGCATGGGGTCTAAAGTGCAGACGTGCTGCTGTTGGGCAGCTATGGCTGCATGTGGGTTGCAGGTACAGCCTTCCCAGCACTCCTGAGTGGTAGACAGAGCTGGAGAGTGGGTATCTGTCTTCCGATAAACGATTGGCAGGGCTTGACTACAACTCATTAGAGAAGCAGCAGAAGATTGCAAAACAGTCATTTCTGCCAGTTGAAATTGCTCTGGTCCCTGGAGACTTGGCAGTGTGATTCACCACGATGAAATATTCAGGTTTTAATCATCATTGCCTAGTGCAAAAACTGTAACTTGGCCATTTCTGAGGTGTCCATCTTTTTTGTGCATGAAGGAGTCTTAATATGTATGGAAAGGATGTGTAAAGAGATAGAATGTCTACATGTTAAACTTCTAAGTGCCTGTATATATACATCTTTCTATATATATACACACATGTATACGCTTGCATTCATTTGTCTGCAGACTTAATATCTCTGGAAGAGGTGACCCATCTGCTGGCCCTGTGTTCTGTGTGCTGTCAGTATATGCTATCAGATGAGCTGTGAGTCACTGTAGAATATTTGACTTTGGAGCTTTTTTTTTACAGTAACTTAATTTTATATCTAAATTGCTATTCTGCTTTATTTAAATTTTAAAATCATCCTCTTTTTAGTGTGTCACACTCTGAAGGTGGATTTCTGCAAAAGCTGGTGCTTTAAGTTCATATTTGTACAACTGTTCCTTACTGCCAGACCCACTGTTGTGAAGTAGTCCACACTCATAGAACACTCTTTCTCCAGTGGTTTTCTAGGAATCCCAAGCTCTAGTGTTTTGGCTTAAAAATGAATTTGGCTATCTGGGCAGCCTAGGATGGTTGTGCACTCCTACACACTGTCCATGTGAGCCAGCCCTGCTGCACGCTTCAGTGATGCTGCGTGATGGCAGCCCTGGTGCTCTGCTGTGCCCTGACCCCAGTTTGGTCTTCCTCCTACAGCTCTGCCGAGAGTTGCCTAGTAATTGCCGTGGGTGTTGCAGTAACTGTGTACCAGAGGGGAAACATAGCTGCCCTTTGTGCTTTTAAAGACTGGTAAGAGAGGGATGGTGACATTAACATACAATTCTAATGCTGGGTCTTAAGGGATGCCAAACATCCTCCGGCCCGCTTGGTGGTCTGAAGGTTTGTGTGTTAACGACACCAGGGGAAATACCTGTGTGTGAGACATGGGCTTGATCTGAGCAAAAACCTCACCTAAATCCCTCTTCTTTTCTTGTTTGTTTCCAGAGAGACCCCGGAAATATTTAGCTTAAGTTTTTTAGGAAGGTTTTAATATTCCACTTTCCCCAAATACATTGTTACTGCAATATAGCTCATTTCACTTAAGAATCCCTGAGCTCACCCTGAAAGATAAGAATGAAAGGAAAGAAGAACTAGTGTTATTAATGAAAAGATATGTGCATGAGAATAAGAGCAGCCTGAATTTTGCTCTCAGATGCATTTCCTAATCCCCATTGCCCTTGCCTATGTTAGGTCTGTTTTGCACAGCTCAAATGTGAAGTAACAAATAGGTGATATTAGACCTAAGTTGTGTGCTCATGTACATTTATTTTTCCCATCAGGATCCCATTTAAAATGGTATTTTGGTGTTTAGGAAGAAGCATAGGGTCTATTTTATATCCCAGGTAAAAATAGATTATTCCAAAGCAGTGGTGTCCAAGGTGTCTGTGTTGAACCATAAAGCCTTGATCCTGCTTGCTGTAGCTGGGAGGATTCAAATGCTTTCTGTTTTTTTTTTTCTTACAAGGTTTTAGCTTGTTGATTAGTATTGATTGCTGAAGGAATTGACCACTTGAGTAGATGCGGAATCAAATAATCCCCTCCATTCTTGCCTTTCAAATCCATTGTCATGGAACAAGCTGCTGAGAAGCTTAGCCTGCTTGCCTCAGTGTGATGGGAAATTCTCTCCTAGCCTCATTGGTAAAAATTGCACCTTTTCTTCATTTCCAAGCACTATTGACAAGCAATATTTGTGCATAAATTTGGGGATAATAGTTTGTAGTTGCATCTAATAGAACAACAACAGGAGGCCAGAAACATCGGCTTCTTGACATGTCTTATGATATTGACACAATGAGATCTGGCCTAAATCCTATGGGTATTTCTGATACATAGGTGACTTTTCCAATGTATTTTCTTAGTCTACGACTAGTTCAACTTTCCTTATGCATATCCCTTATGAATGGGGTTTCTGTAACTAATGCAGCTAACTAATTTCATATACTAAACTGAACTCTGAGATACTGGTGACAAAGGAACCATTCTTCTCTCACCTTCTTAAAACTTTTGCAGTAGTACATGAGTGCAGTGGTGCATGAGAAGTGCATCAAGGTGCTTACCAGGGAAGCCAGAAAGAAGCAGTCAATACCATGGATTCTGCCTGGATTCTGATAGCAAAATTCAGGAGAAATGAAACAGTTTCATCCTGTATTAATCAGAGTTCCCAGAGTATAAGTTTCAGGTGATATTTCCAAGAGGTTACTGCTGTCATATGGAATTAAGGATGAATTGAACAGGAGATGCAGGATCAGCTGTGTAAGCCTTATTTCTGATTGCCTTCTAAGAAATCCAGGGAAGTTGAGCAGTCCCCATCTGCAGGCACCTCGGGTCTGCACTGCTGGTGGCTCCTTCTGGCCTCGGCCTTAAATTTCCTCTTCACACTACTGTGTCTTCTACTTCTATTTGTAGAAGAGCCATAGTAATTATTGTGAAAATGCTTGTTTATTTGATAAATATAAGCCATCAGCTATTAAGCACTTCTTATTTAACTTACTCTGTTTAAAAAATAATTGAAGTATTCAAAATTCTTTAATTAGAGGATGGAGAGATTTACATGGCATGTAAAGCCTGTGGGGAAAAGTCTCCCAAGTTAGTGGGGGAAGAAAAATTCACAACTGTTAGTTGTGAATTGTATCATGTTGTGGCAGGCATCCACATAGCATGGTTGTATTCCTGTGCAGGAGGTGGTCCTCATAGGGATTTCTTTGGAGGCAGTCATTTTGCTTTCTGCTTTGGTTTCTGATTAGATTCCAGAAGCTCAGCTTCTCATAACTGAAAATTAGCTCATGGATGAATTTCCAGAAGAAAAGTATTAAGAGCTTCAGGACAAGCAGATGTGCTAGGGATGGGAAATATAGCAATAATAATACAAAGAGACATACGTATACATGCACATAGGTTGTGGCTCACTGATTCTTTGTCTCCTCTGGGAGACCGATGCTCCAGGTGCCAGCCATGGACCACTGACTTACAGAAGCCTATCTCAAAGGAAAAAAGCATTAGAACTGGGGAACAGAACAAGATAATTCCTGTTCCCCGTTTTAAGATGCAAATTAAATATTGATATTAGTTAAAATGTAGATTGTTACTACAAAATATTATGAAGTGTCAATATAGTAAATGGACAAATACCTGCAGTGTGGAAAAGTGGCTGAGGAACTTAAAGCAGAACTGTTTGTCTTGTGCTGATTTTGCAAGCCTAGAGGTAATCCATCAGTTTTATGCAGCTCTCTATATTGCAGATACAATGCACAGAAATCATAGTGCCGCTGCACAAGTCTTTACTAGCAGTTGATATCATTGCCAAATGGTCTCTGCGTATTGATAATGAATTCTCTCTGTTCTGCATGTAGCTTTCCCTGAGGTAGTGTGAAACTGGAACACTGAAATGATTTATGAAATGGAAACCTGTTCGAGAGCTCATACCAGTGGTGGTTTGGCAGTTGTTTGTCATTGTTATTTTAAGCGTTTTATCATGGTATCAGTTCCTGAAAAAAATAATAATAAAGGAGTGTGTGTGCACAGATACTGCTGCAACACTCAGACATCCCCTACTGTCTCGGAAATTAATGGGTATCAAAGAATTGAGTCTTGTGTGTGGATCTGTGATAATTCCATTAGGCGTGCAATGCTGTACTGAAAGATGCATTTCCTCTTACAAACAGTAATGAGAATTTGCAAGCTGTAACTGTTACTTCAGAGCTGTTTTCCATTGGACCTGTGTGCGATTGTCCAGAAACTTGCATTTGGAGATGTGGGCAAGTTTGTTCTTCAGCTCTTGCTTTTGTGCATTCATGTGAGCCTTGCTCTCAGTGAGGAAGGGGAATGGTATGGATGGTGGGCAATGTGGCAGAGCCCCACAGCCAGGGATCCAACCTGGGGTGTCTGGATAATAACTCCAAATAACTTACTGAACAGCTAATGTGTTTTACAGACCAGACAAAATGAAACAGCAGTTGTAACTTCTGTAAATGCGTTCTGAGGGGTTGATATGTGGAATTCAGTGGTTTCAGAAAATTACTTCAAAAAGAAAAGACAAGTAACCCATCCTTTTGCACAAAGGCAGAAACTTGCATCCATCATGGTATGCAGGGCAGCCCTTAGAGCAAGTCTTGGAACCCCCACGGACTGCAGAGCCCTTCCCTTCCTTGTGTTGGCAGAGCTGGGCACAGGGTGAGTGGGGTGCTGCCCTGGTGCTGACAGCTGTGGACTGGGCCGGAGCCTTCACCTGTTTCCTTGCGGCTGTCCCCTGTGGTTGTGACCTTGCAGGGTGGGTGAGCATCTACTCAGTAGGCGAGGTCTGCTTGTGGAGCTGTTAGGTGCCATGTGGGTCGTGTGAGCAGCTACTCCTACAGGGCTGGGTGCAGGTAAGGATTAATGTTACACTGGGATTGATCAAGAGTTACTTCATTTGTTGATGTATCAGGAAATCAATTCACTGATGTAATATGTGTTATTATCTTAATACTGCTATTGCCTTCCTTGGGGCTCTGTATAATGAGACAGGAACATATTCTTGAAGGAAACCTTTTACATGTAGATCTGCACTAATGATGGTTGGAAGTAAATGTCATTATATTTTATAACAAAACTGACTGTAAACAGGCAGACTCAACAATGTTTTCTAATGACAGCAGCTTTCCTGGCTACTTTGGTATCAACATTTGGCATTATTTGGTTGCTCGGCTTGCTCCATTCTTGAATCATTTTCAGGAAAAAAAAACAACCCTCCGTAGGATTTGGATTTGGGAGCAGACAAAGATTCTTTCTGTACTTTTTAAAATAACTTTTCTACATGCACAGGGATGTTCCAGGCTGGTGCCCTCCTGGTGAGTGGAGTGCTGTGGGGGCTCCCACAAGCACCTCTGAGGTGGAATTGGGGTGTCCCTGGTTACTGTGACTGCATCCTGCAGCACTACCACAGCTCATTGCAGTGGAGGCAAGTTGCTTTAAATCAGGTTAATTTGGGTTCCAGCAGCAGCTGGGGCTTTTCTGCAGCAGCTGCTTCAGAGTGGGTCGGGTAAGTCCTTGTGTGCTGCACTCAGATGTGGCGTTCCCTCTTTGCTGTGTTTGAAACTAGTGAACTTCAATAAAATTGGGGAGGATGAAAGCTGAGAGAGCATCTTTGTGAGACCAGCTCTCAGTCTATCCCTAAAATGGACAAGAACAGGACTGCGCTTTCCCACACATCCAGCAGCATGTCACAGCCCGGTGAGGTGCCACCGACTGGCAGTGGGCTCTGCGTTCCCACGCTGACATGAGTCACTCTGAGCTGATAAAAGCATTAGGTCTAGTCATAACTCACCCCAGTAAAGGTTCACAATAGCTTCAAGAGACTGTCTGAGACTCAGTCGCTTTCTGAACTCCTGCTGTCAGTTCGGTGACAGTCGGGCTGTTCTGCACATTATCTATTTTGCAGGATTGCTTGCTGGTGAGCAGCTTGGAGTGAAGGCTTCATTTCCATTAAGCTGCTGGAGGTGTTGATGTTGACCTCAGTGCTCCTTCTACCCCTGCATTTTCCCAAATGAACATGTATTTCAGGTCACCATGACATCTATGAGCACTGTGGGCTGGTCCTTGCCATGCTGGGCTGGTGCTGCAGGAGGAGATGAGCCCTCAAATGGGGGTGGTGATGAGCCTTAGTCCCCTGGTGTTACTGCCTGTTTGCTGCCAAAGACAGAAGCCTCCTTTCAGCCCTTCTGCTTCATGTTTTGGCCTCTCCCCTGTTGCCAAGAATATTTTTACTCTGCATCAGGAGAAAATGAATTCATGCCTTCAGGATTTGTACTCTTTGCTCTGTGCTATGTGATAGCAATGCAGTGAGATGTGCAAGTGGAAACTGCATTAATGATTGATAAAAGCTGAGAGCTGTTTAAGTTTTTTTTCCTGTTTAATGATTATCAATAATTTAATGCATTTACTGTGTGTTTTTAAGAAATAACACCCGTATTACAGTCTTGAGTTTAATAGGCTAAATGATTCAAGCTTTAAAAATATACCCCATTTCCAGCATAAAATTAAAAAATGTCCTCTTTTTAATTGAGAATGAGACAGAAAAGTGGGAAATTGCGCTTGTACAGCACATCACAAGAAATCAGTGTGAAAAAGCAGGAAGCTGTGGGATTGGCCCTGGCTGCCCACCTGGCCTCATCTCAGCACTTTGGGTCCTGCGATCCCCAGAAACACAGCTAGTTGGGCTGGGTTCTCAGTGCCCTGTCACCTCGGTTGCTTTGCATGCTGAACAGTGTGGCCTCCAGACAAAGGGTTGCTGCTTTCTAGTTCTACCTTCAAGGGGAAAATAAATATTTTGTAAAAATGATTTCTCCTCTCCTCGTTTCTTGGGAAAGGGGCAGATTTTTGAAGTGATGAGCATCTTCTCTCATGCTTGGGTGAGCTGGGCTTGGTGTTTGCATAGGACACATCTGGAACAAAATCTTACTAGTGCTGGGTATGTACTTTTGGTGGTTAAGAAAAGGTTTTGTTAGCATTTTCATTATTGGCAGTCATTGCATTTAAACCTGATAAGTAAAAGCCATGTATAGGTTGATTTGTTTTAACTGTGTTACCTAAGTGTATTTATGTGAATAATGCTTTCTCAGACTTAATTTTTCACAAGGACAAATTTTCACAAAGATCATATTGGGAGCTTTTCATGACAAAAAGCGGATGGGGAAAGATGGGGGAAATATCTGTGTATATTTAAGCTGCAAAATGAATTATGTAAACACCTCTAAATAAAAATGCAGATGTTTAATTCATTTGGCATTTGAATGAAACTCGTTCAAATTTAATAAGTATGGTTCTTGTTTAGGAGCTGTATTTCATAAATAAAGACAGTCTTTATACTTGGACATCTGTTGATGGGTGAATCCCATAGCTTCAATAATACCTGGGCAAATCAAAGGAAAGCTTGATCTGCATTTTGATTCATGCTTACCATGGTCTTTATCCTTCGGCTATACTTCTCCAGCAATAGTTTGACTTTTTTTTAATATTTGTAATAGATCTGAAAGTGAGCATAAGTGTTTCCTCTTAGCACAGATACCATCTTGGGGAAATAATGTTGGTATCTGAAGAAACTTGGTCCTCCACAAATACCCCCAGTCCAGGTGGGGGGGTGTTTACCCTTTTCTGTGTGTACAGACACAGGTACGCACACAAGGTAGGGGTATGCTTTTAATTCATCTTTAACTACATAAGAATTTCTTGATTTCTTGCTTGGTCTCTTTTGCTGTAGGAAGGTGTGATGTTGTGTGCAAGTTTTATTTCATACAACTTTTGCCCCAATGCTAGATATTAAAATAGAGATCAGAGAAGGAACTTGAAATGAACGACTGAGGCTCTTGGCTTCAAACCATGGGTTAGGGTCTAGCCTCAAGAGCTAGAGGCAGTGGGGGGGATCAAAGGGCACTGAAAATAGCAGGTACAGATAAGGTGGCCCCTGGAAGCACATGCCCACAGCCTGGTCTATGCCTGGCCTCCCAGTCAGAGCCTCGTCCTCCAGTGTCATCAGTAGCAAAGGGGCTGGAGGCCAGTGTGTGACATACAGCACTGTTCTAAGAGGGACATTTTAACCAAGGTCGAGCAAGAATTTCATCATAGTGGTAAGGAGTATTTTTCTTTTATTCTTAACTTGCTTATTTTCTACAAGGAGAAATGGAAATTACTTCTTCCTCAGTAGATATTCACGGAATAGTTATTTTATTAGATGAAGCCTTGAAGAAGAATTTGAGAAAATGAACAGAAGAAAATAACATTTTTTTTATTGCGTTAGAAAGTTGACCTACTTCTATTAGCGCACACTGAGTGAGCATGTATTTTACCTGAAGGAAAGTAGCCACTTGGAAAATAAAGACTGAACCTAAAGCAGACTTTTTTTTTGTCCCTATGAAGTGTGCAAGCTGGTGATGATGCACTGTTTATTTTTTTTAACCCTGTTCTGCCTTATGTTATAGCAGAATGTGTGTTTTGGGGCACGAGAGGGCTGCTATTATACACAATAAATCTCTGATCTAATTCCTTTCTCTGGTTCTTGTGACAGAAGTAAGAAATGTAAGAGATCTAGGAAATCCAACAAACCCAAACATTTTCCAGGCTGACTGACTGGTAGGGTCTCCCTTTAGCAGGGCAGAGTTCCAACTGTTGTTGGCCCCAGCTGGGGAAAGAACTCTTCACCAGCCCTATGGTCCAGGCTGGAAGTGAGGGGAGCTGCTTTCCCAAAACTCATTTTCTGACAGTCCAAGAATCAATTAAATGGAAGATTACATCCTGGTAAATCTCATGAATGATCTTTTAACCATGAGAAGTGAACTAGCTTCAGTGAGTATCTGGAAAGAATGTTTCTATCGTGCACCGAAAGGAATGAATTTGGCAATGATCCTTTGGGAAGAGTTAATTTTTTGTCAAGTTAGCATTTCAGAACAGCTGGTCCAGTTTTAACCTTGGGTTCAAGT
The DNA here is from genome assembly GCA_035772895.1 of Perdix hodgsoniae. Taxonomy (NCBI): domain Eukaryota; kingdom Metazoa; phylum Chordata; class Aves; order Galliformes; family Phasianidae; genus Perdix; species Perdix hodgsoniae. Next base: position 640,469 of record JAPSGF010000058.1, on the reverse strand, counting down.
ATTGCTCAGAATATGACGTGGTGTAAGTGCAGTGAAAAGCCATCTCTGGCTAGTGGAATTGAGGGTTGTTTTTATTAAGCTAGATTTAAGAAAGCATCTTGGCTGAATCTGCTGCAGGAGTTGACTCACACTCCATATGAGGGTGTTGTCTTAACATATGCCTCTTCGCTTATCTACTGTTGATGTCAACGATTTGTTGGGTTCCATGCTGTGTTTCCCAGTTTTATGTTTGTTTCCTTCTCATACTAGCTGTATACCCAAAACATTTTGACACTTTCTTATACAGATTATCTCTGGTCCTGCCAGAAACTTAGTCAAGTCTCGTGGTACAGTAAGCCATTTTGCTAGGTTTTTCCAGTTAGAGTTTGACTTCTAGGTAATGCGTTACTTCATTTCATTTTACTTTATATTTTTATTGCCTGAGGATCTGAGAACAGAACAACTTCACTTTCTTTGAGAGAAGTGATGCCTGAGTCAAAACTACATCGCTAAGTGGTACTTGGAACAGATTTCTGTCTTTCTGAGGGTGCTGTTAATAAACTTCAGAGTTTTGCACTTAGCCTTCTTTTTTTTTGCCACCTTGATTTTATGTTTGACTAAAAATATGCTTCCTCCAAGGCTCGTACGTTGACTTAAAATTTTTCTCTTGGCAGTATGAGGATGGAAGTGTAAAATTTTAAGCACTTGAAATGTAACCAATCTATCAACTCCTAGCAGGCTTCACCTGACTACTGTTGGGGTCTCTCTTGGCAGAGAGAAAAACACTTCCTAAAGCATCCTTTTGATTTTATAATTAAATGGAAGTGATGCAAACTAGATAGAAAACTAGAGGGTGTTGGGGGGTGGGGGGGGGGGGGGGGGTTTTAGTGAGCTGGTCTGTGTGGAGGCTGCTCCATCACTGTTGCATGGGAGGTTGCTGGGAGCAGCTCACTGAGGACCACCTCTTGTCATGCCTTGCCACAGAGGGCTGAAGCACACTGCCCCCTCTTGAGGAAACGTTATAGCCTGAATGCTGCTGCTGCTGTGGGTTTCTGTTTGCATGGTATGCAAAGGGTGCTCGAGCCTGTCAGGGCTAGGGGTGTCTAGGAGGAATGTAGGACAGAAAGGACGTGGGATTAGCCAGTGTAGGAAGGTTTGCCTTTAGGGAGTGGGCTGGAGAGGCAGAGCTATGAGCAGGTGAATGTTATATATGTCAAGTTCCCTTCTGCATTGCTGGATGTTGCAAGACCTATTTGTGGTGGGTATAATAAAGCAGAAGAGGCCTTGAGTTGCTAATCTCATTCTTTCTCTCCTTAGTGCATGCTTTTCCTGTGTTTTTTTTCCTGTGATTTTTCACTTAGTTTTTCATTGTTTATTTACACTGCCACTGTTACTTCATGAATTCTTTAAATCATTGCCTATCTAGAGGGGAATCTGGACAGAATTATTCTTGCAGCTTTAAGTCTTGCTGACAGGAGGAGAGAAGAGCAGAGCTGTTGTCCCCCAGAGAAATGCAGGAACTGTGGCCACTTGAAATTGGACAGACGTGGTCGGCTCGGAGGGAGATGTTTTTTCTGGAAGTGCTGCATTTTCTGTTGTTCTGCATCTGTTGGGCCCCTTGTGCAAAATTGCTCTAGGGAGAACAAGATTTGGGCTGAAGCAAGTGCGATAATTATCTTTTGGGGGATGGAGAAGAGACGTGTGGGAACTCTTCTCAATATTTTGAGGACTTGCATTTGGATTTCCTATGGGACAGAAAGAGGTAGTTTCTATGTGAGCACAAGCTAACAAAATGTGATGGAGAACAGACTGGATGTGTTTCTTTTTTCTCATTTGCTGTGGAAAACCCTGAGTGGATTGCTATTTCCTCAAATACATTAATGGCTTGCATGCATCCTTCCACTTGATTTGCCTGCCTTTCATCAGAGGCAGGTACTGGAGGTAGGGAGGGGCCCATTAATTCTGTGCATCTGTAAATTTCCTTAAATTCGTGGTCAGAATGGGGTAAAGAGTGTCTGAGATATGGTCTGAGGTGAGCGTTTGTGGCTTATGGCAGTGAAGCAGGAGAAAAATGGATTTCTAGATGTTAACTTTTTTCGCAAGAAGGCTCTTTGGTTTCTGTTCCTATCATTTTGGCGTTTCTTTTTTTTAATTGTAAGATTCAATATAACTGGACTCAACATTGTTTTAGGACAATAGTTGTTTTAGGTAAATAGTTACATGAGAAATAGAAGTTGAGTGCTTGTACATCTCGTAATTCATAAGCACTTGAATGTCAGTGTATGCCTGTATGTTGAGCATGCAAGCTGGAATTTGCCTTTTGCCAACTATTTTGATAGTAAAAACTGTTCATTTAAATCCTTACAGATGTGGGTGTGAGCTTGACTGAAGCATATTTACTTCACTAGATAAAATGAGGGCTCAAATATTTTTAGAGAGGACGACTTATCCCGTTCTGGTATAGGTGAATCCACTTCCATTTTTCTTAGCAGTAGCTGACTTCATATCCATGCCTTCATATGGTGATGATAGGAGGAGACGGGACTGCTCAAGCTGATACTTTGGGACTGGAGAAGGAGAGGCCACAGTAGTTTGTCCAGGGAGTTGTAATCTGTAGCCTCTTAACAAACAAACAAACAAAAAAATCCCTAATATTTCTTTCTCTTTTTTTCTACTTAGGAAATACCATTGTGCTGAGGAGGAAAACAACACCCTGCTCCTTCCCCCTGGCTCCTCCTCCCCTTCTCCTTGCTGAATTAGAAGCTCCGGGAATGTTCTAATTGGCGGCGGCCTCTTCAAAAGGTAAGAGGTAATGATGTGTTCTCTGAGGTGCTTTGCTTGCTTGTCTCTTCTTGGAAACAAGGGTGATATTAGAAGCTTGTCTGTGTAGAGCTGAGACAAGTTTCTTGTTTAACACAGGTTGCCCTTCTGCTGTCTTTAACAATCTGATGCAAACAGAAGCTTTGTGTGCTTATTGCTCTATTTCTGAGTGCGGGATACAGTTCCTCTGCAAAAACTGGAAGAGGAGAGGCATTTTTAATGCTTGCAGGGAAATAATAAATAATGTAACTGTTGTGTTGCTGACTGGTTGAATCTTTTTCTCACTGTCAGCTTAGATAAGAAGACAGTGAGATAGGTCGAGAGAAGCCAACTTGAAGAACAATGTCTTAAAAGGCTTTCCTTTTATTATTACATTTTTAACACATCTTGTTTGAGGTTTTCAGTGGTTTCATGGCTCTTCGTACCACTGGTGGATAAGATTTGAACCAGCTGGAACACCAACTCCATATCAGAATGGTGTGTTTTGTGAAGAGTCAGAGGCAGTCTGCAATTCCTCACCTGTCCAGGCTTTCAATTTTGGGCAGAAGTGTAAAATGTGATGGGTGAGAGTTCAAATGCAGCATCTTCTTTGTAGTACTTCTGAAGCAATTAAATGTTGTAGTTACATCTGATGATGTGATCCACATGTAACCCGTATTGCTCCTTCCACAGAATTTGTCAAAAGAGAAAAGTTTTAGTTCTGTGATTTGAGAGACAGAATGAGGAGCAGACTGAAGTATGTTGCTGGACAAACTGCTTATGTGTTTTGATAGCAGACCTTGGTGCTTAGGTTGTTAGTTGCTCGTGAACTGAAAGTAGTGCTTCAGGAGGTTACTTCCTGTTGTAACTTTGTGTTAGGGGCAAACTTTTCTTGTAGTGGAGGCAGTGTCTCCTGTTTAGACCTCCTGTGGTGCACTTCAGCTTAATACCTTAGCATAGCACTGAGAGGGGGTTTCTGTTAATTTGTCTCGCTTGGGAATTTGGGAGGCCAATGCATGATGTATGTTTTTCTTGGAGATTTGCTCTGTGGTGCTAACCTTTGTGAGGGGCTTGGGGAGATATTGCAATGCAATAATGTCTTAAATTGTACCAGTGAGATTTGTCAGAGTTCATTTGTCAGATGTCTCAGACTGACTAAGTACACTAACTTATAAAGGATAAGCTGCAGACAGGTAATGTGCCTCGGGATGCTCTTTCTCATTCTCCATCTCATTCTTGATGGTGCTAAGCCAAACTAAGTCTTTATTGAATGGCCGCCACCAGCTGCCTGACTACCTTCTGCAATAAAGCTAATGACCTAATGGGCAAATGTTTCTTGGAGACCTTCAGCTGAAATGGAGACAAGGAGAAACATACAGACCAGCTAAAGGGTTCTCAAGGAGCTTGCAATTTCCCCAGGGCCCCGTCTATGTAATTACCTGTCTATCACTTTGTCTCCTATCTTTTAATGCAGGAGGAGTGTCAGACTTCAGGCTGCTAATCTTTGTTACTATGGAAAGGCTGTTTACACTCCTTCTTTCGCTTCAGAAATGGCAATTGCTGGTCCTCAGCTGGTTCCCTGAATTTAACTTAAAAATGGCTGATAGCTTTTCTCCTTGGTGCCAGACTAAATAATGCAGCCAACTGTGCTGTCACAGGCAGGCATTGCCTCTGCTGCTGTGGTGTAATGTGAGGAGGAGCCCACAGAAGCTGCCTGATGGCTTTTGAACCCATTTTCTCCCAGACAAGTGAAGGGTTCTGTAAAACTCTTTTGAAATGCACTATCTTGGGGCACACTGAGATGTGGAAGCCTTGGCTGAGCTGCAGGTGTGAAGGAGAGCTGTTGTTAAGATTCATGGCTCCAGCTGAGTTTTTGTACAGTTACTGAATGCCTTCAAAATCCCTGGGCTTGGGGCTGAGGGAAGCAAAGACTCTGCAAGCTGCTTTGTGGGACCATGGACATCAGCTGCTGCTACTGCCTCCTACCCGGCACACATCTCACACAGTGCTTTGCAGTGGAGGCACTCTGTTCCATTTGTGGGCTTCTCTGCTGCCACTTCTTTGGCTGGAGATAGCTGTTTTTTCCTCTCACGCTGCACTGGAAGTGTAGAGGGGAATCCTCCCTTGCTGCTCCCCAGCACATAGTTCCTGAGTGCTCTGTCAGACTACCCCTGCTCTCCTTTCTATAACAGCAAGGTGATGGAGGCCATCCCTGTGTAGCACAGTGTCTGTCCCCTATGGGGCTGCTGCAGGAGCTTGTGCCCAGGAAATGCATGCTGTTTAGCTCCTTTGCAGTACCTTTGTCAAATGTGCTTTAACTGTCTGCAAATGTGTGGTGTTTAAGCAATGGAGTCTGTATTATCAAATACCATATGCAGTCTGTATTCCTTGGGGGGGTGGGGGTGGGGGGAAGGCTGCTGTGATAGCGACACTGGAGAACCCAAGCAAAAGGAAACTGTTGCCTGTGTGTCATACCAGAGCAGAGGCAGGAAAGGTGGGGACAGGGAGGCTCCTGCCCTGATCCAAGTGTGGAATGGGAACAGAAGAGAGGGCAGGGACAGGGCAGCAGTGGATCAAGTTGGCTGGTGGCCCACAGATTGCTCTATCATTTGCTGCACTTAATGCTAGGCTTCCCTCCCTGTCTTTAACTAAATGTGTACAGAGATTGTTTTCAGGTTTTTGTTCCTTAAAAGAGCAACCATATCACAATTCAGATGGTTTCAGAAATTGTGCGTTGATTTTGAAAGAACTTTTGTCCTCATTATTCCTCCCCCTCCTGCCTTTTTTTGCCCTCTCATTTGTATCAACCTGAGCCATCTCCAAGGGAAAGGTGACACTGCTGCCAGCTAGCATTTCAGGTGGTCAGGCTGGCTGTTAGCAGTGTGCCTCTAACAACTCACCCACCTGTGGGAAACTTACCCTCTTTGTTTGTATTTCTCTTTTCATATATAAATCAAGGTCATAACTCTTAAGCCTTCATTGAACATTTCAACAAGGTATTTGTTTCAGATCTTCACCCCCCCCCCTTTTTTTTCCCCTCTCTAAGTCCTTTGAGAAGTTTTGAGTTAAGATCTCTTATTCAGTCGGATGCAAGGCAGGTCAGTGGGAAGCTGCATGCTGTAGAGAAACTTTGTCTATAAAAACCCATGCCGATTTGTAGTGAGTAAACTTGTACTGGGAAGTGCTTTGTAACATGTGACCTGAAATGTCTGGGTCTGGTGCTGATGGCCTTGAAAGCCAGATGAACCACATCAATGACTCCTAGTCAGTTGGTGTGCTGTGTGTGATGCAAACCAGACTTCCCCTTGGTGCCTTCTCACATGCAGGGCTGTCTGGTTGGACCAGGTTTGTGTTGAGATTATCAGCTGTAGAATATAAGCATGCTTGTTTCTTGAAAGAGCCATAGTTTTCAGTACTTTCGGTAGTGTTTTAGGTATAGTTTCCTTTGATGGAGCAGGAAGTGAGACCTGTGTCTTAAGATGACTCAGGCACTTCGATTTTCCCCCCCTTCTCTCCCTACCCCTCCCATCAAGCCAGGAACCTGCTATGATTTTAGGCCTAATGATCTTTCCATCCTCTCTATGAGCACTTTTGCAAAAGAAAGGATGCTCTCTTTTATGGAGGAGAAAGGGGGGAAAAGGAAGGTTTTCTTCAGCTTCTCAGTAACTTTTGGATATCCACAAAAGAAATTGAATAGAGACAAAAATGAAGCATGTGAAGAAAAACACTGTTGCCAGCAAAATGAGCAGCTCTCTAATTTCAATCTTCAGGCTTTTGGCTAAAGAAGAGTAACATAAGCTTTTTTGCTGCTAGAAATTGAGAATTTGGCGGTAGTATGCAACTGTAAAATCTGTAGGCGTACAGTGTAGCAGAAGCTGTCTTTATTCCTATACTGCACATGGTATTTGGCTTGGGAGAAAGTTCTTTGCTCTCTAAGAAAGTTGAGGATTTGGATGGGACTGACTGCCATTTGTGCATCACATTTAAGCTTGTTTTATTCAGGAAAGACAAATTAATTGTATGAACTGATGGTGCTGTTTTTCTCTCTCAACATTTACCTGGCTCTTTCTTTTTTTCTGAAGCCTGTGGTCAGAATAGGGAGAAGTTATTAATCCACACATTTCAGCAGGGTAATTGAGTGTCGGATGAATTTTGGGCTGTTGTACCTATCCTCTCTCAATTCTTCTTAAGAGCATTTGTGGTATGCTTGAAGTGTATTGGGGAGTGACACTTTAAACGGCCCAATAAGATATTGTTGGTAGAGGGAGAATGAAGAATCACAGGAAAAGGATGGAAGTTTGCAAGTGGTTCACCAGTGTCACATTAATAGAATCCTCAAATCAAGTGCTCATTCACTTTAACCAGAGGTTAATTAATCAGAGTGAGTAGATAAAATGATAAGCTGCTCTTAATGAAGTGAAGCAGCTTTATTAGCAGTAAGCAAAATGTGGAATATTTGGTCTCTGGCACTTGTGGTTTGGATGGGGACTGTGGTTTGCCACCAGCTGTTGGAGTGCAGTAGCCTTTTCTTTTCAGCTGTCTGTAATTCTGTGGCCAATTCAGAATGCAGGAGATGAAATCATATTAGAAGCAGGTATAAAATCAGGAATGTTTCTTATGGATCTTACTGTGTGCTAGTTCAGTATTTACCTACTGTCATACTTTCCTTGCAGACAGCAGACTTCACACAAGCACAGCAAGAAGTAAAACCAGTGTGTGGCTTTAGGGGAGTAGCCCTTCTAGAATGGAAGCAAGATGATCCTGCCTGGGAACTGCTAGCTTAGCCCAATAGCTGTCAGCAGCTGTCTGCCAACCTGCAGCTTACAGACAGAAATGCTCCAGGGAGGTGCTACCTGTATCTTTCATTCAGGTGGAGGGCTGAGGCCTACCTGTCACTGGCTATTAAGCTGAAGCAAATTTGCTTATGCTTGTTCAAACGATCTTCTGTCCTCAGTGGTGCCTCTGTGCCGCTGCTATGTTCCCCAGTGCCTCCCTTGGAAAGCTGTAGGAGCTGTCGATGTGCTGTGATGTGCGTGGCAGTGCAGGGCTGTAACTGCAAATACCCATGGAGCTGTAGACTAAGTGGATGACAAAAGGAATGCACACTTGTGAGGAGGCAAATCTCTGGAATGCTGAAGTCAGTGGTGGGCTAAATTAAGTCAGCTCAAATATCCACGCTTCAGCTTGAAATTAACTTATGACTGCATATGAAGATCCTTTTTAAAATACAACTCTAAAGAGTAGTTCACAGAATCACCTCGCAGGCAAACCCCTTAAATTTGTCACTGGTAAGGTTACTGTTTTTGTTTGAACTGAAGGAGTTCTGTTGGTAGGCTTAATGTGACTTGATGACAGGATGCTGGCAAGTAAATCACACGCTACTTTGCTCTCCCCCTCCCCAAGCCTGTCTGTAACAGAGCCTGCTTCCCACTGCCAGTCGAGTGCCAAAGCCTTCACCTCAGAAGGAGCTGACAGTTCCCTGGTTCAGCACTGTAAGAGGTCTCGTGTGCTTAAGTGAAATGAGAATGCTGCTGCACAGGGAACCTCTCAAAAAACTTCTGAGAGTAGTATGGAGAAGAGCTGAGATCTTTGAAAGTGCACTGGCAATTTTTGCCTTTACCTTGAAATGAACTGGAAACGAACTTGTGAAGGAAAAGCTGCTGTTCAGGTGAAGTTGTGATGACTGGCCCCAGGAGCTGGCTTTTGCTTCTTGACCTCTTTAGTGTGCTATTCTATTTGTGCAACTGCAGTGCAGCTCTGTCTGTACTATGCATTTGAATCCTGTTAGGCTTGCTGTTTGGATTTTTCTTTCTAACAACTTGTTTGTTGCAAGCCTCAAAGTTTCAGAAATACAACTTCAGGGTATGTGAAACAGTGAAGAATTGTGGCCCTTGCCTTTGTACTGAAAAGATGAGGTTAATCTAGCACCTTCTGCAAACCTTGTAAATATTTGACTGGCTATTTGGCTCAACTGGTTAATGCTTAACGTGAGCATTCCCTGAAGAGCATGGTGTAGGTCTTGGGCTGAGGCTCACAGTGTGTGCAGCAGTTCCATGTGAAGATGCATCTTCCAGCACCACCACCCCCAGATGTGCATGCAGGAGGATACAGCTGGATGAGAGCTGTGCTGGCTCCAGGCAAAGCCAGCTGAGTGTGGTTCAGTGGTGGTGATGTTGGTCTGAGCTGTCCCAGCTGACTTTCTCTGCTGTGATGCTTTTGCTGGTCCAGCACCAGTGTGGTAATTAGTCCAATTAATCCCTGACCTCTAAATGATGGTGAGCATCTGAGGCTCTAATATTCTACTGCTATTCTACTGTGAATATGGAAGACAACTTTTGTGCATATGTAGAAATGGGACTAGATTGTGATTGGTCACTGAGGAGTAGCATAGAGGTTAGTGACAAGTCTTGAATGAAGCATATTAGAAATTGGAGCTTCTGGTACCTGTCATAGCTTGCTTTTAAAATATCCCTTTCTTGCATTGTATTTGTGCGGTTTTCTGAATGAAACATTTTCTAGCACTGGAAAGTCAGCGTACGGACCAGATAGACTGTTTGCAGCTTTATGAACAAGATGAAAGAAGGTTTCCTCCTTAGTTTCAGGAGAACTAATCAGTGCAAGACAGCTTTCGCTTTTCTGATGTAGAGATTGCTCACTCATAACATCATACTGCTTCAGCCCTTTCAAGTGATAGGAGCCTTAAATATCAGTGCAAATGGAAGAACACACTTTCAGAGAACTTCAGTACCCAAAAAGACCTGAAGCATTTAAAATAAGAACCATCAGTAGATAGTTATTAAAAAAAAAAAACAACAAAACTATAGGTGAAATGTCTGTACTACACGGTAACTGTACCCAATACAGCTGTCAGATGAGGATCCCAGCTATGTTTGTCTGATTTAGAGATGAGCACAGGATAGTCTAGTGGCTGCCAAAAGTCACTACCCCACTACTGCTCCGTTAGATGTAAATTAGCAAGGCCATGATGACTGGAAAATAACTGGCTACATGGCATTAAATTCCAACCCTCTCCATAACTGCATTTATCTACTTATTAAAAAAAAAACAACAACATTTGTTAATTTCTGGTAATAGCTTAATAGTCTAAGACTATTTACCCAATCCAGAAAGCTATGTAGGCTTTAAAAATACAGCTACAGCCAGTTTCCAGAGGAACTGCCTGCCTACATTGGCATTGGTGAATTGAGGAAAATCAATTTAAAACAAACAAACAAAAAACCCAAAAAAACAAAACAAATCAGCTGAGGAACAAAGCATGCTGCTGTCTCCAGAGGATGATAAATGTATCTGAAGATGTAACTGAGAGTGGTGCTATCTCGTTGTGTGACATTGTGCTGTCTCTTGGTGACTGTGAGGTGTTTTTTTTTCTGCTTTTGGAATTCCTGGGAGTCTGGACCTGACATGGGAAGATCACGCGCATCACTGGTTAGGACTCAAATTGAAAGTGTTGGTGGCTGCACACAAGTCTCCAAAATCTTGATTTCAGAAGATGGAAAACAGTTGTGAACAATGTTGGCAGATTGCAGTTTTATTTTTTAATTTTCAGCATCTGAAACAGGATATTTCCTTTCAGACACTGTTAGTCCTCATGTACTTAGACACAGTTAATGAGGTGCACTACTTTATTCCTATGTCAGTAATTTGGTAGAAAGTATCTTTTAATTATCAGTAAAACTGTTTTGATTTAGTGTGATGTTTCCCTAATAACAGATTTCTAAGAAGTTAACCTTTGCCTATGGTTAGTATTTCAGATAAATTCATGACAAAGCAAGAGTACTGCACTAGTAGTGATGATGTTGGTGGTCCATGCTGATTTTTGAAACTTCCTCATATACCGTGTAGAGTGACATTTTAGGTACTGATTCATTACTTCACATGCCTATTTATGGAGTTAAGAGTTGTCTATCTTGTCTGTGGAACAAGCTTTTGTTCTAGATGATGCTTGATTATTTAAGATGAATTTTGAGAATAAAATATTTTCTTCACTTAACAAAAATGTCTCGGAGAAAATGGGCAATCAAGGAGGTGCTTGTGCTGGGAAATGTGGATCCTACTTGACACCCAGGAAGGAGGTTTGCCTTCTCTCTGTTGGACTCCCTAGGGAAGGCTTGGGTACATTTGACTCCTGTGATCCAAACAAGCCCCAGAGGAAGATATTGGAGACACTAAGAGAAAAATGGCATGTCATAGATCCGATGTGAGCTGCAATTCTAGCACCTCAATTCTAATTTCTGCACCCTGTGATATGCTAGTGGGTCAACATGTCTATGGGTGCCAACTGAATTACATAGGTATGTGGCCTATTATAACAGCACTGGGAAAGAGTATCAGTCCTTGCAATCTGTTATCAGATGGAGAAATTAAATGCAGGCAGTGGCTCTGCTGAAGGACTGCTGCTTTCTGTAAGCTCAGCCTTGATTCAAGCGAAGTCTAGTACTTGCTTCTTGAAAGTGTTTGACAAATGCAATTGTAAAATGAAAGTCTGTTGGGCCACTACAAATGTCAGCCCTATATTTCTAGCTGAACACATGGATGCACAGAAAAGCAAAGTTATTTCCCTGCAGTCCCCCATCAAGAGAATGACATAGCTGGGAACAGAACTGAGATATCCTGGTGTCCATTCCCCTGTTACAATTACTAAATAGTGCTTTCTTCACTGTAAACACGAATTGAGCCAAATGGCATGTACAATTAACTTTTTTTTTCCAGAAAAGCTGACAGGGGAGATAGAAGGATGGAAGGAAAAGGGGAAAAGAGCAACGATGGGGATAGGGGAAGTCATTCAGGGACAACTGTACCTACTGGGGGCACAATTTAATAAAAAGCAAGGAGTGGAGGAAGCAGCCCTTGTTCCAGATGCATTGTTATCTGCAGAGTCCCCTATCTGGAGCCGCTGCAAAAGATTTAATGCAAATCTGAGGCCTCTGCCATTGTGTGAGATAGATTAGGGCTCATTTGCATTCTTTCTCCTATAATAATTACCTAGCAAGGAGTGCTTGTTACCATTAGCTTCTTTCTGTTTGCCTGTGATAACACCGTCAACCACCTCTTCTCCATGGATCATGGACACTGAGGAAAAGCGATGGGCCAAAAAAAATTCTGTTGGAGAGGGTCATAGAAAATTGTGAATGCTGTAAAATTAAAATACAGATAATTGTAGCAAAAAAACATCAAATACAACTGGAGAAGCACTGAGCTGAAGAATAAGACCAGTATCAATCATGATATCAATGAGGTGGATGGTTTCAAATAGCTGTTTGGTACAGCTAGCATGTGATTTTGACTGAGCTTTATCTGTGGTGCTTTAGTAGTTCTGTCCTGGTTTTGGTATGGGCTCAAATTCTTTTCCAATTAGCAGAGTTGCAGATCAGTGTTATCAAGACAAACATTAATGGTTTCTGGGTGTGATGTATGAGAAACTGAGGTTGAATTCAGCAACCAGTGCAACTGAGGGTCCTGAAACTCTAGTGAGGCTGTTTCCAGGACTTAAAAATAAAAGCAATGTTTGTTTGTTTGTTTTCCTGCTGTTTGTTTACTTAAGATGGAAGGAGTTAAAAGAAATGTGACTAAACTTGGAAGGCTGAGGGTGCTAAAATGAGCGATTCCCTCTGCACGCACAGCAAGAATACCAAATGCTGGCACCAAGCAGTTTCTGTGCTGGCTCTTCATTCTTCCTGTTGTTTTTTTTCTTTGAGGGCCTCATGTATGTGAGTATGGTTGGCATACATCTGTGTTTTCCATTATCTACCCTGTGCTGTTGAATTTACATTTCACAAAGGTTCCTTTTTGTTTCTTTCCCCTTCTGATTCATGGTAGGAAAACTTTGTTTTTAAGTGAGAAAACAGGGGATACTGTTATTTCTCTGTGAAATCCTAACCAGTTGAAATACTATGATAGGAAGGTCCATTACCTTATAGGCAGTTGTGCTGCCTGCCTGTCTTCTGGCAATGGGCTCTGCAGAGCTGTATTGGATAATAAAAGGATTATATTCAAGGGTGAGCAGGGCTGACATTTTGTATGTAACAGGACCTTTCCCAAGTAGCAATAGGCTGCAAATGGAGGCACAGATCTGCAAGTGAGTAGCCAGCCTGCTCTTTTGTGGAATCTTCTGCCTGCTTGTTTCTTGTTTATTTGAGGATTTTCTTTAGCAGTGGTAGCAAGAGGAAGCATGCTTAAAAAAATGTCAAGGTATTTGTACAGGGCGAAGCTGTATCTTCCATGATATCACTAAATGCTTGGTGTTAACCAGAAGTCATATCACTACAAACAAGCAGAGGAAATGACAGGGAACTACAAATGTTGACAAATTTCCTATGTCTGGCTTTTTTCTCTTTTCTTTTTGCTCACTATGATAATGATCATAAGCATGACAGGTACACAAACATAATGGGAAACAAAGCTTAAAAAAAGCTTAAACACATTTTTCTTAAAGAAAATAGGTGCAGTTCTAAATACAAGCTGGAGAATACTAATACATTTTATTTAGAAGAAGCAGTTTAAATCTTTTGTCATGCCTTTTTCTAGGAGGAAGAAATACAATTTGGTGCATGGCCAGTTCATATAATTCATGTGAAGTTGTGCCATTATTGCATAGGAATAAAACTGCAGATGACATAACTGGAAAGGTGTAATGTTTCCAGTGGTTTGTGAAGTAGAGGGAAGTTTTGAAATGTTATCACAAGAACAAAACAAAACTTGTGTAGTCCTAGTGTGAGGTAAAACATAGAAACACATCTTCTCATGTGAATGGCTTGAGAGAATACTAATTAGAAAACAAGATCTGACGACTTGAAAGATCCCACAGTACAGCCTGTAAAGCTGTATGATTATATACGTAGAATTTGAAACTATTAACAATTGTTTTAAAGATATCATAACTTCTTATGAGACTTGTATTATTTCTATTAATTATCTTCATATGGTCCTCTCATTAATTTAGTACTACCACCACACATTTTTCAGTCCTTTATTTTGATTCTTTAGCGATGCATTCCAAGTCATTTCTATTCAAAGCAGTAATCTTTTTTCCTTTCAACCCACTGTGTGTGTGGCTACATGAGTAGTACAGACTCCTCTTCATCTGGGAGGATGGAATTAGATTTCAAATCTCCTGCCTTCCTTACAGTTGAACTTAAACTTTGGAGCCCTTTGTTAAAGATCTCTGTGAAGTCGCATGAACAGATATGGTTTTGTTTGAGAAAATGTCACCCTATTCAACTTTCTCTCTCAGCAAGAGAGGTGTTGAAAGCTTTTGCCCTGCTTGAGCTTGGCGTGCCCATGTTGGCACTGCTTGTCCTGGCACGGAGGTGACTGAGCTGGCCTAGGTTGTTTCTCAGTGCTTCTGCATGTGAATGTGGCTTTAAGGTTACTTCAACATCATGTCCTTTAAACTTAACTGAAGTTCAAATATCCACTTGGATGATGATGGATATTTAGGCTTAGATCCCAACTTAGTAACATACTCTATCTGAGATGAGCACATTTCCAAAAGAATAATCAAATAAGTAGGGAGGCTTATGTGTGCTGTACTTTGTATTAACAAAGCAACAGACAACCCACAGACTTGCAGTATGTTAAGCTCTCCATCCCAGAACTGCATCAAAGGAATGGTTGTTTGTTCCTTGGTATCTTTGGGTGGCTCTGGCAGCCCATCAGGCAGCCCTTCCTGTTGTAATGCAGACCAGATGTGAACCATTTTGTAGAATATGCCAGGGAAGTTCCTTTCCTAAACCTCTGGTAGCAAGGCCTTGCAGATTTTAGCTGCTCTTTCATGTCTCACTGCTTTCCATCCCCCTGCCTATGTTAAACTTAATGCCAGGAGAGCACACCAGCTGAAAAACTTCTAGCAAGGTCTCCCAAGCTGCATGTAGTAAGGCAGAGTGATTGTTTTCCCAAATACTGAAACAAAGCATGGAGAACGTAGATATCCCCAGAAGTAGACTTAGACACATGATCATCAGGTTATGTGGATACCTGAACTTATATAAGCGTAACTTATAACCCACACAGCTTACTAAGTAGGACTTATTTTCTGCTGTCTTTTTATTGAAATGGCAGTTTATATAACATTATGTGAGTTAAAGGAATTTGTGAAGCAGCATTCCAGGTTTATTTTAACTCTCCTGTTTCTGCAGTCTCTTTGCATCTTCAGACTAAGTTTTCATTGTGGTTAGCAGAGCAGCAACTTGGAGTGTGGAAAAATCTTCTGTAAGAAGGGCAAACTTGGAAGCATTGCAGAAAGCTATTTTAACATTTATTGTTATACTGTTCACAAAATATTTCCTTTAGGCCGAGTCTATCTGAACACTGATGGCAGTAACCTGCAAAGCACATGAAAGCAAGATTGGGCATTTGCACCCTGCTACCCAGTGCTGCCCAAAGCAGCACTAACAGCTGTGTCCACATGTGGAGCACAGCCCAAGGCAGCTGGTTTTACTGAATTAAGATGCAGAAGCCCATTTTCTGGGTGGAGCACAGTGCAGATATACCTGAAGCCTGCAAACATTAATCCTTACATGTTGCTTTTTTATGAACTTGGGTTTGTTTCTTCATGCGGGTACAACTCTGTTAGTCAAAGCCATGGTACAGCCATAGTGCGTGTAGGTGCTTGGGGCTCCCCATACATCAGAGCCAGGCACCATGGGATACCTGTGTGCATTCTGGGGTGTTACAGCAAGCTCTGTCCTCTTGGCACAAACTACAACACAGCCTTGGGCTGTGCTCCACATGTGGACACAGCTGTTAGTGCTGCTTTGGGCAGCACTGGGTAGCAGGGTGCAAATGCCCAATCTTGCTTTCATGTGCTTTGCAGGTTACAACTTTGCTTTCTCCTGCTTAGACTGAAGTGTTTGTGTCCCATGCTTGCGACTGGAACGTGGCTTTGGTCAAAGACCACAATCAGAAGCCGTGGTGTGTGTGTGTGTTATAGCTCAGCCCAATAAAGCCCACTGTCTTCCCTCGTTGAGCAGACCAGGGTCTGCTGGGTGCTGAGCGCAGAGCAGGCACCATTATAAGCCAGGCAGTTTGCAGGGAATGAGGAAGCTGAGCGCAAGCCTGCGAGCACAGCTTGTGTACATATTTGTTGAAAGCTAATTGGCAATGCAGTTGCCTTTCAGAGTTGTTCTTTCACCTATCAGTAGAGCACAACTCTGGTACTTAATGTACTGTAGATTACGTAAACACTACCCTGAAATATTTGTACAGGCAATTAACTCTTGTTTTTACACTCCTTGGAGTTGCAAATGGAATCCTGCTGCAGAGCTTGGAATACTTGAGTTCTGAGCTATATTTCATAATTACATTAAATAGTGCTTTCATCCAACTGGCCAGCATTAAGATGAGAAAAGCAGGGGTTAGTTGTCCTGAGTGGAGCTGGCAGTCTCTGAAGTTCAGTATCCAAGAAACACTGACATAGTTTGTACCACGTTGTTGAGGAAAACTGATAGTCTCAAGAATGTTATCTGGAGCAAACGTGCCTGCCTCCTGTGGGGATGTTATAGTTGAATACTGTAAATGCTTGTGGAAGTAATGTTGGTCTGTATCTTGTGTGGCATGACATGGTCACTGGTGAAGTGGTACAAGACATGCACGCAGCATGAGATTCTGTTACCAGGATGATGTGCTGGCCCCCAGCTGGCCTGGTAATGGCCCCTTGGAAGATGCTTACGTAGACACATTTATTTTTCCTCCCTCTTGCTCTTCTCAAGTTTTATCTTACGTTTTGTCCCTGATGAAATGGAGTCAGAACTCTACAATTTGTGCTGAACGATAAATCTAGGAAAATGCAACCAATTGGCAACAAGTCTTAAAGCCAGACCTCCATCCTCTAGAGTTTATTCACAAGCACTTGACCTAATATGACCACAGACTTGAATGAAATGTTAATAGAGTTTATTGCAGTTCCTTGCATGACTTGTTGCCATGATAATAAAACATTTGTAAGCATTTGTAACATTGATGGCTGTAGCACACCAGCGCTTAGCAGAAGTGTGGTTAATATGCTCCCTGAAGGCGTGGTAAGGGACTACTTCAATTAGTTCAGCAGTACTTTATGTATAATCAAAGAGGCTAAAGGAGGTAGAAAATAAAACTAAATTAGTCAAAACTCCTCTATTTATATGTAGAGACCTGACAACTAGATTAGTTTGCAGTTCATTAAAAAATAGCTCTTCAGAAAGAGGGAGAGTGATAGTCTGTAAGGCAGTGCTAATATCTGTGTATGTGGGATGCTTGCTGATGTCATTTTTTCCTGTGAGTGAATAACAGCTGTACATGGGGACTATTGTTTTCATTATGGAGACGGCAGCCCACTTGCAAGTTTGGGTTTTGTTCTCTAAATGGTCCAAACAATTGTTCCAGTATTCAGATAACTTTGTTTTCTACTGTTTTTGCTGTTTTTTTTCTTTCACATAGGAAACATGATGGCTTCTTTGGTTAGAAACACAAAACATTTCATGAAAGTTAGCTATGACAAGTCTTTCCTCAGTCTTGGGCAGATTTTACTCTGCCCCAGTTGTGTAGTAAAATATCCTGGGCCTAGGGCATCACAGTTCTGCCTCTCTACCTGCTTTCAGTCACTTAAATATTAAGAGCTCTTTCAGCTTTATCCAACTTTTACATGCATGGAGTGACTTTTTTTTTTTGGAGAGAAGTATAGAGAGCAGGTTGTGGAAAAACCTAATTTCAGTTACAGCCCTTTGTTCTTTGGGGTAGAAATAAGCTAATGGTAACTATGAATGAAACCAAAAGAGTGATGGGATTATTGTTGATTTTCAGTAGAATGTGGAAATTTCTTTTGGATCCCTACAAAGTCTGTGTCTTCGTTTAATTTTCTGTAGTCGTTTCCTGAAGCCAAAGGCAGGAGCAGTAGAAATGCTCCTGTCCAGTCATTGTTGTCTTGAAGTTCTCCATGTAAAAAGAATGGTACCCGTTGGCATTCATGATGTTTGTTGAGTGCTTCTGGGGACCAGTAAGTGGATGTGAGCACATCAGGGTGGTGGCTGGTGTGTTCCAGCTGTGAAGACAGCAAGTCACCTCTGCTGGTGCGTATTTTTCTGTGTGTGGGATACAGGCCCCCGTTCATTGCTGGCAAAAATGCAGAGATAATGGTGGAAACTGTGTTGAATGATAGCGTTTTGAAGTTGGGAATTTGCTCTATCAAATACTGTTATTGTGCTCTTTGTATCTGTTGTACTTTCCATGGAAGTAAATATGAAACATTACTTTCAGAGTGACCTACTTAAATCGCTTATCTTACTTGAGAGAAAATGGTGGTTTCGTGTTTCTTTGCTGTAGAAATTTAGAGTACTCTGTGTAAAAACGTCTGGGAAGAGGGGTTTATGTTTAATGAGTAGGACAAGATTTGTGGGTAGACAGAAATAAAAACTGTCAGGTCTGCTGGTGTGGTTGGAGAAATAAACTTTCATGGAGGTGAGTATTTCTTCAGCTTGACATTTTGATGAAGCAACTAGGTGTCACTCCTCTCAGGCTGGCAGTGCAACCTGCCTTGGTTAAATTTCTTATTCCAAGGTCAGTAGTCTTCAGTTTTTAGGGAGTGTTGCAATGTGTGAAAAGGCTAGTGAGGGTGTAATCTGATCTTCAGGACCAGCAAGGAAGAAGGATGTAACTTGGAAAGAAGCTGAAGCCTATTGTAGAAGCCTATTTGGAAATAAAAACATTTTTACACACACTTTAATTTGTTATGTAACTTAATCATGGCTGCTTCAGAAGTTTTTGAAAATGTCAGTTGTCCTTGTAGTTCAGTATCTTCACTTCCACAGTACGCCAGCCATTCTTTCCCATAGTTGGCACTGCCTAGCCCCAGTGCCAGGTTCCTTCTGGTCTACGTTAGCAGGACCGGGAAGTGACCGCACTTGAACTCAAAAGGCAAATGATATAAACTGAGGTGATTGAGCTGGAACTTTGTTGTGTCACAACACCTATTCTTGGTGTTGTGACAGGAAGTGACAGTGACTTTCAGGCAAGTGCATCTTTTCGTTGTTTTTCATAATGCCTGTATTGTAGAATCACATGGCCTGGGACCATCCGATACAACCCACCTGCTATGGGCAGGGTCACCAACCATAAGACCAGGCTGCCCAGAGCCACATCCAGTGTTGCTGTGAGTTAGGAGCTAGTGCCATTTCGTGTAGTAGTTCATACACCAAGGTAGGAAGTTTTCTCTTGCCCAACTTCCTCTATCACAAATTGTTGCTCATTGTCACCTTAAAGCATAATTTCCATTAAGCAGTAGGAACAGTCTAAATGAATGCTTTTGGAGCTGTAGTTGCATGCTCGTTGGATTGTTTTTCTTGCTAACAGTTTTGTAAGACATGCTTGTTACAAGTAAATGGTTAAAGAATGTTTTACTTTGTTTTTTCTCTTTTCCCATGGAGACAAAATATCTAAAGCATATTAATCTGCGTGTCTGACTCAGGTATGGTGGATTTCAAAACTAGGTAAACTGTAGGACTCAGCCCCCCTCCCCTTTTCTCCACCCCCACATCCAGAGACAGAAGTAACCTAGTATCTAAAGAATGCAAGTTATGCAGATGTTCAAAAGGCCAAATAAAACAAATAGATGGGCCGCAGCTGCTAGAACTGCATAAAGCAGAGAACATTTGCTTCTGTGATGAGTATGCTGTATTTCAGCATGCCTAGCTTTTTCCTGTTTGAGAAAAACAGTATGGTGAATTAGTTTAATTAGTTTTTATCTTATTGCGACTGTAAATTGTGATTGCTTTCCTGATTATTGAGACTTAAAAAAAAAAAAGCAAACAAAAAAGGTTAGCTTTTAGTGAGGAAACAGAAGAATTAGAAGGGCCAGTGTCCCCTTATAGAAAGGAAAGGTGTATTCTACAGATGTAAAAATTTTGTGCTTTGTTACTTCAGTGAGAGGTGGCAGACTTTCATGGAAGTATCCACAAGAGAAGCATCCCACCATTTGGAGAATTTAATATGTTGAAGATGCTTTCAAATATCCTAAAATTAAAATGGGAGACCAGATGTCCTGCAGTAAATTAAAGCTCAGCTTTCCATTTAAAAGTTTTGTGGTAAGGAGATCTCAAGAAAGTTCACTGCCCAATATATTCTTCTAAACTGGATGGCATCTGGAGATAAAGGTTATAAATGATGGGACCAGGACACTTGTCAGATTTGAGCAAGTCATTAATGTGCAAGTAAGTAAAACTGTTCAAAGATTGATCTGCTTTTTTAGGACTTTACTAAGCAACACAAAGGAATGCCATTCAGAGATGCCCAGGCAAATACTACCCTCCTCTGGTACATTCACTTAGCACAGTCCTTTGCAAAAATCTTACTGTTGTCCTGGGAATAACATGGCATATCACAGCAGTGTAGCAATGTACTTGTGGTTTACAGAAGGAGAACTCGCTTCTCCTTCTGTAGCAATATGAGTGTTTCATATTGCTGCTTGAGCTCTCATTGTGCAGAGTAAACCCACTTGCCTATTGGGGTCCCACATACATCTCATGAACTTGTGCAACTCATTCTATTTGTGTGAAGTTTTTTTTTTTCAGCACAGTAAATGGAACAACAAGCTAGGTGTGCTGTCTGCGTTCTCAGCCTTTGGAATTTGGTCATCTGAGAATTGTCAGATAATGCCTTTGTTATGATAATGACTTTAAGTGTCTAAGATAATATTTTGGACCCCTCACTACAAGAAAGACATTGAGGCCCTGGAGCATGTCCAGAGAAGGGAAATGGAGATGGGGAGGAATCTGGAGCACAAGCCTTATGAGGAGCAGCTGAGGGAGCTGGAATTCTTCAGTTTGGAGAAGAGGAGGCTCGGGGTAGACCTTATCATGCTTTAAAATTACCTGAAGGGTGGTTGCTGGGAGGTGGGAGTAGGCTGCTTCTCCCATGTATTTAGCAATAGGACTAGGGGGAGTGTCCTCACATTGCACCACGGGAGGTTCAGGTTGGATGTTAGGAATTACTTTTTCTCCAAGAGTGTGGTCAGGTGTTGGAACGGGCTGCCCAGGGAGGTGTAGGAGTCACTGTCCCTGGCAGTGTTCAAGAAATATTTAATGTTGTACTGAGGGACATAGTTCAGTGGGAAATATTGGTGGTATGTGGGTGGTTGGACTGGATGATCTTAATGATCTTTTCTAACCTTGATGATTCTATGAAAAGGGACTTGTATGTTACATGGATGTGTGGCAAGTATATCATTCAAGAAATCTGTCAGCTCCTTGTGCATTGAGAAATATGATTCTTGGACCAAGCTAAATCTTTTCAATCTGATAAAGATAGTTGAAAACCATTCCCTCTGGTCCTAAAGTAGGGAAGATTTAGGTGAGATGTTAAGAAATTTTGCTCAGTTGGTGATGAGACACTGGCAGATGCTGCCCAGAGAACTTCTGGATGTCACATCCCTGGAAGTGTTCAAAGATGGAGTGGGTGGGATCCTAGGCAGGTGAATGGCAGATATGGTGAATGGCAACACTACCCATGACAGGGGTTTAGAGCTAGGGTTATATGTGTATTTAAATGAAGTGACAGAACTGTGAATTATCCAGTTTTGAGTTGGATGTGCTATGGCAAAAAAACCTGCAACAGACTCAAAAGCTTTTAATCTCTGAATCTGAGATTTTATTTGATTAGAATAATTAACTTTTAAGCAGAATAAGTGCAAAGCAGCTAGATAAAAACAGATGGAAAAAAGTATATGAAAAACTTGCTGTTTTTTGCTGTATTTCTGCAGGTGAGTGAGTCTTAACCCACAAGCAGATGTTATCCAACTCAATGAATTTCTGAGTTGCATAAAACTGTGCAGTTCTGTGTAGTCCCTTAGATACTCCTTCCATTTCCTCTGAGGCTCAGCTGTGTTTGCACTCTGCTCCTCATTACAGTCTGTTCTTGAGCAGTAGGCACAAGCTGCTTGCTATGACTCCTACCTGCTGCAAACACAGTATTTAAGTCTTTTCCTTCCTAAGTATATTCAACTGCTCTGCATGAAAAGGAGCAGTTATCTTGCACGGGGGTCCACTAATCCTGTCTTTAAAAGAAACAAAATGGAGAATACAGATATTTTGTTTCTGAATTTCTTGACCTAAGAGGCAACATGAAGTTCTGTGTATTCATGATTAAGTTGTATGCATGTGCTCCTGTACCAATAAATGGTCTTCACAGAAGATGTATTCCTCTACTTTTATGAAAAAACGTAATGTAGCATGATTATTCTGAGAGGCCACCGATGCCTGCTTGCAGATAGAGGCAACCTATCACATGAGTATAACTAATGTTTAAAAAGAAATTAGCAATGAGACATAAAAGAACACTTTTGCCCACTTAAAATGATGTTGAGTCATACCATTAAGGCTTTTAACTTGCTTATTTGCATTGCAGACTTGTTATGAAGTCTATCATTTTCTCTTGGGGAAATGTCTCTTGGGGAAATTGAACTCTCTTCCTTACTTGATGACATTTGCACAACGTGTTCTCAATGTCTGAGGAGTGGTGAGCATGATCTTTGAGCTAAACTAGTATGGTAATTGAAACATATGAAAATAAAGGCATTAGTGTCATGACTAAATCAAATCTTCTGGTTTTATTATGTGCTTTTCCTCTAAGAATGACTACAAACGGATCCCGAATGGAGGATAGCTGAACAGTTTAGGAGTGAAGTAAACCGTGGTGTTGTGCATGCTCACCTTATTAGTGAAATGTGCTCCTTACTTAGTGGGAATAGAAGCAGGAGTTGTCTGATGAGATCCTTGAACATAATAGAACAGTTCTGTGTTTTTTGAACTTTATTACATGGCTGATAACTCATTTAACTGTAATACAATATACTACTATGTAGTAGCATTTCTAGTGCTTCACATTAAGATTTGGGGACATTTAATAGTATAGTGAGCAGAAAAGGGGTGAAATGAGTGTCAGATCCTTGTGTGACGTTTTGGGGGTTTTTGTCATATACTAATGCATGTGTCTGGGTTTGTATTTGTTTATTCCTTTGATATGAATAGGTACATGCCATTCAGATAGATGTTGTTTCTTTTAATTGCATGCGGCACTGCACTTCGTGTACTTGTTGGAACACGAGTGTCAG
Source organism: Perdix hodgsoniae (assembly GCA_035772895.1). Taxonomy (NCBI): domain Eukaryota; kingdom Metazoa; phylum Chordata; class Aves; order Galliformes; family Phasianidae; genus Perdix; species Perdix hodgsoniae. The sequence continues at coordinate 617,596 of JAPSGF010000058.1, read as the reverse complement.
ATTGGTGGCAGCTGTTTGATGCCTTTATAAATAAGAATAGTAAAAGCCATGGAGTTCTGGTACCTATGTGGTGTGTTCATTACAGGGCTGGGATCAGCATTATTTGTTGTATGAAGGACATACAGCAGCTCTAGAGCTTTAGCTGACAAGGTGGATGAGAAGACCCCCTGGCAGGTCATTCATTACCAACTGCATTACACTAGTGCTTGATCTTTACTTGAGGATGGATTCCCACTCTGGTAGCTTCTCTGCGTGTGCAAAGCAACAGGCAGTTCGTGCCCTAAAACTTCATAGCCTGAGTTGACAGCTGTAGAAAGAGAAATTGGCACTCCCAAGAGACGAGATTTGTCCCAAGTCACACAGAAAACAGAAGTACGAAGGACAAAAAGCAGCTCCCTTGCATCTTGCTGCAGAGCTCTGTCAGTCGTCTGGTGTCTGCTGAACTCACCAGGGCACACACTCAAGGATGGATTTCTCCTTAGTAGAGCTACTCAGCTAATCGTTGCGAGTTAAAAATGAAAGCCAGATTTTATTTCCCCCCCCTTTTTTTTTGCCTCATTATAGTTCTCCTTTCCATATTCATGTTAGATTCTTTCCATATTTAGTGTTTGAGATTTTATGGAAATATTGCTAGTCAAGTGCTACACTTGTGAGAAGGTGAAATGAGGACAAAACACAGGGGACAGATCAGAATCTTTAATCTTTGCTGCTGCGTGTAATTTATAAAATGCATTAATCTGGTTTCATTCACTTACTGAACCATTTTGCACTGTCTCTGCTGCCTTGCCTTCATTTTAGCTGTTCTGAAGCCAATTAAAAAAAAAAAATCATTTAGCTAACATAGCAAGGAGGTTTAGCACTTGTGCTTTTTTGTCTGAAATCCTGAGGGTCTGCCCCACCAACTTGTGGGGGAGTGTAAGCAGTGTTGTTGTGCTTAAACAAATCAATTTCACTGCAGAGTTTTCCCTGTCATAATGATCAGTTTGCAGCACAAATCTCATTGATTTTTCACAGTCCTGTGGGAAAAAAAAAAAAACAAAAAACAAAAAACAACAGAAAAAACCAACCCAGCAAACAGTTGGTGAATAGCACTGAGAGAGACTTGGGAGAGACCCTTTTGGTGGCTGGTGGAGAAATGCTGGCTGTTGCTCACCTTTTCTGGCTGGCTTCCGCTCCGGGCTCCGGAAGCCTATTGTATTTAGCTGGGTCTCTAGGTAGAAGGGGTCAGGAAATTCAGTGGTACCCATGAGGGACTGTGAGCTTTCAAGCAAATGGTGGAAGATCAGCAGCTGCAGTTACAGAGAGCATAGCTGGGGTCAGCAATGCCCTATCGGTGGCTGTGTGTTCTTGCACCAAGTGTGACCCCATTGCTTACTTTCTGTAAACTTGCAGGCAGAATAATTGGGGCATGAAGCTGCCTTTTTTCTTTCTTTCCCTCGCTGCAGTTTTTTTAAAGCTCTTTCTAGGGTCAGAAGGTGAGGAAATGAGCTGTATGTTTCTAGAAAAGACAAAAAACACATGGTATTGGAGAAGTGCACATTTCACAGTAGGGCTATGTTAATTGCCCTTCACATTTCAGATGTCTGATTTATTTTTATGTTCTGATTTCTGGCAGAGTATTGCCCCTGCACTGACCCCTTTTCGCCTACTCTTATGCAAGGTGTATTTAAATAGCTGGATTGTAAATCTGAGTCTGGAAAGCTTCCCACCTCTCCCGCCGCCGCCCTCGGTGCCACTATTCTTGCAGAGCCAACGTGCAGAACTGTGCAGTCATAGCAGGGCTGCCGCCTGCACTCTGGCAGCAGCTGGGCTGCTCTTGGCCTTTGCTTTGTCTGCTATCGATTGGCTACGTATGTCAAACTACTACTTCAGAAGCTTGTTTTTTTTTATGCGCTCTGTTCTCTAAGCCTGGCTGTATTTTCTGACCTGTGGTGGAAATTCTAAGGGCAGGATACTTCTCATTGGCAGTAAGACATGCTGTTTTGTGTATTGTACAGGGAAAAGGTATGATCATGGAAGCATGGGGGTTTGAATAGAGGATTGTTGAAATGGCAGTTGTTCTCAGCTACATACTTCCTAGCATACCACAGAATTTTAAGAAATAATTAGCTGGCATATTAGAATGTCACATTTTACTACTAAAATTACTTGCTTTTGAAATATTTGCTTTTCTACTGAGATTAAATGCAAAGGCATAAGTCTAGTCTCGCCAGTCTAGTAATTCTTACTGGACAGAAAATGTTCTGATTTTGTTCAACATCATAAGGTTTGGATGCAAGCACAGCGTAGGGAAATTAACAGAAAACGTGAATTTTGGTCTGGTTTTTGTGATAAAGCTTTCATTGCGTGTTCCTGCTTCCTTCAGCCCACACTGTCCATGTGGGGCTGCTAGAAGCAGGATTCTCTGTACCCAGAGAAATCAAAATCCCATGAAAGTTAACAGGAGGATCTGCTGGGAGAACTCTGTTCAATCCCACTTTCCCAGTCTGAATACCCAGAAAAGAAGCTTGTATGTGGGTCTTTAACATATATATAGAGAGGAACTCTTGGACTGCTTTAATTTGTAATTTGGAGGGGGGGAGAAGAAAAAAGATAACAGCTGAGATGTCAGCTGTTTCAGGAAAAGAAATAGACAGAATTTGATGGAGCTTGAGAACTGTGGGAAGGGAAGACATGCAAAACAAAAGCTGCATCTATTATGAGCATGTTGTTCTGCAGGATAAGAGTAAAAGGTTAAAATAACTGCAAAAGAACCTATTAAAGGTAGGAAAAATATTTTCTTCATTCTCAATCACTTTATAGGACTCAAAATAGAGTACTATTATGCAAAGTGACATAGGCACCTTACCTGATATTCTAATGTGGATCTGTTCTTTGAGTGATGTGGGACCGGCTGGGTAATGGTTGCAGCCTGTGTCATTGCAGTTCTTATCCTTTTGATGGTGAACCAGTTCTGATCTCGTCTTGACTTCATGTGACTTGACTGGTTTCTGTGAGCAAGCTTAGCTGCATCACTGAGGGTCAGTGTACACTGGTGCCAGCAGAAGAGCATGGTCAGTAAAGTGGCCAGCTTGTAGGGCAGCAGCAAGGCATTCAATTGTCTCATTTGCAAAAACCTTTCTACTTTGTCTGTGTTTTTAAGATCAGGAGCTTCACAGTTATGTGCTTTCCATATTGGTTCCATATGTGTGCTGTGGCCTTCAGAGGCACAGCTGCCTATACCACAAAGGGGAGGCTGCTAAGGATGCGAAGGAACTCACTTTGCAGAGCACACTCCTTCCAGCAGGACCCACAGCCTGGATGCCCCCAGGGCCCTTCACCAGTTTCAAATGACTGAGGAAGCTCAGCTCGTTTGGCTAGTTCTGAACATGTCTATCTCACTATCCATGTGATCACTTCTTTCAGAGAAAGTGGGGACAGTTGTCACTTACATCCAGGTGACAGACAACTTGTGTGACACCATGTGGGGCACCAGCACCTCCACCAGCTTTGCTGAGTGTCCCTGAGGATGGCCCTGAGGAGGCCTGGGACTGTCAGCACACGCAGGGCACGGAGCCCTCTTGGGGACATGCAGTGCCTGCTCAGTGGCTGCAGTACCAGGTGCTGCTCTTTTAACTGCAGGCTGGAGCTGCTTTTGGCACCCACCCACGGTGAGGAGTGGCCTCCCAGAGCAGGATTGGGCTGTCTGGTTTCCCTTTGCAGCTCAAGAGAGAGGCAGTCCCACATGTGGCCATGACTCAGCCATGAGTGCTGGGGACCCTCCTGGCTGTGGCTCCAGTCCTCTGGGAGAAGAGGCCATGCAGGCTTTCCAGAGGGATTACTCCTGTCTGGCTTTGTATTGCCAGCCCTGAGGCAGCACTGAGCACCTGATGGCTGAGGCTGAGAAGCAGCCTCACACAGTGACCTCCTTTGCCCATCTGTTGCTATCCTTACCCTTCACAGCAAGGTGGGAATGCTGGGCTTGCCCAGTGCTGAACTCCTCCTATAGGGGTGCAATGTGGTCAGTGTGTGGGGTCTGGTTTGGAAAAGAGGATGTGAAGATGCCATATTGACATTTGTGCCTTTTGCAGGCTGGAACTAGTGGCTGCAAAACCCCCTTGTAGACTGTTTCAGTGAAGGGCATACATATCAATCTTTGCTGTTCCCTGCATGTTTGATCCCTTTCTCCCACTAAATACAATGGACCTGAAATATACCTGCAGTGAAACTGGAAGTGATTTTAGTAGCAAATGTAGTAAATTCAAGATATTCTTTCATCGCCTATGGGGATGTTGGGGGAGAGGGGACAGAAGGTAGCTTAGGAAATGAAAAGGAGGATATTCTAGCTGCATGCACTTCTCTGTGGCAAGAAAACTTCCTCAATACACTGTGTGTGTTATTCCTTTCACAGGGCTCTGATTTCACATGACTGTTGGGGATAGCTCTTTAATAATTTTAATATTGCAACTGTAATAAAATGAGGATGTTAAGAAATATGCTGTGACATGAAACTTTACCACAAAAGCTCTTGAAGTTTGAATTGGTCTTTTTACTCTATTATAATTTCTAACAATACTATTATACAACTTGTAATTATGCAATAGTATTAAATATAAATTATTTCCATTAATGAATATCATAATAAAATGTTCATGAATATTATTTCTGTTCAGCTATGTGTATATTCAGATATCTTGCATTATAATTATAAAATATAATTTTAAAACCAGCAAGCATGTATATTTCTACTGACTTTAAAGTAACCATTAGTACAACACTAGTGATAACAGGAACAGCAAAACCTCAAAATATGTCTTTTACGATAAATTCCTGTTTGTGTCATTTACACCATATTAAAACTGTGATTTGAAATTAGGGTGTTGATGACAGAACATACTTAACTTTATACCTTTTCAAGTTGCTTCCACTCAGAAATAGGAATTTTAGCTGATCCAGAGGTGATAAGACCAATTTCTTAGGCATTTTTGGATGTAAACAGTCCTAGGCTTAATGCTGTGGTTCATATTGCAGCAGTGTCAAGATAAAATCTGTCTGTGCTCTTCTAGGGGCTGTTTCAATACCCAGAAACAGACTGTCTTTGTCTTATTTTTGGGACAATAACTTGGGAAGAATGTTCAATGGATGCATTGCTTTTCTTCTTGTTTTTATCTTGTTTTTTTGGTGTTTTTTTGCAAATGAATACCACAGGTGCAAAAGCACACTGTAATTTATATAATAGATATATGGCAGAGCTAGAATCTGATGTTCTTATTTTCCACATCCAGACCATTCATCGACTTAGCTTCAAAATTCAGAGAGAAATCACTGAACTCTGAGTATTGCAGTTCCATTGATCCATTTATCAAAACTCTTCCTCTGCTTCAGCCCAGCACTTCTCCATAGCTGTGCAACCCACAAATCAGTATCAGGTGATGTAACCACTTGAGCAAATGTATATATCCCACTCATCAGATAAATCAGTGTCTTTTTAGATGCAGTACATGGCTGTAGTTGATGAAGTGCATGTTGTTGGTTTAAGTCTCTAGATTAAATTTTGAAAAATGCACTGAATTTTAGTAGAATAAATTGTGTGGAGAAAAACTGATCTGAAATCTATAAGCAATCTGTTCTTACTTGATGAGAATTTAGTCATTATTCCTTCACCCATAAACTTCCTGCAACTGTTTTCTACGAGCTCTGGTATTGGGTGTTTTGGTTTGTTGAAGGAAAAAAAAAGTTCAAGATTTTTAAATGTTATTCAAGTTTAAAAGTAAGATTATCCTTTATCCTTAGTTGGGATGCACAACCCACAAAGCACACAGTATTTTGTAAATAAATCTCGTCTGAAGTGTTTGTGACTTGTTTTTTTTGTGAATATTACTGAAAACCTGCATTTAGTTCTTCAGTATCTTGTCTCTGAACACATCTGAGTGCTGTGTTAAATGGTAGTTGCCAAAAATCTTATATTTGCAGTTGATGTTGCTTATTTAAAGATCTACTGAAATGCTTTCTGTGTGTTGTGGTGGCAAAAAGTAGGCTTCTATAAATAGCATGCTGTTTATTTCACATTTTAATCAAATTAAGAACTGATGTTGTGGTGCTTGGTACTCTCAGTATTCATATATGGAGAGCTTCACTGGGTTTTATTCCCCGTCGGGATGAAACTGTTTTCAGCAGCTGTGTTAAGTATGGAACGATAAATAGCTGCTGTAAACAGTGTTTTCTTTGTAGTCCAGTATGCTCAGCTTCTGTGTGATATTAAGGAGATTGTCCAAAGAGGGCTGTGCTGAGTCGCACCTTTCCTTGGACATGAGGTTGGTGTTGTCTGTGCCTACTGTTCTTTGTAGGGCTTTTTTTTATATTCATATTTGCATTATTCATATTTGCGTGGCTGTTTTTTTTCTTCCATTACTCAAAGAATGTTATCATCTCCATTCTGTTACCCACTTGGAAGCAGTACCAAGGTAAATGATCAGCCACGTTGTATTTCTAAAGCAGTAATCTGTAATTTTGATTGGGCAGATTTTGGAACTTCTTCAAAAACAGTAGAGGATGATACCTGTTCCAGAAACACCTTGTGGGTGTCAAATGACCATGACGTGGGCTGGCAGCCTATACCTATGCCCCAGACGTGGTGCTTGCTATGGCATGTTGCAGGAGGTGCTTTGCTGGTCAAGCCATGGGAGCTGCTCTCATGTGCTGCTCATGGGATGGGAGCTGCTTCTAGCTGAATAGCAAGAGAAGTTTTGGAGCTCTGAGAAGGAATAAGGAAGATCCAAGATATCTTCTCCATCCTGTGGAAGATGCTGTGTAATGGGGAGGATGGCAGGGAGTAGACTGGAAAGCTGAAATCAATCCTTCAGGTAGGGCAGATCTAGATCCTCGTGCTGGAGCTTCTCAAAAGAGAGGACCATGATAACAAAGAAAATAGAAAGGTTTTCAGGAACCAGACAACACTGACCTTGGTATGCGTGCTGTACCATATCCATCTGTATACGGAATGCAGCTTTCAGTCCAGGGGATCAGCTGACAGTGAAATGAGTGTCTCCTGCACCTCACCAAATGCAGTTATCACTTCCTGTTGCAGATTAAAGAAGCAGACGGCTTTGCATCTCTGAGTAGCCTGCAGCGTGTTCTCTCATGTACCCTTTTCCCACTCAGGGGTGTTACTAAGTTTGACCAGAAGATGAATATTTAAAAGGGATTCCTCACACTTATTCAAAAGTGAATATAATGTGCAGTCTCTTCTTCTACTGCTTCTGAAATACGTGGTGACAAAACTTCTGGGTGCCATAATCCTCTTCAATGCCTATTCTTGCCTGTGGAACTAAGTAATTTGGCTATCCTGCTGTGACCTCCAGTGAGCAGAGAGCTTGGGAGTGGTAATGTCTCTAATTTAATGCTCTAATAGAAAATTTATGGAGAGCTAAAAAGCAGTTAGCTGCAATGCTATCGGTGGCAGTGTCACCCTTGCTCATTCTGTGTTACGGCTGCTTGTGCAGTGCGCTCTGGAGCAATGACAGGATTACCAACAGCTCTGTGTTGAGATCAGTAACAGCTGGCAAACACAGCACAAGCTGTGTGAGGAGAAACTCCCCTTGCAGGGATGCTCTGCAGCACCCTAGCTTGCTCCATGCCCGCTGGTATCCTGCTTCCAGAATGGCTGTGCCCATTGCCTGCTGGGAGGGACTAATGCTGCAGAGCCTGTGGTCCTCTGGACTTGAGGCTGAGGGCAAAGCAGAGGTGCTGCTGTGTGCAGCCTGTGAAGGGGTAGCCAGACCCCTGAGCTTGGGCCTGTGGGGGGCCCTGCTTGCAGGACTGCTCTGGGGGATGGTCCCTGCAGAGTGACAGCTGGAAAATTAGGTAATGGGCTAATCGCTGCCAAATTAGCCTTGCGTCTTTGCAGAGAACAAATACAGTATTTATGTAAAAGTTGTTAGGAGTTTTTTCTCTTTTTAATTAGCAGAAATAGATGCAAAATGAATGATGATTAGGCAGCTGATGAATTCAGTTGTACAATTATGCCTAAAGCTATGCCCCAGTGCTTAGTGCTGGATGCTCTGAGCAATCAAAGAAGCCTATTTATATAATTTATTTATAAAACAAAGTTAGAAATTAAACAAGACTACATATATTGGGAGTATGTCAACTTCAGTGCCTGACAAAACCTTTGTAAATTTTAGTAATGTAAGTATTTTTAAATACTCATTAAAAAAAAACAAAAAACTTTAATTGTACTTTTAGTTTCGTGTATAAAGCTATTCTTTTAAAGATACCAAATCCCAAGCATTTTCTAGAAGTGAGTAAGGGTTGTTGATGATCGAGGAACTCTGGAAAGGTGTTTCATTGCCCTTCTGCTGGCCAGGTGAGCTATGGAGGGGAGCGAGTCATGGGACCCTGCGTCTGCCTGAGAAGGTCTGAAGCAGGGTGAGCTGTGCTGGGCAGTAGTCACAGCTGGCTCTGAAGGCTGAGTTTTGTGCAGACATCATGGGACATGATGAGTGTCATTGCCAGAGGGTTGGGGACAGGCAGCTAGGCATTATGAATGTAACATTGCTCCGAAGAGTGGCAGTTGGCACTTACTTGAAGAAGAGGATGAAGCTGCAACACAGCAGTACCCCTTTGGGGCAGGTGTGGGGCTGCCCACCAGGGCAGGGAATGGGGCTCCCTTTGCTGCCTGATGCCCCAGGAAGGCTGCAAGTGGCCCATGTGCCAGGGATGGGATGCAGGGATGGCAGTGCTGAGAGCAGGCAGCAAGATGTGCAGGGCTGTGCAGTTCCAGGCCTCTCTGCTCTTGCCTGCAGCCAGCCCAGGCAGTGATGCACCATGGGCAGCCATCACGTTTTTCAGCAAACAAGGAAATAATACTTGATGCATCAGCTTGATTTTTTTCGAAGCCCATCCAGAGGTGCTTCCTGACAGTAGAGGCTAGTGTGACAGTGTTGTGCTGGTGGGAGGCTGTCCCACTTTGCAGTGTGTGTGCTGCCTGGGGGACTTTCTCCTCCTCACGCAAGGTCGATACCTCATTTTTTGTGAATGTTGGATGTATTTTCAGGTCTTTAAAATATTTAACTGTGAGGCCCAGCTGGCAGGCAGGGATGTGGTTTTCCAACCCATCAGTGAAAACACAGGAGAGCGTGGATCTGAGTATTACTCGGTGAGCTTAGTGTGTCAAACCAGGACTGCTCCCACTTGGTACCAGCCAATAGGAGGTCTTCCATTTTCTACTTTAAAATAACTTCACATCCTTGATTGTCCAGGTATTCCTTTTTGCCTCTTAATGGTGCAGACTTTTTAAAAGTATGCAATGCCTACTTCTTGTTTTGTTTTCTTTTTGCCTTTTTCATAAGCAGACAAACCTGTGTTGGTCTGTCCCGTAGATGTCACCCAGTCTGATTCATCTTTTGTGGCATTTCTGCCAGGTCTGGTTTGTGAGTCTGGCCTTGAGAGATGGGGAAACCAGTGTTGTGGCTAGATAAATAGCTCCTTCCTCTGTTGTAGCCATATCAAAACTTTAGATCCCTGTACCAGGTCACGATGATGTGCTGTTGTGAGATAACTGTGCAGTGATGCCTGAGTCTTCTGAGCCTTTCTGTGTGAGCTGTCCAGTGGTGACATTGCACTAGCAAGCTGCATTGCTGCTCTGCAGCCTCCATTATAGTTCCTGCTTCCTTTTCTTGCACAACTAGAAACTATCCAGTTCTACAGCTGTCTTTTTTTTTTTTACTTGAAGTACCAAAGAGGGATTGTTATAGTTTTTTGTATAACATGATCTAAGAATGGCCAAAGTGTGTTGTATGGCTGCCAATGCACCCTGTTAAATCTGTGCAGTTTTGCTTTGTGTAGGGTTGTTATTGTTGGGTTATTATTACTTAAAATAAATGCAGGAATTATTGCTGAAGTATCAATCTGTTGAAATATAAAACTAAGGATTTAAATGGTGACCCTTGTATTTAAAATTAACTCTAATTATTAGTTTTGTAGAAGACATTTTGAATTAGCTGATATATATTAACTCATGTTCTCTCTTCCAGTGGACTGGTACATTTATATAATTTCCAGTAAGCTTGCTGGAAGTGGGAAGAAAGCATTTACAAGTGGTTTCTACCACGTCACTAACATATTTTGTATTTGTAAGTGTTGTCTAAAATAAATACACATGGTATGCATGTGGCTGTGCCTGCTCATGTGTAGATGCACACGTAATGCCAGCAAAGAAGTCGGCCATCAGATGAGATGATTCTGAGGCTGGGCTGGGAGAGGCAGCAGGAATTTTGCACATGCCCCTAAAAATCCTGTGCTCTCCCCTGTTACAGCTTGGGAGATGATAGCTTACTTTTTTTCTTAAAAGTTGGCAGGTGACTTTAATCAGTTTTTATCAATTTATGAAGAAAATCTTAGTTGTGCATCACATGATTAAGTGGAAATATGGATTATCTGCACAGGAAGATGGAGATAAATCTGTCTCTTCTGAAGGAACACCTTTTGTTTTCTCTTACTATTTCTAACCCATATTTGTGTTTTCTATAAAAATGATTTTTTCTAGTGTGCAAGTGATATGCTGTGCAAGATCTATTTGCTTTCAGCTTATATATTTTACCAACAGCATCCCTCAAGTGACTCAAAACAAACAGGCACCTTAAGTATGGCTACCTCAAATGAGATGACAGTTGTGTATGTCCTAGCTCATCGTTTCAGAAAGTAATTGTATATTTCTTTTATCTTCATAACCAATTTCACGTGGAATGCATGTAGGTACCCTGTGTTATGTATTCTCCAGCTTGATTTCAGAAGCTCAGACTTCATAGCAGAACTATGTCAAGCACTGGAAAATATAAAGTTTGCACCAAATTCCCATGTTAGTATATTCTGGGTATCTGTATTTTTAGTAGCAATAAAAAGTAGCAATAAAAATGCTTTCTCTATTCACTGAATAGAATCTTTTTGAAAAAGACACTCCTGTACATACATGGTGGATAGCACAGCAGACTTGTGGTTTGGGGTAGGCCTGTTGTTTTTATTGCAATGCTATTTTTTTCTTTACTACTGAGTTCTATGTATAACCTTTTGCTATGAAGTCCTGCAGCCTCTTCAGGCTGTGTGTTGTCTTCCAGATAGAGAATATGCATGGAAATGCTTTGAGAAACATGTGCCTACACTGTGCCCTGAGTGATGGAAGTGCAGTCTTTCCAACTAGTGTCTGCAGCTCAACATGCTGTATTCTCCTGAGTCAAAGTACAGCATGTTAAAAAAAGGAGAAGCACTGAGCACAGCTTGTTTTCTTGTGTTTAGATCTTCTTGGAACTGACAGGCAATTCCTTTCTCCTGAGCTCATCATTGCTGGGAGAGGCTAGGACAATGCACCCCCTCCCTTGGTCACGATGCCAGCTGCAGCCTTGGATGGGGTGCTGACCCTGCTGAGCCTCTGCTCCTGAGAGATGTCCCTGTGAGCTTTGGGGCTGTGCCCTGGCCTCTTAGGTACAGAGCACCTGCTTGGGCACTTGGAGACCTCCCTCTCTTCTCAAAGGAGCTTGGTTTGTGCTTTCTGCATCTTCATATTGCAGCAGAATGGATACCAGGCTCTGAAGGTGGGAAGGAACACAACCTTTGATACTGTGCAAAAACTTGTTCAATGCCTGTGTCTTACATATATATGAGACAACTGTAGATAAAACAATTTGCATGAAACACTTTAAGCCTGGAATTTATGTGCAAACTTCAGCAGGAACAGTCTATAACTTGACAGTTCAGGTAGCCATTGCCATTGTTGGGTGAACTATGGCTCGATGGCTGCTAGAATAAATGTAATGGGGCTCTCTTCCAGCTAGTTTGTCACCTTATGACATAACTTCTATCTATTTTAATTGAGGCTATCTTTATCGCATTTAGCACTGCTTAGCAAGTGCCATCAACTTTGTAAGCTAGATGTCTCCTTTTTACTCAAAAAAAAAAAATCTAAAATATTGTGGAGGTCACATTAGTATTCTTGTACTCAGACAAATACTGTGATAGATTTGATTTATTCTTAAAATAAATGCAAATTTTTAGGAAAAAAGAATAAAGTCTAGAGCTTTTTTTCTGACAGAGTGAAACTGGCATCATTTACAAGTGTTCAACAAATGCTATCAATGAAGTTCTCAACAAACATGAGGAAATTGAACTGTGTGTGTATATATATATTTAATTCAGCTCAGCAGCCAAAACAGAATGGAACACCATTTGCTTGCTTTTTTCTTACTGACATGTAAAGCAAAAACAAACTCAATTTGATGGGAAAACATTTTTCAGTCATTTATATCACTTAAAGATTTTTCCTTTTAGTGGCTCAGAAGAACAAAAATATGGATTCATAAAATACAGATCCACAGAACTGGGACTGTGAATGTAGATGAGTGGTTTGTGAATGCTGTATTCTACAGTGAGTGAGAAGCCTGGAACACAATTTTCTCCATCTTAGAGAAACTCTGTATTCAGCAGGCTCTAGGGATATTCTGGGGAGCATCTCTATCCATTCCTGCTCTTGGCATTTGTGTATGAGTCACCTTGGGAAATAAATCACCTGGCTTACAGCTATTTCATGAGTTCTGTATCAACTGGAGGCCTGTCAACCAAGGGAAAGAAGTCTTTTGTCTCTGAATAGCCTAGAATCAGTTATTTAAGTACAAAAAGTCCATCAAAAGAAACTTTTAAGAGTTTATTTTTTGTTGCAAAATTTTGATCAGTCTTTCTCTTGAACAATTATCTTGCTTTTCCCATCACTGTTGCTTGGAGCTTTTCCAGTAGTCAAAGGTGGGCAATGGAACAGAGCTGCCATCAAAGTGTTGAAAACACAATTCTAGTTAAAAAGCCAGGGAGCAGCTGCCTGCCTTTGCAGGTGACTTAATCCATCAGAAATGCTGATGTAGTAAAATGCATGGGGTGGTTTACGTGGGTTTTTAGGACTGTGGTTGGCTCCCTTGAGGAGATGACTGGGTTATTTCTAAAAGATGACCAGGCAGATTGTTGCTGCAAGCCCACTGACCTTTCCTCAGAACTTCTGCCTTGAAGAAGGCAAAATTCCATTTTCTCTATTTAAAGGGAGAAGTGAAAAATCTTCAAATGAATAGAATCTTTCTGAAACTCCTCTGAAAGCTGGATTTGCATTCTGTTAGGTTTTGTAGGGATTTTCTATCCTGAGGTTTTAATAGTGTATTTCTTGTGTGTTTTGACTCTTGCTTTTGACGAAGAGTGGTATGTGTTTGAGGGGGTTATGCCAGTGCTGTTACTGCCATTTCCACGATTGTTATTTCACCAGTAGTAATGCATTATGTGACTTGGCTAATGATTGTGGTGTGATTCTTCATCACTATGGCAAATAGTCTGGGTCCCTAAAGAAATGAGAATGAAATGTCATAGCAACAGAAGTGTGCTCCAGAAAACTTTAAGAATAATGGAGTATTTAGAAAGAAGGCTGCAAGAAAAATAGGAATTCTGACTCTGTGAAACCTGACGTTTGGTTCATGAGAAGTGAGAGTGCCCACGTGTGGGACAGGGCTTTAGCACACTTAATTTATAGCGAGGGACTGTACAGCAGTGACCTGAGCCTGGTCCCCTGGCTGCAAGCCACACGTGGCATTGCCAAGGGTGTTTGTGTCTGTGCACAGCTCTCAGTGACAGCGGCGTCTCTTGGCAGCCATTGGAAGCTGCTGTTATTAAAACCCCTACGTTTCTCATTAGAACAACTCTATTGTGCATATTGGTTAAATATAGATTACTAATGAAATGCCTTTTTATTGCTTTCCCAGTGAATACTTTAGCGTAAAGTTAATTTGCAGTGTTATGTAAATTCTGTTTAACTTCAATCAAATTTTTAATTATGTTTTTACCGCAGTAATTCCCATTTGATTTGTCATCTCCTGTTAGGTATTTAACATTGCGTAGGGTGGATTTTTCTTCTTTTCTACCCTCCTGTCTGAGCCTTTGATGTCACCTGAAGCAGAACCTCGCTCAAAATCTGTGCGAGTTTGATTTCCTTTCATGAAAGTATGATTTAATGAAGAAAAATTACAGAGACCCACTATTGGAAATGCTTTATTGTTATGGTATTGATCGGCAAAACCAAAATTAAACAGAACTGCCCCACAAAGACATCCAGCTCTTTTGTTTGCTCTCTCCCCTTGCCTTTCCTCTCTCTTGCTCCAGCTCTGTGAAGCTGTATTGCTGGCAGCCCCTGGTTCCTTCCAAATGCCAGTTGCTATTTAACACACGATGACCATTCAGTTCATGGCATTATTGCATAGATACCAATTGTCCTGGCAAATGTTTGCTTGCCACTGAGCGGATAAAGGGGCCCTCTTTTGTCAGGCCATTAATCACCTGGGTGAAAGGACTGCCAGACTGCCTCTCAGCTCAAGATACGTGTTTCTAAATCTTTTTCTGATGAAATGAAGTGGAAGTAGTTGGCGTTGAGCTGCCTGTCTTCCGTGGATGTTGTGATAAATTCTCTTCAAATAGTATAATGATGTTTTCTGTATTTTCTGTACACATTCTCCTTATTTCATGTGAGATGAGATGGGGATTGGCATTGTGCAACAAATTTTAATCCTTGTATTAAAATATTCGGTTGATTTTCCTGACAAAATTCTAACTGCCTTGAGCCTCAGTGGTGTTTTTTTCTCAAAAGTTCTTCATGCATGGCACATCCTGGATTCAGGTACATTTGAAGTATCTGTTAGAAGACTCGAAAGCCAAATGTGAAGTCTTTACTTTAGTAACATACTATTAAATATGAATTAATTGTCACCTTAAATTACTTTCAGGTTATCCACAGGCTATATCTTTATTTCTGGAGGGCTGGGATTATGAGGAACTCAAGAGTAGCCCAGCTGTCCTACCATTGTAAGCACTTTTTTTTTTTGCTATTAACCATTTTTGTTAAGAATAAAAATTAAAAATGCCATTTTGAGTTTTTTGCAAATATTATTCCTAGTATGTTCATATGCTTCTCATACCCAGTTAGTGCTGGTATTCCAGTATTGCTCTGATAATGCCATCAATTTGCCAGATCTCCTGTAGGAATGAAAAGGGAAAAAATAATCAACTCTCCCTCCTCAAAAATCACATTTTATATGTAACTATTACAAAGCATTTGATTGAGATGGGAATTGTGTTAGTTTCTCATGGGAGTTGTTTGAATTTCCACTGTTTAAAAATCAATTCAATTTGATGAGCAGTAGATTCAAACAGTGGAACCCATTAGGACGATTTCGTATCACCAGTTGCACCCTGTTTAATCTTTCTGCTGGGAGGTAATTAAGTCAAGCTCGTTAATTTGTGCAGCTGCTGAGGGCTCCCTTGACCTGCATGCTCTGCAGCTAAACTGCTGGGCATGGGCATGGTGCTGCCCACAGACAATGGCATGGCCTTTCTATATGGGATAGCCTGCGGTTTGTTTTTAGACAAGCGTCTGTAAACTGTAAATCTGCTGGTTTCTATGGGTTCTGAATAGATCTAGTGCTTTATCAGTATGTTGGCAAATATATTCTTGCTTTTGGTATCAGTAATTTTTCTGCTTTGCTTTTGAGGTCTTGGTTTAATTTCCTTTGAAGCAATGATTTTTTCCCTCAAGAGAATTTAAAGCTGGTGAAAAGCCCTGGTGCTGACCATCTGAATTTCCTTTTATATCCACAAAGCCCAGAGGAGAGCCGGTGTCCTCACCGCTGCCAGCAGTGAGGCAGTCACCACTGTTGCCAGGGCCTGCAGGAGGGGGAGCACCCCGGCATCTGGGGGCTGCCTGCGCTCTGTGTAAGCACTGACAGTGCAGAGCCAGAGTCTCCTGTGTCCCACTAATGTGTTTTGGGCTGGTGAGACAGGTAAATATTTCTCTGTAGCTCCCTGCTTGTTGGTCAGTAAAGAAGCTGGTGTGTATTTAGCTAGCAAGTTCTTTTCAGTACTCTAGTACTGCAGTTAAATCGCAAATGAGCCTCTCTTTTATGTCTTCGTTGGGACTATCCAAAATTTTGTCCCAATTTAGAGTCTGTAACTGAAATCTACATCCAAGTTCTCGTGACAGCATCTGGGATTTGCAAAATATGAGTGCTCCCACAAACTTCTAAAATAGTTTCATCTAGACGGTGCTAGCCTTCAGTAGATTCCACTGCAGGGACACCTAATCTCTTCAGAAGAAAGGACTTCTGGCTGGTATTTATAGCCTTTCATACCTTATTGGCTGCATGGGTGCTATGAAGAAAGAGCTGAAGGGATGGGAATGCCAGATCCACCACAGTGTGCTGAGGCTGCAAAGAACCCGAAGAGGTAGAGTAGAAATTTAAAATAAAAAAAAAAAAGAAAATCAAGCACGTGTTTTTCTTCACTTCAAATTTAGGAAAATTTAGTAAATCAGCAGGTATCACAGCACAACGTGTCACTCAGCAGGACTGGTGTCATCAGGAATGTTTCTATAATTCACATTCATGTGGGTGAAACAGTTCTAGGGTATTTCGGTGCATGAAAGGTGTGCAGATACATCGGCAAAAAGTAGACTCTCCAGGAAAGCGCACAGAGATGACAAGGAAACAACTGGAGGTCGCTCTGCTGCTCTGCTGTTCTTTTCCCAGTATTAATTGTTTCTGTGCGGGAGTTGTGAATATTCCTTCATCCTTGCTACTTTTTCTTTGAAGAAAAAAAAAAACAACAAACTTTCATAAGGATTTAAAGGAAATAAAAACATACCACCGTTTATCAGTATTCCAGCAATAAGATACTTGGGTTCTTGCCATACTGATCCAAGATTCCTTGAACTCTTCCAAAGCAAGTGGAATTCTAACTAGTTGTAGGGCTATTTTTCCTATCTGTTAAGTCTAGGTGGAGCTGGAGGTGCCTGAATTTTTAAGCTCTTGTGTAAAGTGGAGAGACGAGGACAAGCAGAAGGGAATGCCATTAGCACACACTGACACCGAGCTAAACAGCAGAGCTATTTAGACAGCTGCACGTGTCATATCGTGTACTTGGGGCTTGGTCATGCTGCTATTTCTGTTTCGTTAGCACAGATCACAGCAGTGAGCATGTGTGCCTCCGTGCTTATCTAGGGGTGCTTCTTTACTTGAGAGAGAGTTGAAGAAAGACAGCTCAGCTTTGAAGCCCAGTGACGAAGCATTCATTCTGCTGTGGAGCAGCACCCTGACCCTTCTGCAGGCGCTCTGAAATGAGGTTGGGGTGCTTGTCTCAGGCTAGCAGGGCCTGACTGCTCATCAGACAGTGCTGTGATGCAAGGTGTTTGTACGCAGCAATACATATATTGAAGTTTTTTCAGAAAAAGTGCTGAGGGAAGATTTTGTCCAGTGGCTATTGAGATTATGCATTGATACTGAAACAGAGTGAAAGCAGCAGCTTTTGGATAACCACCAGATTTAAAGAAACATAAACAATACTTAAACTGAAACTCATCGTGAAATTATACATTTGGTATCATGACTCAAACCAATCAGTATTATGCTGAATTAAGGAACTTCCAGGAGTTTAAACATGGGATAATTTGTTATTTTTTCTTAATATTTGCCCATGCTAAGCCATCTTGTGTATTTTAATATTTTTAGCAGACACTGACCTGAATGCTATTATTTTCCAAAAAACCAAATCTTTTCAATGAAGAAGGCCATTTCACAAAATACTAATAAGAAAATATAAACACAATTTAGATGTCATTAATTTGCATTTTAATAAGGCTAATGCCTTCTTAGCTGCCAACACTGTTGTTTTTATGGCACATTCATTTCAAGACTTCCTAAATTTTGCCCCTTGTTGCCAATGCTGTCCTTTGTGTTAGCCACCATTGAATGTGTATGTGAATATGGAGCAGGGAGTTCTTGGGGGTTCCTGTTAGGTGTCTTCAAATGCTTTTTCCACCAAGTTTGTTGTTTGTTTTTAATATCAATTACAAATGTGAATTATTTCTTGTATTATGAATTTACTGTTTTCTGTTTAGAGAAGAATGCATATATTTTAATTGAAGTATTTGTAACAATTTATAATTTTAACAATGTATGAGACTCATAAAAGGACGTCAGCCAAACTAATATCTCTTCTCACGGATTTTCTGAAAAATCTTTCATTTGGGTGAAAATGAAGGAAATTTAAGTTTCTGTTGCTACCATCCATTTTGGGTTCTGCAGGAGCATATGTGCTGCTTTACTTGTGCCCAAGTTGTTACTGTTTGCACAACTTGTTGTGGGATAATAATTTTCTGAAATGAAGAGAATAATAAAGGAATACAGGTGGGTTATCCTGGACAAGGTGCAGCACAGCAGGGAGTTCTAGATGTATTGTTTTATCGTTTTCACAAGCAGTCGATGCAGCCTTCAGAGAAGTGCTGTGCAGTTGTGCATCTGCTGTCATACTGCCTGTGGGCTTCCCAGCTTGTTGATGCCACAGGGGTCTGTTTTGCTGTCCGGAAACATTTGATGGTGATCTAGTCTAGGACATACATATTCAGTAGTGATATTTCTTGATGACAGAACAAACTGCTGGTAGGTGTATTTCCTGAGTTTGGCATTTTAAATTATTCATGCTGTAGCACTTGGTGAACTAAGCAAAGAAGCAAAGCCCAGTTATAAACATAGTGTTTGCCAGGTGAGCTTCAGCGTAAAGGTAGCTGTGAAGGACTTTAAAAGCTGTGAGAGGAGCTCAGCTCAGCCAGCTGGGCTGCAGCAGTGGGGAGAGTAAGGCACAGCCTCTGAACCAAATACAAGAGCAGGGTTGGAGTGCATTTTCTGCAGGTCCATGCATGCACACTTGTCTTGGCAGCCTCAGTAGAAAGAGGTCATGAGGAGCTTTCACCAAGCACCTCGGCACAGCAGTCCTCCCTCTGCAGCTGGGCAGCAGTGGACGTGCTGAGCTGATGGGAAGGAGGGTGGCAGCCTCCAGTGTGGCTCCAAGTGAAGCAGGAACAGACTGAACCCCCTTTTTCATTTGCAAAAAAAGCTCATTCAATGAAAATGGCTGTTTTCATGTTTTGTCATGGATGCCCCCAATTCTCCCTGCAGGGCTTGTGTTTCTGTCTTGCTGCTTGCTCTGCAAATATGCAACAAGAGATAGTAAGCTCTAGCCAGCTATGGCTTACTGCACCTTCACCTGCGATGTAGAGAAACCTGTGACAGGCCTTCCTTTGCTGGGCTGTTTCTCTCCTCTTAGCTTTCAGAGCTGTAGAGACCTGCACTGTGCATACAGGCACAGGGCCAGATATGTCCCTGCTTTCAGCCCTTAGGACCCCATCCCTCCAGCTAGCTCTGTGTTCTCTTTTTGCTCCCTTCTGGGTTACACTTTCATTAAGGTCTCATACATAAGTGATATTTTAACTAAAATGGGGTATAATAAATTTCCTCTGAATAAGCAATGCATTTTATATATCATAAATTCTGCCGTTCGCCATCTCTACTAATACGGCCCCCTCTCCTCTTACATGTCTATTCTGAACTGATAAACTCTTCATCATTTAATACTCCTGAGCAGTCTCGGTGAGGAGATGTGGGTGAGCAGAGCTATCAGGAGCCAGGGCCTGTATCACTGGCTGAATGGGAAGCTCCTGGCTGCGTAGGTTTCTGCAGGATGGTTGTCGTAGCTGACAGGAGAGAAATACTGTGCACCTTCATTTTAGCAGCACTTTGCACACATGAGTTAACCCTTTCAAGCTATAGTGTAGGTCAGGCAAGTGTTGTTCTGAGTAGGAAGCAAAAGCTGGGAGCTGTCTCTGTTTGCTTTTCTTCTTTTCACTTTTTTTCCAGGCTTTGGCTCAAAAAAGTTCTGCTTGCTGCAAAAATAAAAAAAAAACAAACAACCCTATAACTTGATGATTTCTGGCTTGCAATTTTCCAATGAGAAGTCAAAATTATTTAATTAAAAAATATATATTTTTGTGTTACAAGATCAAAAATTGCCACATTTCCTGGACTGCATTCTTACCTCCTTCTTAGTAGGGTTATAATCTTCTCTAACACACAAATATGTACCTGTAACGTGCTTAAGAAATCTGTCAGCTTCTTAGCAGTGCTGTATAAACCAGGAGGGCTCAGCAGCATTTAGACAGTACTGAGTGCTTGTGGTAAAAACCCAGAGTGCAGGTGGAGGACTCTTGTCAGGTGTTTGAGTATGTAGAAGGATTTTGTGTTGAGGTACTTTGTTAATAGATTGCTTGCAGATTGTTGTCTAATTTGTTTGTCAGATTTAGAATCATGGAATCCTTAGAGTTGGAAGGGACATCTAAAGGTCATTTAGTCCAACTCCCATGCAGTGAACGATAATTTCTTTATACTTTGTTCAAATTTGACTTTCTTTCCTTAAAAATAAATTTTTCATGGGGCATTCCTCCCTTTTGAAATAATGTTACTTATAAAGCAGATATCATTACAAGACTTTCTTGCTTAATTTAGCGTGCTGAAAGAAAGCTGTAAAAGGCCATTTGGTGAGCAATTTTATCTGGGATTTTCTCCTACTCGCTGTAACCACGTGGTGTTAATAACTATTTACATAATCCCTAAAAACTGGCAGGCAAATTGTGTGCATGGAAACATGAAGGAAGGTAGTATGAGCAGGTGCATTGGTTTATCCTGGGCTTTGTTTTGGCTGAGAACCTTTGTAAGAGAAGGTTGGAAAAAGACAGAAGTCCTCTGCATTTATTTTGACCAAAGAAGAGCTGGTGAATTGTGAATCCTGTTTGAGAAAATTGATTTCTATTTTCTAAGTGAATCTATAAAAACCCCTTCAAATTACTGTCTTCTGGCTGTTAGCCAGGGAGCTTAGTAAACAAACTGGATTGATTACCTAAACCAGTTATTTTTTATTTTACTGCTTGATTCGGGATACATAACACCCACATAATTCATCTCCATGTCTTCGAAGTTCAGTTGTGTAACGTATATTTCATTCTGTATCTATTTCCGAAGGGGAAAAAAGCTGTATTTTCTTGACATGTAGGTGCAGAAACCTTTGATAACTGACATGAATCCTCCTAGCATCTTCAAGCAGAAAATAAGCAAAGGTCCTAAAACCAAGCAACCAATAAACAAACATTGTGCTTTTTTTTATTATTTGGAAACATGCATGAAATGAGCAGATATTGAGTATTTTTTTCTGTTGCTGGGAATAGAGATGTTCTGCTCTAGCTCATGCTTCCCAGAGGAGAGCCTGGTTGGAGCAGCTGGAAGCTAACATTTTAGGTTTGAGTAAAACCTCACCTTCTTTCCCTTCCTACCCAAGTCTCTTTTATAGTTTGTGAGGATTCCTTTTAGAAAGATGAAAAATAACATTGCTGACTCTTGTTAAAGCATGGTCAAAAAAGTAAACATCACTGAAGTATGGGAAAGTTTGGAGCAGCATAAAGATTGTGTGTGGAGGGAGATTGCATAGTTAACTGCTGTAGTGATGTGTCATTAGTCTGTGGACCTGACTAAACGTCTGTGATTTAAAATGGCATAATGAATGTTTCCTGCTAATGAAAACAGCTTTACCATTTTGGTGGGCAATGGTCTGTTGAAAGGGGACTGAGAACTAGCAGTGGATCTGAAAGCAGTGATGGGGTCAATTCCCCAACCTGGCTGTTGTCCTCATGGTGACTGTTCCATTCAAAATCTGATTTCTGGTTGCTGAAACCAAACTGAGGAAATCTTCCATTTTCCATTTCTGAAGTTCCTAGCAAAGAGAAATCCATAAGAGGGATCCAATACCAGAAGTTCTGAAAAGACCAAATGACAGAATTTTGTCATTATATCTTGGAAAGTTTGGGTGGCTGATTAATTGTTATTGACTGTAGTTTCAAAAATAGCTACTTATGCTTGATTTTAACTTTAAAATTTGACTTGAAATTATTGAAATTATTTTCCAACTAGCAAGTACATTTCATGTATGCACCTTGAGTACTGTGTCCAGTTTGGGGCTCCTCATTGCAAGAAACATTGAGGACCCTGGAGCAGGTTCAAAGAAGGTCAACAAAGCTGGTGAGGGATCTAGAGCACAGGCCTTGTGAGGAGCAGCTGAAGAAACTGGGATTGTTCAGTCTGGAGAAGAGGAGGCTTAGGGGGGACCCTATTGCTCTCTAACTATTTGAAGGGAGGTTGTAAGTGAGCTTGGGGTTGGCCTCTTCTCTCGTATAACTGGTGATAGGACTAGAATGGCTTCTAGCTGTGCCAGGGGAGATTCAGGCTGGATGTTAGGAAATACTACATCTCTGAAAGAGTGGAATGGGCTGCCCACGGAGGTGGTGGAGTCACTGACCCTGGAGGTGTTCAAGGAACGTTTGGACATTGTGTTGAGGAATATGGTTTAGTGAAAACTATTGGTGATAGTTGGGTGGTTGGACTGATGATCTTCTAGGTCTTTTCCAACCTTGGTGTTTCTGTGATTCTGATTTCGGTGATTCCATGTTGACTGCTCTAAAGAAAGTATTATTCACTACTTGAGAAGCCACTTAGTTCCACACCATACACTCAGCTTTTGTAAATAGGTTACAATGTGATGTGCTTTTTGTCCCCTTGGAATTGAAATTCATTTCCATGCTCAGAAAGTACCAAATACAGCACTTGCAATTGAGTGAGTCCGCAGGACTCACTGCTATCCTCTGCATGCACAATCTGTCCTCCACCTCTGCAGCTCCCCAGCTCTTCTCACCCCGCCATGTTGGCTGCCCTCTTTCACTTGCTGCTAAAGCCCTGGCCTTTCTTAGAGTTTATTCTATTAGACACTATCCTGACAATTTTAGCTTTACCATGGTATTTGAAAACTGTGTATGTAACCTAGTAACAAATAGAGAAAAATGTATTGCACTACCACCTCGTTATATTATTTACTTAAGTAAATCGTGTTACTTATGTGTTGCTTTCCTGCAGTTTTCTTATATTACAGTTGGTAAGTAACTCTGTTCTGGCAGTGTGGTATTTTCTGGATATTGTGATAAAAAATAATAATTGTGATTAGTGTTGGAATTGATGAGGTTGTGGGGAGGTTCTTTCCTTCCACTGAAGGAATGATAGCAACAGCTTTATTTTGATCTGCTATTAGTTGTTTTTTGTTGATGCTGTTTTTTTTTTTTTGGGGGGGGGGGGGGTGGGGAGGGTGGGGAGGTTGAAGTGTTTGTTTTGTTTCTTTCTTTTTGTCTTGTTTTAAAGGAGAGGAATTCCACCTTCCAAACCCCAGGCCTTTCCTGAATAGCTCACTGTTCTGGTCACCCAAGAGCCCAGCTGGCCTCATGTCTGGCCAGCTTTCAGTAGATGGGTTCCCTGCAGCCCATGGGGCTCTGCTGGTCACCAGCACAAACGAGGCAGTGGGTACCCAGCTCCCCAGCAGTGCATCTCCTTATTTCAGTCATTAACTGACTCCTCCAGGTGATATGTGTTTCTCTTCATCTGTAAAATGGGGTGGTGATGCTACTTTGCCTGCGTCTTAGTGGAGTCCGTGAGGATTAGTGATGTCTCTACAGCAGTGCAGAAGTGTAAGCATGATTACAAAGAACAAGATGTGCAATTACAGTGGCGGGGCAGCGAGCTGCGGGTGTCCTGCTGCACTTGCAGAGCAGAGCAGCTGGCTGATGAGCTGGCCTGACCTGTGCCGCTGAAGCAGATTTCAGCACAGTTGGCTTGTTTGTGGGCTAGGCTGATTTCTCATGTCAGGACCTACGTTTTCCAAAGGAGGCATGAGCTAAGGAAATACAAATGACAGCAATCCACCAGGCTGCACACTTCTCTTTCACTAACCACAGCGACCTTGGGCCTGGTGAATGGGAGCACTCGTGTGTGGCTGTCACCACCACAAGGCCTCCCACAGCAGCCTGGCTCCGGCTGCTCTGACCACTGCTGCCTCTTCTGAGAGCCCCTCCACCTCTGCTGGCCTTGCCTTCTGCACACAGGGCATGCTTCCTTGTGAAATGTACCCAGCTCTCTTCAGATCCTCCCCAACAACTCAATTCCCTGCAGTGTTAACATGAAGTGAGTCAGTAACAACCAGCATGTTTTCCTTAACAGGCTTGCAGATACAGCCTGTCTGTTCTGTTCTGATGGAGAGCTCTCTCATGTGGGCAGTCCCCTGGGTTCCATCCTGCCCGCAGTGTCACTGCCCTGTGCCTGGCTGGCACGTGGACAGCTCTGGGCACTTGGGCTCCATTTTTACTTCCCCTAAATTTGTTTGCTGAGTAAGACTGAAGTACAAATGGAAGACAGTGTGAGTTTTCTCATTTCTTCTCAGTGCAGGCATTAAAGCCCTTTGAGTGGTTAAGTTATAGCGACTGCTGAAATTAATGAGAATGAGTGATAACAAAGAGGATTTGTTTCCATTAGGATTTATTAAGACTAATGTAATCAAATAGGATAAAAACATTATCACCTTCTGAGGATCATTGTCAGTAAATGTAACAATAAAGTGATTATTCCAGTGTTTTGCCTTAGGGAAAATTAGAGGGGCTGGGGAAAAAAAAAAGTGTGATGTGATGTGTTCAGGTGTGTAACACTGCTTCACTTGAAAGGAATGTTAAACAACTTAAATCTATGTCAAACAACTGTGGTTGTCACTGTGATGGAAGCACTGACGAGGACCTATGGTGCAAACAAAGGGCTGTTATTTAAAATGCTTGTAATAGAAGTTAATAGATTCTAATAAAAGTATGGTAAGTTAGGTACTACAGGTTTAGCTTTGGCTGCTGATTTTTTTGAGGTACCAATCTTACAACTCCTTTACAAGGCTTGCTTTTCCAAACTAAGAGTACAGCAGTCCTTTTGAAAGACAGACATCAGAAAAGTCACTTGGAAACCTTAATAGGTACAGTAAGCGGTGTGCTTGGCATGAATGGTCCTGTGGGACATTTCTAGAACCCACACCGTACATGGAAACAGGGAACTGGCCAGGATCTAAACAGTTAAATATGATGGCAGATATTTAGGCAAAAGCAGTAGAGATGAGACATTCATTGAAATTATCTGCTTCAACAAAGGATTCAAGATACATTTTTGTCCTTACTCTTGTTCTGTTCCACCAATATCTCTCATGAGCAGCACTATCAGTTAGTGCTGGCAGGATAAAGCCCTAAGGATATTAGAACAGCATGATTTTTATCTTGCCTGCGTCCTGTTTCGTGGGAGCTACTGCTTGTGGCTAAAATGTTCTGCAAAACTTTGACTTGATTCATGCCGTTGAAGTTTGGTACGAGGATTAACTTTGCTGTCTAAATCTCCCACAGATTGACCTAGGAATATACCCCACAGTTATATAAGTATGTCATATTAGAGATTAAGGTGGCAAACATTTATCTCCACTAAGAAAGAATAGACTTGCTTTTCATCTGTATCAAAGCTGTGATTTACGGTGTTTTTCTGAGTGAGGATTACACTATTTGTCCTGCGTTTTGTTTGGTATATTTAACTCGTATTTGTCTTGCACAGGTTAAGCCTTCTCCCACGTTTCTAGGAATATGTTTAGAGTGCAGATAGAGGGGAAGTTTACCTAGTGCTTATATAAATCAATGTTTTAAAAGAAACAATGAAGATATTTCATTTCTCCTCTATGATATTGGAGTAAGTTTGGGGATGCTCATTCCTACACAACTTGAGCACTCAAGTGTTTTAAATGTGAAAATGACCCAACAAAATCAGTACAAATTCTTACTTGACAAACTATTCAGGAATAAGTGATAAAAGCATGTGATCTCTGGACTTGCTGTATTTTGTCATGTAATTATGAAAAAAGGAAGTAACTACTCTGTAAAATTCTGAAAATAAGCCAAGATAAAAGGCTCCAGGTCACAGCATTGCTCTGGAGATGACAAAAGTTGAGTGAGACTACAAGTTACAGCAGAATTGACTCCTCGTTTGCAAATTCCATTTTTTTAGACGTGTCAAACTGTTGTCCATGAAGAATATCCAGGTAGATGGAAAATCGCATCTTGCTATTTTGAGAATGGCTAGCAGTGTAACTGTCATAAAAATAACCTAAAAGGTACATGAAGCTTGTGGAATTGAGTGAAGAGGGTCTGACCCAACATGGTCTAAAGCCAACAAGAATCTTTGTTATGTGCTTAATGGGTACTAAAGCAGTCCCTGTTTTAATTTAGGCCTTTTTATTTCTTGATCTGCTGTCATTTGAGAACATGCTGTAATATCTGTAGCAAATGCTTAAATAACACTTCTATCCAAAGGCACTCACCTTGCTTAAGTGCAGTTTTTTGAAACTCTGTGCCTCGTCATTTTTCTACTTCTATTTTCCTGGTGTTGCTCCAGTGTTAAGTTACACTGGCCTGTAGCTTGGATGCATACGCTAAGCATCTTTATTGGCATTTATGTATTATAGTGAAATCGTATTTGGTCCCTGGAGATCCCACATAAGGACTCTAGGATGGCTTGCTTGCAAGGAAATCTCTTGATCTTACTTGCTTTCTTCCTGTTGTTACTTGAGGATCCTTCTGTTTCAGCTTCACTACATAGGGGCTGCTAGAGGTGTCATAGAAATAAGTTAGTTGTTGTAAAGTACTTTGAAAGTAATAAGCAGTAGTAGAATTATTATTATTATATTGTTGAAGTATAATTATTTCTTCCAATAGAACTATGATGAATTCACAAATTGAGAGCTCAAATCTGCTGTTTTTTTTCTGTCTGTAGGAATCAAAAGACATGTTTGTGGTCATATTTCATTTGCCATTTATGAAATAACTTATTTTCATGAGGTAAAATTACCTAGTATGCAAACTCTCTTGATTAAGTACTTGAAAACAAACATGGCTTTGTAGTAACTTGTTATTTTCCCTGAAGAATGTGTGCCTTTCCCTGCATTCAGAATTGTACCGCTTCATGTGGTTTTGTCTTTGGTGTACAGCCTACTGTGCTCTAGCTCCGCACTTGATTAAATGGCATTATGAGCTCTCTAATTATAATACCTTCACTTTATTACACTCGAAAGGATTGGCTCTGGTGAATGGTAATACGAACAATGCGCAATGCGAATGCACTATTTTAGTCTCATTATTGATGTTACTATTGTATGTGCTGTGAGCTTACCTTCTGGTCACCATTGTGGAGTCTGGATATGACAGTGTGCAGAATGAAGACATTCCTTCCACAAATGCTTGACTATCCAACTAATAGTTTGCAGTTTTACACAAACTCTACAATCAATAGGTGGCTCTCATCTGAATGCAAAATTCAAAATACAAAACGAAGACCTGATTTCTCTTTTGGATTAATCTGAAGCATGTGTTAAGACTTGGCAAACTTTTCAGGAAGATTTTCCTAAGGAAAAAAAAAGAACAGGTGCCCAAATGTTTGTTTGCTGTAGGACCAGGAAGTCTGGTGGGATTTGAAATCCATCTTTGGGTTGTTTTTTTTTTTTTGCCTTCAAACTAATTAACCTTCTGAGCAGTAACAAAGCAGAAGCGCATTTCATTTATATCTGTGGATTTGTGCAATTTCTTCAACAAGAAATTGTGGAGAGGGCCTTGGTGGGATCTCAGCTTATTGCTGGTAATGTAACGAGTCTGTAAAGCTGTTCACATTGTGCTGTCGTTGGATAAAGGCAGTGTCATTTTACTAGCACAGTGGCTACAGGGATAGTTAATGGACATTTTTACTAAAACCATCTTAACACAGAAAGTCCAAGGAATCCCATGGAAGGAGGAGTTTGGTACTGGTCTAGGAGTTTGGTACTAGGGACTGGTCTAGGAAAAAGGATGTGTTTTAGTTCTTTACAGGGACAGAGGAAAACTAAGAAAAAGCTGAAGTGATGAGGACTTTGATAAGAAAATAATGTAATTGATCTTAAATCCAGTAGGATTTAGGAAAAATGAGAAGAAAGTCTTGAGAGAGAGAGAGAGGAGTATGCTCAGTGCAGAAGTGAGATGGGTCTGTGTAGCAGTGAAAAAGGCCGGTGCTAGGGGATCGTGATACCAGAAAGCAAGCATTAATGCTTCCTGGCACAGACACTGGAGGATAGAGACCACCTGCTGCTGGAGGGCTGGGGCCCTCCTCCCCTTCTCCTCTCTCTCTGAACTCTCAGGCAGTGGGGTTACGTGGTGGCTCCTCCCAGTACCGATTTTAGCTGCTGCCAGGCAAGAGGTGCAGGCAAAGAGGCGCAGGCTTTACAGCCACAACCTAGGAGGTGTCCTAAATAAAATAAAATGTAATAAACTGAGTTCAAAATGTTTTGTTCAGCATAATAAGGAACTCATCACAGGATCATAGAAGGGCTTGATTTGGAAGGTAAAGTGTATTCTGTGTCATGCGCATGGGAGCTGTGGGCTGCTGTGCTGTGTGTTTATGCCAGTAGCTCTGCGGCAGGCTGGAAGCAAGCACTGGGGGTTGGCAGGCATGGCAGCCAGCGTCTCAGTGCGGCTGGGTACAAAGAGCCCTTGTGCAGGCTGAAAGGAGGTGAGATTATAAATGTGAAACTGTTAAAACCATCCTTCGCCTTGGAGCTTAAAGAAATCCAATTTCTTTTTAAAAATAGATTCGATACATAGTTTTCCTGCTTTAGCACAACCTGATGTATATAGGATCTTGTAGAGGGGCTGGGGTTTGAGTCCAGGAGTAAGGCAGATCACTGGCACATCCAGCACCGTGTACGTATGTGCCAGGTTATTCTTAGCATGAGCAGAGCTCAATCAAGAGACTTCTGGTTCGGGTGCTGCTCTGCTCTGTTTTGTACTAATGCTGAATGTAGTGTTAGTGGAAAATACAGCACAGTTTGCTCACAACATGCAGGGTAAAATTAAAGATCAAATTAGTAACTCATTTTTCAGACATGGACTTGAACCCTGTTGCACAGCATTACCACATGGGGAGTCTTCTCTATCCTTCTATTCTTTATGTTGACATCAATATTAATTAGTTACTTGAAGCAACTCAGAAGTATTGATGAAGGCCCCCAAAACCAATGTGCTTTTGTAAAATTAGTTTCCTGCTTGAGGAGATATTTCTTTGGTAATTGACACAAAACAGCTTCGGAAGGAGAGGCAGAAGAAAGCTGGTGATATGATTAATTCACCACGTTCTGTGTTTATTTCATGTTTATAGTGAAAAGACTATAAATACAGGGCCAGATGTTCCTCCTGCGTCCTCAGCTGAAGATCTGGCCTAAATAATACATTAAGGTGCTATCTTTTATGTTCTCTTCAACTAGAGATCTTAACATAAATGCACTAGAATTATAAAACCTTTGTTTTATTTTCATTTGCTTTTGATAAAACAATAGAACATTACTGATAAACCTCATACTCTTGTAAGATAATATATATATACACACATGCAAATGCTGCAGTCTGTATTGCAATATAGGAGAAATAACTACTCATTTGTAAACCTATTCTCTGAAATGCTTACTAATTTCAGATAATAGTGACTCATCTAATGTTCAAAATCACATGAAAGATTCATTGTTTTTTTTCTCCCTTCTGTTTGTCCATATAACTTAAAGATAAGAAAATTGCATCAAATAAGAAGTGATGCCCATTAACATTTGCTCTTTAAAGGGATAAGTGCTTGCCTGATGCCAAGGTAGTGATTTTAGTGGGATCTTCCGAATAGCACAGTAGCTTGCTACTCCAGATAATGAATTTCAAACAGATAATGTTACTTTCTGTCTTATGGGACAGCAGTTCTCCTGGTTTTCTCTGTTTCTCTGATTTGCCTTTTCGTGTAGTATTACAAAAGGTCAGGTGGTTTCTGTCTAATGTACTGCTAGAGACTTTAAAAATGATGCCTGTTTATGGTCCTGCCATCTGCAGGAGCAGCAGCCTGTCATAAAGTTGCTGTATTGATCTGTCACTGGTGCTGTCTTGTCTGCCAAATGAAAAATGGCATAAACTCATAACCTGGGCCAGCAGTTTTCTTATTGTAAGCCAGACAAAAATGCTATTGATCTTCTTTGCTGAAGTGTTCTTTTCACAGCTTGCCAGCATCAACACACTGTTGTCCTTACTCAGGGCTAATTAGCTAATAATTTAATGCAACTGAGACAGCAGTCTCTGTTCAGTTTAGCAGTGAGGGAATATGCCGTAACTTCAAAAGTATGAGGGACCTTTTAAGGCTCGGTCATGACTGCTGTTCTTGTCTCAACTTTTACACTCTCACTTTTAGTTTGATTTCCTCAGCACTAAAGAATAACGGTCTGCTTAGATTCTCTGAGATGTGCTGTCAGTTTAGGATTTATGGCAAAGCGTAACCTAGTCGGGGTCTTGGTATCTCTCATCTTGTATGGAGCTCTTGGTTATTCAGTAGCACTTGAGCTTTACGTTCACTTCTTGAGTGAAATCGCATGAGATTAACTGAACTCTGTGGTTGGTGAGCTACAGAACAGGCAGGTTCTGTCAGGCGGGTGGGGGGAGGAGGGAAAAACTCCAACCAATCAAAATACCCACTCCTAAATTGTTCTAAATCACAGTTCACATGAGCGATGCTGCTTCTTAGGGAATATGTTTTCCTAATCCTTCATCTGTAGAGGGCAGAAGGTTTCAATGAACTTCAGCTTGGAAGCAATTACTTACAAATTTGGAAAATTCACACAAGTTTTCCACAAGTTTTTTTTGATCTTTGTAATTCAAATGTTCAGATAATTACATATGTGAAAGGTGATCACTTGCCTGCAGTCCCTAGATGCATTTAAGAAGCAATTGGTACAACATCAGATGTCATCTTGTTAATTCAATCCATGTTTAATTTTGTGGGTTCTTCTCCTGGCTTGTCTCCTGGTGCTTTTGTGATGGTCAAAGATACAGCTTATACTGTGTTTCTTTTAGAATAAATGGTAATACAAGCTTTTGAGGTATTAACATGGCAGATATCATCTAACAGTTTTCAGCTGTTACTTTTTTTTTAAGCTCTTGACTGAAGGTACTAATTTCTTCCTCCATCCAGTGGAGGCTGTGTCTTAGTTCATATTTCAGCATTACATGTGATTCAGGTTATGTCTTTGTTTTCTGTTCCACATTACTGAGTGCAGCTGAGGCAGAAAAATACAGAGAATCCTTTAGGGAAGTTATTCTTCGCATTTCATACATTAATTTCACTGGAGATTGAGTGTGAGTTTTATGTATGTAAAAGGAGTTTAATCTATGGAGATGTTTAAAATTTGCCTGAAATAAGAGAAATTTTAATCTCTGAAAGTATCCCCAAAATGCAATTAACTGCTTTAATCTGATGACTCAACAGATGCTTCTGTAAATTAGAAAACATATGTCAGATATCAGCACTGATATGCCACTATATGTATTTGAAAATGACTGCCTAGAAATGACCACATTGGAATAAAGGTAACATGGGTGGCAATGTTGTCCTTTGCTCTGGTAGTCCTTTGATAACAGTGCACCCTGCACAGGTTGCTGCAGGCAGATGAATTGTCCAACTTTTCTTTCATGTTTTGGCACACTTGTTCAGGCTTTTCTGTACCTTATTGTCTCTTTTTTAATGCATGGAGGCTGTTGAGTAATATTTTTCATAAAACAGCAGAAGTAAAAGATTTTCTAAGACTTTCTGAAGATTCCCAGTAGCCAGTTCAACTTTAGACTGTTCTCCATCTGCCTAGGAAAGAAAGAACATACATTAGTAATCCACACGTGAGCAGGTTATTAGTTCATTTGCTATAAGCAGTACAGCAATTTGAGACTGATCTAAAATATTCATTCACAATTACTGGTGCAGCACAGTTCAAAGTGTTTCAAATCTGTGGGTTTGACTGAGAATTTAAGAAAAATAGCTGCAAATTGATTCTGAATGTAATTAATGAAACATTTCATTCTTAGGTAAATATTGAATGCTTGGGTGTTTTTCCTTTTTTTTTTTTTTTTTAATCTTTCCTGTTACTGACTTCTCCTGTTGCCGGCCTCAATTATGTGTTTGTTTTATGGAATGTTGGGTGGGCTGGCACAGGGGCAGGTTCTCTCAGGAGGAGGAATTACTGTGAGTCACTGGCTCCGCTGGCAGCTGCTTTCCCCAGCACGTCCCTCCCACCCCAGGACATCTCTGGGACCTTGCCAGCTGCTTTCTTAAAAATGTGCTTTGCTGGGCTGCACACTGGTGCCTAGGTAAAGCTCAGGTGTGGCCAGAGCTCCCCTTTGTGCACTCAGAGGGTCTAGGTGGGTGTTTGGGAAGCCACATCTCAGGGCTGCAAGTAGGGTTTGCTGGGGCCCATCTACTGAGGTACATGCCTTGCCACCTCTGTGCCTGTTCGTAGCGGGGCAGGTGCTCTGGCTTCACTACGGGTTAAAGGCTTCTAGCATGCTTGAGAAAGGGGCCTTTTGAGGACATGAAAGAAGAAAGTGGATGTTTATAGGACTGTAAGCAGTGAGGTCACGGAGGAAGGGCTGGGTGTTTGTTTAGGGTCTCTCTCCATTTTTTGAAGTGTCAGGGAAAATTCATCTGAGTTTTACAAATGCCATCAGTGGAAGAGTTTAAGAACAGCCTGCAGTAGAACTTGGCAGATCCCGAGGCAAACTTCAGATTGTTGTGCAATGACTGTCTTTCCAGCTCAGATGTCCATGCAGAGCACAAATTGTGCAAGGCGTTCTGCTCCTTGGCTGCCTCCCTGCACTGCTGCTGCCCTGGGGCCACCACACTGGCAGCCTGGTGGAGCCTGGCATGGAGCAGGACCTGGACGCAGCCCCAGAGCCCTCCCCAAGGAGCAAGAAACCCAGATCCAGGGCTACCAGTTTGGGAGCACTTGTGTAAGAAGAGGTCAGCGAGGAGCCTGCCGCCACCCAGCTGCTGCAGCAAGCAGTCAGGAGGCTGGAGACCGGCACCAGGAATCCTGACACGTGGCTCCTGCTCTTGGCCCCGTCTCCATAATTATTCCTTTTGGTGCTTCCATTTCAATAACTTCAAGCTGCATGAAGGGCTTGGTACTCTGTCAATGCAGGCTTGCCAGTATCATCTTCAGGTTGCAGTGTTGCAGCTTTCCTCTGTTCCCTTCCAGCAAAGCTGTTTTTGTAGGCAGAGCTGGTGATGCCCCTGTGCCACGGAGCTTCACCTGGGGACGTGTGTGTGCACAGTATTTAATGTCACAGAAGCAAGTGGTTAGGATATTGCAGTGCTCAATGAACTGGTGTTGAGGATGCCAACAAAAAGGACTTGGCACTGGGATAGATTTGACCTTGTGTGCATTAAAGAGAAATGTGTTTTTCCACTGCCCAGGAACAGTGGCTTAAAACAGTGAAATGAGTGTTCGTAATACAGATTTTTATTAATGATATGACTAGCAGTAAAGTAGAATGTCAAAATTCCTTTTTATTTTATCCTTCAATACGTATATACTTGTTTTCATAGCAGCTTAAATTGTATCACTTGGAGCGCCTTCTGTTCAAATACCTGTTTGCTGGTAAGATCTGTTCTTATTTAACTAGAATTGGAGAAATACCTGTTGTCTTCACTTCTATGAGTGTTCAATGCTGGGAATAGAAATGTGTATATTGATCAAGCTCAAAAGGATGCAGTGGTATTAATATAATACCCTGTATAATATATGAATATATTGCCAGTGATATCACATAGCTAACCTTTGTGCTTTATTTCAAGCAGAAGAATGTGGGACAAGGAGGTGTTATGGATTTGTTCTTTAAATACTAATGTAAGAGTTCCCAGACGCTCTTCTTTGGTTGTGAAGACGAATGCACCTGATTTTTAACTTCATCAGGTTTAAGAAGTAAAACAAGGATGCGGGGGTTTTACTTTCTGCGAGTGAGGTCAGAATTCTCCTCTGTCATTGTTATTTGGGAAAGTGAACTAAGGACATTTTTTGGCATTTCAGGTATGTTCTACAAAAGGGTTTTAGTAAATGAAGGATTCAGTTCAGAACTAACTGGCAGAAGTAGGGAGTTTCCACATGAAAAAAAAAAGTTTTAAAAGTGCTTTTTTAGCTAAGAAGTAAACTTAGAGTTTTTCCTTATAAAAACTGGGCACAAAGTTTTAAAAGGGTTCTACTTTTGTGGTTTTATATTTGTGGGTTGTTTGTTTTTTTGGTTATCTTTTCAAATCCTCTTTTCTCTTTCTTTTGCTCCTTTTCCTCATAGGTGTACTGATGCATATGCAGTACTGTTTCCATCCTGTTGTGTTAGGGACAAATTGTTTTTATGACCAAGATGAAACAAAACTTTATTTATAAGCAAAATGAACAAATACTTCCCCCAAGTGTAGCATTTTATATTTCCTTCACATCAGTATTTTTCCTTAGTATAGATTTGTTTTTTTTTCCCATCAGCAAAAATAATGTGCATGCATTACATGCAGCCCTAACCAGTTTGTTCTTCTTTCGTGCTTAAGTAGTAATGCCATAAAGATTTAAAGAAACACTCTACTGCAAATCTAAGACATTTGTTAGTCTCGATGATGGCTTAGTTTTTAGTATTCCATGGCGGTTTATATCTTGACATTTCTTATGACCTACAATTAAAATGACTTTAGTGAAGTCTCAACCTATATCCAGATTGCTGAGTGTGGTTGACTGTCTCCAGGGAAAGAACTGCTTGCTAAATCAATTTGTTCTTTTCTCAAAACAGATTAAATGTTTTACCAGTTTAAATTAAAAAATAAATAACCACAAATGACCTAACTGCTACGCTTAAAATTAAAAGCACACTCTGCTCACTCTGAGGGGCAGCATTTGGGTGCCAAGTTTGCACTGATAGTATTTCACCCAAGATAAGTGAATGGTTAAAAACAAGCATGTCTAATCCTGTCTCACTGCTCTGTTAGTCTTGTTTGAGCATTAAGTTGATGGCACACCACTTGGGTGGGTGCTGGCTGCTGGATGTGGCAATAATCTCTTTTGCAGAACCTGAGTTGTGCTGCTGCCCTGCCTCCTCCTCCTGGGTAGCTCACACACCGCTGCCTTCCCAGGTGAGCCGCCTTGCAGCCCTCCTTCAGCAGGGCGAGCTGCAGAACTCGCTTGTGACTCACCTGCACCAGCAGTCCATGCTTCAAGGATGATTTCCTAGGCTCCTCTTGCCTACAGTTTAGTTTTGTATCCAGCATGCAGTGCAAGTACAGGGAACCGGTAGCACCTGGTGCTGCATGAAGCTGCAGAGAATATGCAGGCAGCTGTACATAGAGAGTCTGCAGCACTGGTGGTGCCAGGAGCAGCCTTTGTTCCTTCAAACCACTTCCATGGCTATGCTCGAGTGAGTTATTGTTTGAGGCTGTGTAAGTACAATAGGGTATAAGGGAAAGGGAAGGGCATTTTTTTCTAAAGTAGAACAAAATAAACTATGGAAATTGGTGGCAATGGC
This sequence comes from Perdix hodgsoniae, assembly GCA_035772895.1. NCBI lineage: Eukaryota > Metazoa > Chordata > Aves > Galliformes > Phasianidae > Perdix > Perdix hodgsoniae. The sequence goes on along the minus strand of JAPSGF010000058.1, from coordinate 582,405 downwards.
CTCTAATAATGGGATTTTACAAGAGATGTCCAACCTCTAGAACAATAGCTCAGCGTAAGCCAAGGTTAATAGTGCTCATTGTCTTTTGCCTGTTAGCCAGCGGCTCAGCTCCTAGCAGCACAGGCAGCCCAATGTGCCACAGCCTGCTGCATGCTGGGTTGGCACTGCTATTGGGATGGGTGCTTGTAAAGCCAGGATTGTGCTGGGCACCCGGGCTGGATTTCCTGTACCTTGCCATAGGAGTAACCCAGCTGGGCAGGCAGCAGCAGGCACAGCATGTCTTCTTCTCTGCTCTTTGGCAGCAGGGGACGTGGGGACCTTCTGTGGGGACCTGCCTTGTTGCTGAGCTGTTGGCCTCAGGTGTACCAGTGCTGTTCTGAGCTTACCTGTAGCGTGGGAAAGGGAACCGGCTTGGGAAAGCTGTTCTTGCAACAACAGGATGGTGGTGGAGTAAGCTGGGAAAGGCAAAGGGCTTTTTTCTTTTGCTGTTGTAAACTGAAGGTCATGATATTGTTTAGTGCTGCCATTAGGTCTTATGTGTGGAGAGTGACACAGCTCTGAAACTCCCTGTGCCTCAAAGTGAGGAAATAAAAGCCTGTGGCTGCCTACATCTGAGAAGAGAAGCGCTCGACTAGTCTTTTATTTTTCAAATAATGCCTAGTGCAACTTTGACACTGATTTCTGTTTAAAATGAATCATTTAACAGAAATAAAAGATATATTTAAGCAACAAACTAGTAAGCAAGAAAAAAAAAAACACGGGAAAAGATAATCAGAGAAGTGGCGACTGAGTGAATGAACCTTTTGCTTTTACTCTTGTGAGAAATGGGAAAAAAAGCAAGCAAAAGCTGAAGCTTTCGTTGTTATTCTACTCTACTCCAGTAGCACTCTACCTAGTAGGGTGAGCTGTAAAAGCCTGCCTGCAGGAACAGGGTGATGTGTGCAACAGCACGAACTTGGCTATGTCACAGCCTGGACAGCGTTAACCACAGCAAGCCTGTGGCCTCCCCTGCAGGATGTCCATATTTGATTTCCCAAGGAGATCGAGCCTAGAGGTGTAGACAAAGTTGGCAGCTGTTAGAGGAACTACAGCGTATGACTGGCATCCCAGCATTCCCTCCCCACAGGGTTATTTTGTCCCGTCTCTGATCTCCTTCTTCACTCCATCCCTGCCCTGTAGAGGAACACACCAACCTTGGCAGGGCAAAGTGCTCTGTGCTTACATTTCTGCAATGCTCTCAGCCTAGCCTCTTTCTTGCCCTCTTTTTCTCCAAGCAAACACCTACTTTGTCTTGCATGCTTTAGCAGCACTTTATGCTTCTCTTCGATACAAAATCAATAGGCTTTAGGGCAGAAGATCATCAGCCATATTACAGTCTTGAATTTGAGTTGCTTCAGAATTAAAAAAAAAAAAAAAAAACACCCAAGTTTATAAGAACTTCTGAGCTGATTGAGGGCTGTGCTAACTGCTGAGGGCAGCATGTCATATTTAAACACTGTCTAGAAGGTTGCATATTTCCCATGCAGCAGAAGTACTCTTGCTGTTGTAGAAAACGCAGCACGCTGTGCTGCTCACTTCTGACCCACTTGCAGCCTCAGGGTGGAATTGCACTGTAAAGTTCACTGCTGTTTTGCAGGAGTTCTGAGTTGAATATGCTGCAGTTGAATGAGAATAATACTAGAACTTGGAAATAACTTATGAAAATAGGAAAGAAAAACCCAAGTACACCTGCCTGCCTCATGCATTTCCGTAGTAAGACTGCACCGTACGCTTAATTACCTGTCTTGACAGTATTTTTGTTTTCCAAGAATTTCTGCACATGTTTTGTTTGCTATCTCTTTTTTATTTGCGTACACAGAGGTCAAGTAGCTTTTTGTGTATGGAAACTGGACGTTTTTACTCTTGATCACCCTTAGAATTGTGGTCCCTTGCTGGTAGCTGAGACTTGCACAGGCTGAGTGGTGAGGTAGTGCATCTCTGGGACCCTTTGGCTTTCTCCAGAGACAGGGCTGAGGAGGGAGACAGTTCTGGAAAGCTGTTTGTGGCGTCTCCTCTTCAAGTCTTTGGGGCACACATTATCAGCTCTACAGCTTTAGTAATTTCACTTTGGAAGCCTGGAAATAGCACCTTTAAAACGAAAAGCAAACAACAAGCAAATAAAAACAGAAGATCTCTGAAAGCTGTGGTTTTCATGTGAAGATAAGACTTTTGATAGCTGTCTGTTTGAAAAAGTCCTGTTACTGCAGGAGGCATGATCAAATCGGCAGAGCTGGCAGCCCTGCTGTGCTGCCTCTCCCTCCTACTCCTGGCCTCAGCAGCCCGTGCTGCTTGTCTCTTTTGCTGTATTGATTTTTACACTGTAATCTACTCAGAGCAAGGGTTTTGTCTATTATGCATTTGTAATGCACCACACATGTATTACTATAGAAATAATCTAATACGAAGTGCCTGGGATTTCAAACGTTCAGTGTTTCATAGCCAAAATTTGGCCAAGAAAAAATCCTTCTGTTTTTGTGCTCCCTCTGCTGGATCTGTATACACAGGAATTATTGGCTGTCCCTAGAGCCGTGGCCTTCCCTCTCCTTTTCCAGAACCCTCACCCAACAGCACCTGGCACCAGCGGCTGCTTGCACGAAGTGCTTGGTTCTTCCCTGAGCGTGCTCATGTGGCTGTGTCACAGGACGCAGACTACGCATCAGTCAGAAAGGGGAGCATCATGCTGTGAGGCTGTGGCTTTGCGCTAGGAAAGGTTTTGATGCTGGTTTTAGGGTGCTTTCAGTGGACTGCTATTCCGCTGCTCATTCATTCTCATAGTCGCCTTCCCCCAAAACTGTGCCAGTGTCACTGGTTTGGGGGTTTTCCAAGAAATAGGATAGGAAAGCTGATCGGGTTTTAAAAAAACCTGTTCTGTTGTGGAATTTGAATCTGGTTCTGAGCAAGTCCTTGCCTGGTGTGGTGGCAGGGCTTGGCTCAGCCCAGCCCCTGAGCAAGTTCTGAGGCAAAAGCACAGAGCAGATGCTGGTGAGGACTGTGCCAGTGTCCTTGGAAGAAGTTTGGACCTGATTTGCAGAAGGGGTGGGTGGTCTGTAATGTGAATTCACTGAAATGTTAATGGGATTGCCCTTTTCAGAGGTGCTTTATAAAACAGAGTAGGAGTTGTGGTGCCAGTTTTACAGATGGACAAACTAAAACACAAAGGAGTGGAGTGAAGCGTTGGCTCCCTGTTTCATGGCAGCGTGGTTTGAGCTGGTTTAAGCAGACTCTGTTTGACCCTCTGCCATCACGGCTGATCACTCCTGCCCTCGTGCCCGTTCCCTGTGTTGTGTTGGCACAGCTGTTTATGAGACAAATACTGGAGGAAATGAGCTCCTTGTCCAGCTAGCCATGCAGCTGCACAAATGCAGGCTTGGAAGTGAGCGCCCAGGAGGGAGAATTGTGAGGCAGAGCTGAAGCTGCCAAGTAAATGCTACAGCCCGGTGTCTGAGTCCTGTCCCGTAGCACCAGCAGAGCCAGGGATGGGATCTGGCTGCTGGGATAGGCAGAACAGACGTTTATCCTTTGAAGGGAGTAAGCTTAGAAATTAGATTAAATAATTAATTTTGACTTTATTAAGAACTTAGTCTGTATTAGCTGAGAAAGTCACGTTAACACATATTAAACCTGAATCCTTTGGTGTTTCCCCTGACTTGTGTAATCAGAACAAAAGCACTAGGGAAAATTCTGGATAAGAATAAGTGTGTTCCAGGGGAAAACATTCACAGTTCAGTGAGGTCTTAAAAGCCAATCATTCACTCAGGGTGTCTGTCAATATGTAACTTTCCTAAAATTGCTGTTTGTTGTGGGACAAGAACAGCAAAGTTCCCAGCTGAAGCAGATTGTCTCTTGGCAGCATTGTTGTATATACCAGGGATGGAATGACTGTTTCAAGCATGTTATTCAAATGTTTTTTTTCTTTGTATGATATCAGTAAGCAGAGTAAATAAGATTGTGTAACAAATACTAAATGCATGTAACAAATTGCTTGAAAAACTTGAAGATTTTCTACTTTTTTTGTGGGGCACAAGTCTGGCTTTTGCATCACATCAAGTGCTAACAAGGTAGCTGCTTCCACAGCTGGTCATTTTGGGGTTCTAGACTGACCACAAGGTGCACGTCATTTTCTTCCATCAGCCTTGCTTCTTCCTCTTGGATGAAATATTATTTTGCATAGCAGTTGCTTGGAATTTTGTCAAAAGAGAAGCAAAATGTTCTCGTTCTGTTTCTTTCTTCAATATGTGCTGAGTTTTAGAGTCTTAGCAGCATACGCCTATAAAGACACCTTGTCTGACTGCTGAAACAGCATGTAACAAAATACGCAGTGCCCGTAAACATTCTGCTGTCTTCCTTTACAGTATTTCTTTATAATTAAAAAGCATTTCCTAGAAGTCTTAGTGCTGTGCCAATGTAATCCATAAACTCGCTTTGTTTTTCTACAGACAGGATGGTGTTTTTGTGGTATTTTGGCATATCCGTTTAAGCAGAGCTTGGGGGGGCTGTTTATTTTTTTAAATGGCACTTAACTCATAGCAGACAGCGAGTTCCTGTATTAAGAGAATAAAGAGACTTTAGCATGATCTTTGGGTGAAAAAAATGGCCATTTGGTGTGGTAGAATTTTACTGCCTCTTCCTCTTCTCATTTTTATGGACCGTGAAGCCTGTAAGACTTGAAATGATGGAGTGAACCTGCAGAGTCTGGGGTAGCTGGATCTCTGGGCTGAGTCTCAGGTCTGGTGCCTCAGGATTGTTTCTGGGCCTTCCAAATGCTCTCCATTTGTCTCAGGTCTGCTCAGTGAGCTTTTTCATATGTTACCGCATCACTCAGGGGAACGGAAGTATGATGTGTCTGTGCTTGTATTGCAGGAAAATGGATCTTGTTATGTGAGGGCACTGAGGAAACAGGCCCCAGCTACCAAGAGGAAGAAAGGCCAGTGGGGAATATTCAGGTAGGAAGGCTTTATGGACTAGCAGATAGCTGAAAGTACTTGTGGGTCTTTGGCCTTTTTCCGTATGATGCATCGTTTCTTAGGTCTCAGTGGCTGATCTGGTTGCTATCAAAGTTTATTTGTTTTTTTAAGAATCAGTCCTATTTGGTCAATTGATCGCAACAGTGAAACACTGCAAGCAAAGCCCTCAGCATAAACATTCCTCGGGCTATCCCTGGTACAGCTATTGATCGTGATACTGAATACAAACAAATTACTCTTTGCATGAGCCATTCGAGCTATAAAACACAGCAATAATATGTTCTACTTGCTGCCAATAAATGTGCATTTATAATAAACAGAGGAGAAATCCCTGAGTAGAAACGAACAGTAGTTTCAATAGTGTGTTCAATATCTTATGTCCAGCTGTTGCACAGAGCAAAAAAGCAGATAGTGGATGCTCCATAGTTTCTTTTTAAGATATTTTAAGTATTTTATAAGCAAGGGATCTTGTCTTTGCTTTATTTCCAGTGTGGTTCAGGGTTTCTCAAGTACTTGATCCATGTATTAATTATTTTGGAGGCCAGCTGCCTTTCCTTCCACTGTCATGTGGCTCATCTCCACGTTTGCTCTTAATCACATCCCTGTGGCATTTCCTTGTGTTGGCAAATGCCATTAAAGTAACTTTCACATATTTGTGGTTGTTCTGAAAGCAGCTGAAATGAGGGGGAGGAGTCAGTACTCTTGTGACCACCACCACCTCCAAGGGTGCCTGGATGATAACTGAATCCCCATTTCCAAAAGGGTAAAGCTAATGATCATCAGAGCATAGATATTTGTTTTAATCTGCTGTACCACGCTCTTATAATCCTCCTCCCCTTCATCCATATTTTCAGCACTGCGCTTTGATGAGCTACAGACAGTTGACCCGAAGGCATTTCTTGATGAACATTTCTGTCTGCTCTCAGCCTTGAAAAACTCAACCTTTTCAAGAGCTGCATGGGAGAAAAATGTGTAAGACTAATATTTATAGGCTGAAAACGAGGGGAGAGGAAGAATAAAGTGTAAAACTTGCTTCCAGCAGAAATGCCATCTCTCTTTTACCTCTGATAATTAGGAGCGTTTCTGACATGGCTACTAAAGCAAGTTAGTGGTGTGTGCTTGCCATTTGCTGTGCTTTTGTGCTGCAGAATTGTTTTCATTTTTGTACAGCACTGCTTTGTTCTATTTTGTTTTAAGACAAAACACAAATTTCAGCTGATACCCAACTATTACATTATGATTCATCCTTACTCCTACATCTTAAATGGGCACTTCCAAGTACTTAAATTATTGTAAAAATGGAAGGTTGTTATTCAAGCTCACATTTTAAGTATTTTTGGTAACGCTCAGTACAGCTCATATGTATAAATCCTTTCATCAATAGCTCTAACTAGAATTGTAATGGAAGATTAGAAGGGGGAGAGTTTTTAACTGTGCTGTATTTCTCACTAGGCAAATATCTTGGCTGTATTGAGAAATACAGGAGCACTGATTGTAACTGTAACAGGAGATTTAGATGACATTGCAAATGTTTTTAGTGGTTCCTTAAAGAGTGTACTGTATTTTATACCTGGTGAATATAAGTTGAAATCTTTGATCTTTTACTGTAAAAATAACACACGCAGTCATAGAAATGCAGAAATCATTAAAAGAAGAAAAAAAAAAAGGAAAGAAAAAGCACACTTTTTAAACAGGGTGCTTGAAGATTTCTCTGCATTTGAGGGTTTAAAAAGTAAAAATAAAACTCACTGTTTTATTCCATGAAGATACTTGGGATTGAAGTTCCTTGCTGTGCCTTGGGGTCACGTGGTGCACTGCTGTAGAGCTGGAATGTTTGCCATGGTATTTCCGGAGGCTTCATAAACACGCAGAAAGAACAGGGTTTTTAGGAGGATTTTTTTCTTTCTCATTCTTTTTTTTTTCCCCTTTTTTATTTGCATTATCAGCCTAAATGTGTTGCAGTTTAGATGTGGGATTTTCAGGATTTCAGAAATTTTTATGTGACCATTTTAATAATCCCCTTTATTAATTTCCTATTAAATAATAACCGATTTCTACAAGAATATGTTAAGATACCTGGCGCCCTTTTTTTTTTCTTTTAAACTAATTGCTGCATTCATTTCTTCCTTAGCATAATTCCTGGCAACTAAAATATTAAGCCTAACTCTACTATTTAGATGGTCTTAATGGTTTACTTTTGGCATGTGTCACTGTGAGTGGCATTCTGTAATCTGACTTGATAGCTGTCAGCTTGCAAACTGGAGTAATGCAAACAAAAGATGATCACTCAAATGAGGTTACAGTGAAGAGCCATTTCCTAAGTCCTGCTGCTGCACTGTAGAATCCCCAAGTCAAATTAGAAAAGCAGTGAATTAGTTCTGGTTCCTGGGATGTGAGGTTAAGATTATGCAAACCTGTTTTTTCTAATTGTAGGAATAGCACAGGCTCCTTTTGAGACTTTGCAAACACAGCTCAAGCTGGAATGGATTGTGAAAAGCTCTGTAGTGGCCTGTAATAATATGGTTCTCAGAGGCAAAGTGTGCTGAAGTAGACCCCGTGCTGTATCTCCTGCACCCCTGAGCTGGGAGAGATGGACCTTCCTTCTCCTGCCTTCCCCCTTCCAGATGAGCTGAACTGCTTCTGGAACAAAGGCAGTGAACAGATCTGTTTTAAATACAATCCTGTAAAAGTGAGGAGGAAGAGAGGCTGAATGGAGCATTTTTAGCATAATCAACTAAATTCCCTGCACAAAGCCATAATAAGGGAGGAGTAGGGAGAGGGCAATGTAAGTGAGTTTATAGAAAGTAGCCAGTAGCAGGAGCTGCTTCTTGCAGCTGTGCCACTGGGAAAAGTGTTGTGGGTGCCACTTTGGTGCATGAGTAGTGGACATTTTATATCAGTGTGGGTTTGTTGCTGAGTTGGGTAAGTAATTGTATCAGATTGCACACAGATTATCACAGAGCTTTCCCTTAAACTAGGTCTCAGTAAGATTTTATTTTCCAAATTCTGCAGCTGAACCTGCGTAGTAACAAGCCTGCATAGGTCAGGAGTGGAAGAAGAGCCTGGGTTCTGCATGGCAGCAGGCCTTCCTTGCTCCTTCCTCCTCTCCTCTACCAAACATTTTGCAGCTGATCTTTACTGTGACTGATTCTTTAATGATATTATCATGGTGTGGAACTGTAGCATCATTTTTCTTACTAGAATAAGATTTGTGTTCTGTTTGGCTAAAATGTGCCATGGCTGGTTGCCATCGGTGCCATACTGTCTGACTCCTGTTGCTATCTCTGCATATCTGTGGGGGCAGTAGGGAAGCAACACACAAATGTCAACAGCAGTAAGGAAAAAAAAAAGTGGATTGAATAGCTGGAAAGGGGTTTGGGTATGAAGAAGAAACAGTAAGGAAAGATGCACTAGGAAATAAGGCTGGTAGTGTGAGGATGAGAAATTCTACACCCCCCCCTCCGGCAACAGTTTTGTTGACTAATAAATGTAAGAAACAGTGGACATTTTCCCTTCTTAAAGGTGGGAGAACTTTGTAACTTTGGAAGTAGTCTGTGCTGTAAGGTTGGCACGTTGTGTGCAACAGTCACCCTCTGGGCTGCTGATGTGGAATTGCTTCTGTGTGCACATCCGCTGCTTCTAATCTCAAAGGCTGTGCTGAGGCCTTGGCATCTGAGGGCAGCAGCTGAGCCTTTCAGGTCACCTTTGCTTTCCCAGTGCTCCTGGGAAAGGCACCCGTGCCTCCTGCCATGTCTGTAGCAGGGAGGGGAGGGCACTTTTTCCTTAAGCAGCTACTGCTAGAAAGAATTTGAGTGCTGTAACATAAGAACCATACCATGGTCATTGGCCAAGTCCTCTGCATTGATGCTGTCGTGGAGGTCATACCAGTTCTAATGGGTGAGAGGGAGTGGCATGGAGCTAAGCACACTGAAGGTATGGGATCCATCTTTCTGAGGTAAAACACTGTTTCAACAATTGATATCGCTTATGAATTTTAGAGGACTTGTATATATCTTCTTTAAAAGAAAGCCATGATTCAAAGGCACTCTGTGTTTAAGCACTTTCTGCTTGTATATGCTTTTTTCTAAATGAACGAGCAGAAATGAAAAGAAATACCACAAAAATCTCATTCAGTGTAACAGAGCAAAATGCTGCTACCTGTCTGCTTTCTTCCCTATATTGTCCCCAGTGTTGTGCTTGTCAGAAAAACCCTACACTACCTCAGCAAATCTCAGGTAGAAAAGAGACACAAATACACCTCATGACTTAAAAGAAACAGCGTACAACAGCTTCACTTTTTCAAAGACGTCCAGTGTTTTATTTTGTTCCTTAGTGCACCTCACTGATTTGTAAGTTCTGTGCTTTTGTAAGAAGCATAAAGATTTTTTTCCAGATAATTATGCAGTGATTATATATATATAGATAGATATTAATAATGCTTTCTTCCTCACCGTTTGGCTTTCCCTCTTGCACCTAGGATTTTTCAACTTTTTACAAGGAAACTTTGTTTAGGCAGGTCAAAGGGAATCAGGATTGAAGTTTATGCTCAAAAAGCACTGCATTCTTAATTGCCTTTGACAGTGGTTGGGAAAGATGTCACTTCAGCATAGTGAAAAGCAACCAAAATAAATTATACTTTTAATGAAGAGTTCTCTGTCTGGATGAATTTATACTGACAGAACAGTATCGGTTAAAAATAACAGAACCTTCACAAACACACTGCAATTCATCCTGCTTTTTCTCTATTCAAACAAAGAGCAATGTACACAGACAGTGTAGATGAACCATTTTGTCTGAGGTACTTCCTTAGGCAGAGGGCTTCTGATTTCTTTTTATTATTATTTTTAATGGATTACATAGCTTTGAAGGAAGACTAAATAAAATCAGTATTCATATATTCTGTTTATCATGTGACTGTACTGGCAATTGCTGTATCCTGTACTAAAACTACTTTATGGTGATATAGACAAGATTCTTATGGTCTTAGAAAGGATGCTAGCTTGCATTCCTGTGTAAAGAAATATTTCCAAAAGAAATGGTATGCAGCTCGAATATTTATTTTTGTTCAATACAAAAATATTTATAGCTAACTGGCAGTGATATTGCTTCTTTGCCTGCTCTTTTAATCTTGTCATCTCCTGAGTGTGTTCTTCCAGCTCCTGGAAATGCATTCTTCTGGGGTGTTCTAGATCCGCTGTTTCTGCAGCCAAAAATCTGCATCTTCTCAGTAAAAGCAGGAAGGGGACGGGGGTTAATTTCACATATATCGCTTATGCGTATGTTTGTTTTATGTATTACATGTATATGTGTATGCAGAAGTTGTGACTCATTTCAGAACTGATTCTGTTACGGTTGGAAATTATGTATTTTATTTATATATATATATATATAAATGACTGAGAAATTTAAACAAGATAAATTCATCTACAGCGGTAATTCTGTTGGGAGTTTTAAAATATGTTTGATATTGAAAAGTATTTAAATTCATCTGTCTAATCTTGCTGAAGCTAGAAAATACAAGGTATAACTGTTTTTTCACACTTTTTATTAAGCCTTGATGTTTCTGATAATATAGCTTTCTTTTAGAGGCCTTCAAGTGGGAAGAGAGAAATATATTTCCTCCTCAAGACAAAAGAACAATGTGACTGTAATCTTAGCTCTCAGTTTTTCTTTTGTCTGTAGCTAAGTCCATCTCTTAACCTGGTATGATTAATCCTGCTTGATTTGTTAATGTTTTTAGAAGTTTATGAAAGGATGGGGAAAAGGAAGGAAAAGAATATTTTCAAGCACTATCAGCGATTCTCTTGAATCGTGGAGATAGGTACGACTGAAGTCTATGTCTTGGCATGAATGAGTACCGTGTGAAATGCCAGCAGATGTGTAGCCCATCCTGAATATTGGGTCAATATATTTAAACTGCTGTACTCAGCTAAGAATGTATCGTCTGTGCTAAAGATCAAACATAGGCTTTTCAAAGACAAGATTTTGAGCTAGCAGACCATGGAAAAAACCTCCATGTAGATTAAGATCTCACAAGTGAGAATGAACCTAATTCAGCTTCAGAATGTAAATAAGCTGAAGAGCCTACTTGGAGCTCCACGTGGGGTCACTTCTCACTTGTGTTGTTACCTGTCCCATACAGCGGAAAGCTTAAGCAAGCACAGACTAAAAATACTGCTTTGCAAATAGAGTGAGAAGAAGAAAACAGACATGAGCAACGCCTTTCATAGACACTGAGTGTTTTCCACAGCAGCAGTCTGGTGGCAGAGTGTTAATCAATATAATTGCATGTTGAATAAGAAGGTATTTCCTTTTGTTGCCTTTGAATGCGGCACTTCTCTCACGGAATTTCCTCTTGTTTATGTGCTCTCTTGCTGGGTGGGCAGAATTGCACCAAGTGACTCCTGTCAGCTGGTTGCTGATGATTTTCATTGCTGCCCTTTGGTTTTTGTCTCATTTTGCTCTGAAATCATAACTTTCTCTTATATTAAACTAGTGCCAGTTGCTACCATTAGCTTGTCTCTGTTCCATTAGTATAAAATGTGATATCAGATGGAATCGATTTTCTCAGGTCTCAGATAACAGGTGTCTCCTTCTCTGTACACGTTCCTCCTTTGGACTCTGACATTCCCCAAATGGAGTATATTCTTCTTTCTTTGAAGATGCTTGTCCACACATAGGGTCCAGCATATATTACATGGTAATTTTTTTTGCAGTTATTCCCTGGACCTGATATAAGGTGATGAGCTGGAGGTGGAATGCTTTCGATTCCCATTACCAGTTTGCAGTCTTACTGTCCCTTCCCCTTGGCATTTCTGGTGACTGTCTCCTGTCCCTCTAACAGTTACATGACGCTTTTTTTCTCCTGCTGCCTCTGACATTCTCACCTGGAGATCCCCACTTCCTCCATCTGCTTTTAGCCCTTATAGGCCTCAGAAACATTTATCCTGTTAGTTTGCATTCAGAGAGTCATGCGGTTTGTAGAGGGAAACAAATAGACCTTGCAGTGCAGTGGTGTACCTGAAGAGAGCAGAGCATGTACATACACCATGTCTTGTCAGCAGATGTAAGCTTGGTCTGCTCATCTTCAGCTGGCCACATGCTGTATGGAGCCAAACCAGAAGCCCACATCCATCGTTAGCATTGTGTTGAGCCTGAGCTAATAAGCTCGGTCTCTTGGCAGGATGTGTTAGATCAGGCTTACTGCTGTGCTAATTGTGCTTACACAGCTTCCAGTTTGGAGCTGGCTCATTTACAGCTGGCTTGGATGGTGGCCAAGGAAGCTCGCCTCTGCCTGCAATATGCCATGTAGACCTGCACAGATCCAGCACTTGAAAGTGTCTATCAATAGCAGGAAATTATATTTGAAGGGAGGAGAAAATCTTTGGTCTGGATACATGCATAAACAAGGGCAATATTAATGAAAGAGGAAGTAAGCAACAATTTTAATGAGGAAAAAGATTAATTATTCCAAATGTAGACTTAAAACCACAAGTTGTTCTCGGCCCCTGTGTTTGGCCCCATCTTGTTTCTCATTTGCCACTTTTACAATACTTCTTGGGAACACTTCCCAGGCTTAAGGCATTTGGCTGCAGAAGGAGTGAACAGCCTGATGCTCTAGCTGGGAGAGACAAACTAGTCTAACCACAAGGCTAGAAATGGGCCAAGTTTGAGTGAAGAGAGATGATCTTCCTTTGCATTTAGTCCACCCTTTGTCTATCTTTTGCTTACTTCGTATGTTAGCAAAAGAATTTGTACTTTGGTTATAATGAGGTTTCAAGGATCTGTTCATCCTAGCATTGAAGTTCTACGGTTACTGAAATGTATAAAACACGAGTAACGGGAATTGTGTAGTCAAAAAAAATAAATAAAAAATAAAAAAAGCAGAGCTGTAAAAAGGCAACATTTGTTTATTTAAGTTTGGGAAGCCAGCTCTCAGCACGGCTTAAAAGCCACATCCTTGGCTGGCATAGATGGGTTTCATCAGTTAACAACAGCTGTGCTGTTTACTTTAGCAGAATGTGACCCCTCAAATACTGTCCTCTGCCTGTAGAGCAGTGTAGAGGGGAACGTGTGAGTGCATATGCACGTACATCTAGAGAAAGCTGGACTTGTCTCCGCCTTTATTGTGAAATAATACAATTGCTCTTCAGCACATTGCTGTGAGCCACTCTAAGTATTTGAGCACATTTTTCTCAAATTATTTTCTTGATCACAATTGGCCATGCACCAATGCATTAATTTACTTGGCAGTTTAGAGGCCCACTTCTCCATTTAAGCAACCCTAAGAAGACAGTACCAGCCTTTTACTTTTGGAATTGCTGTTATTAGAACAACTAGGGGAACATATCTCTGCAAAGACAGAGTTAAATAATGATTTAGCTCCCAGGATTAATTTGAAATTTCAGCAGCATTAAGTAATATTTTAGTGGCTGCATAATCCTGTAGTAACTCTGCAGACCATGCTGCCAGTGGAAGTGTACCACAGTATTTAGATGACATTGGAGCACCATGGTATTATATTCAGGTCATAAAGGGATGTTTTTCAGGATTTGAGTTATCTGGCAAAATGTCAAGGTCGATTTGTATTATCTGTGTTTCTTTGTATCTCCAAGTGTGCATAAATTGTTTTTTTTGTTGGTGGTGGTGGTGGCTTTTTTTGTTTTTTTTTTAATTACACCCAACTCTGTAGTGTTTCTTCTCTGCCTTAGTCTGCATCTCTTGTGCAGCACTTTGCACCATCAACAATACTGAGAGAGTAACTGAAGGTAAAGGGAATAATGGATATGGATGGCTCAGCTGGTTGGTAGTGTAAGTGGAGGAAATATTGTACTTGATTTTTTTCTTTATGAATCAAAGCTGATAGATAAGCATAATACTGAGTGTTTGGCTCTTGTGATTGGTGTCAGCAGGTGTCCAGAATGACGAAAAATGCTGAGATCAAAGGTGAATGTTTTCATATCAGATCCCTAATGCTGGCCTTTGAAAAAGGCAGAGGGCTACTCTACTGCAATTGAATGAACCAAGGGAGATGGACACCTGTCCCCCTTTGTACCCTAGAAACTCAGTCTAAAATCATGTGTGTGGCCCATCATAACTGTTTTGTTACCTCTCTTGAAATGTATTCGTCATTCAGATAGATAAGGTTAATTTCAGAGAGAAAGATTAGGCTGTGAAAAGCATGTGTTCTCAGACAGCTTATTACTGTCTCTAGAAGTTCCTGCCACTCAGATCTGCCAACTAGATAGCTCAGATGATTATTCCATGAACCATTAGAATCAAACTGAGCTAAGTTAGTTTAAACATGTAAATAGTAGCTTTGGATCATTGCTTCTGCGAGGAACAGATAATCATCACAGAAGTAGCCCAGCTGGCTGGTAAGAAGTAAATTTTTCCACGTGACTCTTCCTTGTCTTCCCTTTGCCAAGTTTTAACTAGAGTTTTTGGGCTAATGATGCTTGGAACAAATTAAAATGATAGTAACAATAAAAAAGGTTCAGTTAAGGCAAGTGAAGATGAAGTGATACCTAACTTCTAATGGTGAAAAATGGCAGGGGTGAGTTGCTGTTAGGTTAGGTGTTGATACTTTTCAACCAGCAGAGTCTCAACCATGTGAACAGGGTGTATGTCTGTGCTTTTTCAGTGCTCAGAATTCTTGGGGGAAAAATAAGACAGCAACACTTTGCTTACACGAACAGTTTGTTTTCTTCTAGCCTAGGGTATTGGCCAAGTGCCTCCATGGTAATTCCTGTTTTCTTCTTGCTGCACTCCTTGTGATGGGAATTTCTTAGAAACATCCCAGGGGCAAGAGGTGTGTTTGGCTGCTGCATGCCAGTGCTCTAAAACTGTGCTGAAAGTACTGGAATTGATTTTTACAGGTCCTTCCAAAAATAGCCTAAACTACACTGTTACGGATTCTTGCAAGGCCCATTTGTAGAAGAACAATGGTCCTGCACCAGGGAAAATTGCCTTGCTTGACCGGTCTGCTGTCAAAGGAGGTTGTGGAGGCAGACCAGCAGGTTATGGACAGCAGGTTCAGGAACAGATTCCAAAGGAAGCATATGTTCTGTGGAAGCTGGTGAGTAGAAGGGAAATAAAGCACAGATAATGGCTGGGCTTGCAAGCACTCCTTTTCTGTCATCCTGGGAGGCAGAATCCCAAGCTAGGTGGATCACTGGATTAACCCAGCGTGGCATGTCTGTGATTCCCACGGCATTCCGATTTATAGCAGTGCTGAAATTATTATTCATACTGTATTTTAAGTTGCGTCAAGAACAGTAGCAGAAGCATAGGGTATGTGGTCTTCATTCTTGTACTTCTTTTTTTTTTTAACATAATTAAACAGTAAACTTTTATGTTTATTATTTGGGGAATTTTAAACAAGCTACTTATCAAAGGATAATGTTTCAGGTACAAATTTGTGGACAGCTATCTTTCAGCTTTGTCATTGCTTTGGTTGCCATTGGTTTTTCATTTAAGATGTACAGCAAGAAGTCAGTTCCATTCCACTATTTCTGGTAGCAAATTAAAGGCACTTGGATTTCAGTTTGGAAAAATGTCCATAAACAAAGAACTCTCCAGAGATTGGGTTTCTGCCAATCTGTGCAGTTACTAATTACTCCTATGAGCTGTCATTTTAAAGTAAAAATAGAAAATGTAAAATATTGATCACATATGCAAGTACAAGAAACATACATTTGTGTACTAGCTTTTTAGAACCAAGTAGAAAAAATAAATTTAAATCACGTTTTACCTTATAATTTGGCAGAAAAAGTTATACTGTTGCTGTTGAGGAAATGTGTATGAACACATGAGGCTTGTGTTTTGTGGAGTAAGTTTTATTCCATCTGTATTGTTAAATGAAGTTAACAACAGAAATCTTCTGGGACTGTTTTTTGCACATAGGAGACATGTGCATGCTTTGGTGCAGCAGCAAGCAATGTACTGAAGTTCAGACTGGGAGAGATCTTTGCTGTTCCACCAAATGCATACTCCAAACCAGGTGTTTGCTGTAGGCCCTATAAACAGTGGCCTGGTACTTCATGTTACTATGCCATTTGAATTGCCTTGTCCATATTTCTGTTAATGCTGCAGCACCTTTTTCTTTGCGCTTACGTTTAGGTAATTCAGAATCTGCCTTTCTCAACCAAAATAATCTGGCTGATTTAGTACATAGCAAAATCCTGTTTTCTGTTTGTTTGGAACCTGATGATCTTTAAGGACCCCTCCAACCTAAGCCATTCTGTGATTCTTCCCATGGCATTGCATCCACTGAGAGTTGTTTTGAACCATTGCCAACTATAGTCTTCAGTCAAACTCTTCTCTGCCACTGTCATTTTAAAACAGCTGGTCTGGGAGCTATAAAGACAATGTAATTTTTTGTGTAATCCACATATCTTCTAAGATGGTATGTATATAATATGTTTGAACAATTACATAATAAAGTAGTCATCTAGTAAATGAGTGTTCTTCTTAGTAGGCAGCCTCAATAATATATCAGGCATAAATAGAACTTTCTTTTTTAAATAGCCATTGTCAAGTGGCTTTAAGTATTAGTAGTGTTTATCTCAAAGTGAACTGATTTCAAGTTCATTTTCTGCTTCTTTATGGAATGATTCTTCTTCACTGAGAATGAACTTCAGTGGTGAATTGAAGATATTTTAGAAATAGGGTTGGTTGTGGAGTTTCATTTCAATGCTTTGTCCCTGCCTTGACAGTATCTTGCATGGCTGTAGATATTAGTCTCAAATTACCCCTTATTAAGGAGCTTGAGTAACCAATATCTACACTGGTTCCTAACCAGATGACGTTATGCACAAAGCCAGGGAATTGAACAAACTTGCCCATTTTGTTTCATAAAGATAGTTGGATTTCTGAGAACAGATTAGTGGATTGGAATCAGTTTTGATATTAGTCAATTATATACAACATACAGCACTTAGAGGATTGCCTTTGCCTTCTGTAGCTGGTAAATTTATTTCTTTGCATATAAATACATGCAGAGCCAAGTTTGCAATTGATTTTTTTTTTTTTTTGGCCACACACACACAAAGCACATTATCATGTTGAAGCTTCAAGCTAAATATGCAAGTCCAGGTATCATGTTTCTAATGCCTTTTTCACGAAATGTGGAATAATTGCTCAAGTGTAAGTACATATATTTGTGGAAGGCAAAGTACAGACACGCTCTCTGATTTCAAAAGTCTAAGGAAAATGCATGTGATGAGGCCACACGATCTTCAAAACAAACTTTTTGTGCTCTTAAATTTTTAAGTTTTTAATCTTTTAAAACGAGTGGATGATGGAATATTTTAAATACCTCCGTATGTGTTTATATTTAGTAGGAGTATAAGTACTTACACAGAGCTAACTTACTACTACTGACATCTGCTGCATTCATTTTCGTGAAATGTTTCTCTTATGTTTCTGTGCTATGGAGCAGTGGCCACCTGCCGAGATGGAAAGAAACATTCAGGTGTAGCATTTGATTAAATAAGTGAAGCAAGTGAATTGTGAATAAGTAAAAGTAAACGGCAAGGAGATAACGGAGGGAAAAGCAAAAAATGCTCCTATGCAAAGAACAGCAGACAATGGCCACCTCTTTAAGATGGTGCTAAACCCCTAGGAGGATCAAAAGCTTTGTTCTTGTTGGAAATACTGAAAGAAGATTGAGTTCAAAAGTGGCGCTGGGTCAAAAAGGAAGGAGGAGCGGGCTATGGTTCAATCACTGAGACAAGTAACTCCAGATAATGTTTAAGTGTCTGAGATGTCATCAAGAGGGCTGCTGCCTAGGAAGAGACCTGCTTAGCTTGTATTTTCACTATAGAGACACATTAAATCAATACCTGAAATAGGCTGCTCCAGGTGCAGGTTATCATTATACCCTATTTACTGGTCTTTATTGATCCTCTGCTTCCATGTATATAACACTGGGTCTTTTGAGGCCACATGCCTTGGTAGTCTTGTGCCAATAAGTCAAGATGTTCTATAAATCCTTCCTACTGAATTATGGAGAAAAAAAAATGATATTCTTCCTTAAATGGTTAAGACCTCTACAAGGACAGTGAAGTCTCCTGTGTAATTTAACCCTGGAACTGTGTCCTCAAACAAAGCCATAAATTGGCTGAATATTCACCATAGTCCGTGTTGCCACTCTATCACCTTGAAGTCATGGATGAATGTTTTTGTTGTGCATGGATGCAAGCGACGCCTAGTCCAAACGTATCGAAAACTGATGTTAAAACAAGTTTTTGTAAGTGATAAAGTTGTTCTGAGGAAAACTTTTTTTCTTTCAATATATGATTGTATTGGTATCACTGCAAATTTTTACACTGTTCTTCTGAACTTTACCAGTTTCCATTTCTCAAAAATAGAGACTGAGTAAAAGCCTGGGTAAATTGCAAGAAATGCATATCCTTGAGGTAAATGTCAGTGTGACAGCTCTTGGGACTATATGTTATGAAAGGATTTTTTCGAAGAACATGAGTAGCTAGAAGACATCTGTTTCCAGCTGTGTCTTGCTGTTTTTTAGAAACACTGGTGGGAGTAAGAGAGCAATTTGGTTTCTGTGCTATTACTTTTGGCTCCTTCAACTCCGCCTGCCAGAAAAGAGTGCTAGTGAGGTAGCAACTCTAGTTGGAAGCCATAACTAGCAGCACACCCCAGGGGTCAGTGCTGGCTCTCGTACTCATGTACATTGTCCTTGATGATCAGGATGATGGAGCAAGTTTGCTGAGGATACAGCACTGAGTAGCTGATACGCCAAAGAGCTTTGATGTCATTCAGAGGGACCTGAACAGACTGGGCAACTTAAGTAAGGGGAAAAGTAAAGTCCTGCACCTGCAGAGGTATAGCCTCAGCCTGTACTGCGACCACCTAACTGCAAAGCAGCTTGGGGGGACCAGGAATTTTAAGTTGACACCAACTTGAACATGTGCCAGCAGTGTGCCCTTGCCCCTGTTACTGTTTATTGCTTCTACAAATTGCTACTGATATCTTGGGCTGCATTAGCTGGCAGGTTGAGGGAGATTCTTCCCTTCTGCTCTGCTGGTGATGTCACACCTGCAGTGCAGGGTCCCCCATGCAAGAGAGAGAAAGATAGCAGAGAGTCCAGCAAAAAGCTGTGAAGACATGAAAGGGTCTGGAGCACCTTTCCCATGAGGAAAGGCTGAGAGTTGGAACTTCTTATTCTGGAGAAGAGATGCTCAGAGGAACATTACCAATGTCTAGCAATACTTCAAGGGAGAGTGCAAAGAAAACTGAGCCCATCTCTTTTCAGTGGTGGCCATTGACAGGACAAGAGATAATAAACATAAACTGAAATAAAAGATGTGCCATCTGAACACGAGAAAACACTTTCCATGCAAAGGTGACTGAGCACTGTCACAGTTGCTTGTGGAGTCTCTGGAGTCTCCTCTTTGCAGATCTCCAAAAACCACCTGGATGTGAGCCTGGGCATGATGCCTGGGGGCTGTACTGGAGCTAGGACTGGGCCGGGTGGACCTAGAGGGCCCTGCCATGCTTAGCCTTGCTGTGGTTCTCTAACTGTGGCCATGCTTTCAGTGAGGTGGGTTACACACCAGGATCCCAGGATCCCACTGCTGATTTCTACATTGTACATACGAAGGTTTTCGTGAACTTGGACTTGGTAATTTCAAAAATTGCTACAGAATGCATTCTGAAGGAAATTGCATAATGAGTACTGTGAGACCGATACTTTTGCTGTAAGATAATGAATTCCTGCAGGTAGAACAGCCAGGAAAAAAAAATGGGGCTGGGTGGTAAGCTGTGAGTTTCTAGCTGTAGAATGGCTTACTGTTGTTGGGAGTCCTTTCCTATAAGTATCAGAAATGAAAATGGTGGTGGGCCTAATCTTAAACATATGTACAAGTGTTTTGATTAGATAGTCTCTGGATTTAGAAATAGATGAGATCTAATATGCTAAAGAGGAAGGACTTATTTTTTTTTTTTTTTTAACTTTATAGCAGCTTGAGTCTCTGATAATCTCAGCAAGAGATACTTACAGTTAGATTGATGAGGAAGTGTCTTCTACAGGCATCTCAATATTTTAGCTGTAGTTTTTAAAAAAAAATTGTGAGGCGTAATGCTATCAAACGAGATACAAGAATCTGAAAACCCCCACTCAATAAGCTGATATGTTCTTCAGGAAATTGATGATATATCCAAAGCTGTTTCTCCAGATAGCAATCACTGGCACAGCTTCCCAAAATGAATGCGAAATCCAAACACTGACAGACGCCTGTGTCTGCTTATAGGGGTGCTGGTTTTGTATACAGACTTCTGGGCTTATCTTGAAAGGGATTCTGACACACAACAAAACCAATGAAAACAGTTTCAGCCAGCAGTACTTTCTTGTGACCTTACACATTCCTTGGTTTGTGTTTGAGATTAATTCAAAGAGGATTTGATGTTTTCTTTTTATTCTTTTTTTTTTTTCTTCTTTTTTTAATGACCAAACATCCTGGATAAAAGCAGGTCCTGCAGTTAAAAGATAAGACACAGATTTAAACTCAGACATATTCTCCCATATTGAATGAAAATTATGAATGCATGTCTTTATTAAGCCTTTGTGTACAGGGCATGGAAGGCAACATCTATGAAGGTTGTTTTGTTTACTTATATATTTATTGAGTTGTCTGTTTGGAATAGGTGACTGTTTTCTCACATTGATCTATCTTTCAGTTAAGCTGGAAGTTTTTGTTTGCTCTCAGAACTGTATGAATGAAGTAGCATCCGATGGACAAACTGCTGCCTTGAATTAAAGTTACTTGATAGGAGAATGAAGATGCACACAACAAAGCACAGGGTGTGTGATAGGTTGTAACCTCTTACAGATAAGTGTTCCCAGGTTACTTCTGTTAAACTAAAAGCTACTGTCCTAAAGAGCACTCTTCTGTGCTTGGAGAGGAACCATAGGGGTGTTTGTGTGGGCTGGGAGAGTCCCCTTGGGTGGGGTGAGCTCGGGTCAGAGCTGTTGAGTCTGGGAACCCAACAGGAAGCATGGAAGTTTGGGCTCTGAGAGTTAGCTGGGTGATGTTTGGTCGGGCAGCGCGTTTGTGTTTTACAGCCCTGCTGTGGTGACCTTTAATGCGGTGAGTAGCAAAAATGGGTAGTCCTTGCCTGGGCTGAGTCACTGCTTAAATGACCGAATACACACATGAACTGAATTTTCACTGAGTGGCTTTTTCACAGACTGCTGTAATTCCAGCTTGTTCCACTTTCCCACCTACATAATAAGTGATCTTTCGTGTTTGCACATGGATGTCCTGAAGTCATCAATTATTTACCTTCATGACTGCGTGTGTGTGAGAAGGGATTTGGTTATCCTGCTTTTACAGGAGGCAGGCAGAGCGCGATCTGCCATGCAGGATGTGTCTGTTGCCTTGCACTGCTCCGCAGAATGACATACAGCTCTGCAAAAGCTACGAGGAAGGGAGTTTGTCTCTGTTTTGCTTTGTTCTTAGAGGACTGAAGAACAAAATGCTGCAGTCATCTGACTGGAAAGAACACTGCTTACTTTTTGTGTAATCTCTGAGTCCTTATCAAAAAATGGTTGCTGTTTCGAAGTGTCATACTGATATAAGAGTCTTGTGTCTACTGAAGGAAGCCCAAACCAGCTCAGCTGCTGTTCCTTTGAAGGCGAGGTGCAATATGTTGTTTGCTTAGCCTTGGTAATGCCTTCCCCTCCCCAACTTCTTTGTCCCTCCTCTCCCCTTCCCCCACCTCCCCAATTATTTTCCAGAGCCCTTGGATTGCTGCTTCTGGGGCAGCAGCAGCAGCTGCTCGTGCTGTCCTGTAATTCTTCCATCGTGGTCACAGGGGACTGGGAGGGAAAAGGCTGTCTGTCTCAGCAGCAGTCCACCAGCTGCTGCTACAATGTATAATGCACAAATTTGCAAAATATAGCTTTTAATTTTGCTTTGCAGTCAGAATGAAAAACTAGAACACACCAGCACTGCCATCATTGATTGATTAATACAAATCTATGTTCCTGCTTCTTGGTTCAGACTCAGACCAAAATACTGGAAGTGGCTAAAAATAGAAGGTAAGAATCCTGACAGACTTTCAAACTGATGGAGTAATTAATGATAAGGTTTTGTGTGTCTATGCTTTAGAATATGCTACCGAAAAAATCTGTTGAGTAACACAAAACATTCAGCTACACCGGACTATAAATTATGCTTATGGTCCTCTTACCTTCTGAAGTATGCAGATAAGCAGGGTTTCTTTGTTCAAGTGTCAGTGAATGAGGGAGTTCCACAGACTGTAGCATAAGTAGTTTTCCTGAAATCTGTATTGAAATATATTTTTGTTTTGAGGCTTTCTTTCAGGGGATCAGAAAGAGGAGGAAGAATGAAAGGAGAGCAGGGAGCATCATTACCTCTCTTTGTCTCCTGGCCGTGAGGTTAGGGCATCGACTGGGCTGCTTGTTCTGTACCCAGTCATGCACTGAGAGTAAGGAAACAGCACACAGAAAGGGTAAACAGTCCCCACACTAATATTGGAAAATAGTTTGTAACCTCTTTAGTGTGTGCTTGTGAATGACCGATCTTTTTGTGGAACCATTTGAGAACAACTAGCCAGAACGTGGCGTGAATTTGTTACAGAACTTAATATGCATTGAGTAGTTTGACTCAGTTCAGCTCTTTTGAGCTAAACTCTACAAAACACTGTTCATCCATAAAAATAATCCATGTGGTTGTGGCACACGTTGGCTGAAGAAAGACTGCAGCATGTATAGCTGAGCAAACTAATTTTACCACAAGTCAGTTTTGCAGCTAATGTCCCTGGAGACCCTGTTGACTGCTTTGTTTTTCTCTAAATGCTCTGAGATCCTTTGTCACGGAAGCTGTACGGGAACTGCAGAGCATGGAAGCTGGCACAGGAATTTTTACACACCGTGTTGTTACAGGGAATGTGGAACAATCTTGTCCAGGCTTGCTGTTGGCGGAGCTGGTAGCAGCTGACTGTTCACTTCTTTCAGCTGGTTTCTTCTGGAGCTAGGACCTTGGAGCAGCCAGCTGCTGTGCTGCGGTGCTAGCTGGAGGCTGTCCGAAGGGACTGGGGATGGGGTTGGTGGTGGACTGCCTCCCTTCGGCACGCAGGACACAACACAAATGCTGAGCAATCTCTTGCCTTGTTTTGACTGTGTCCACACTTTAACTATTCTGCTGAACATCTGTGAGTGTACCAGCATGCAAGTTGTACATTTTGTTTCTAATTAGTATACATTAGGTCCAAACCAAAGATTCAAATGCAGATTTGCCTGGATTTAGGTGCAAGGGGATCTGAGCCTTACCTTTGTGGAACAAGCTAAATCTATCAGTAATGAGGTAGTGTAATCTTTTACCGATCCCCAGAAAACCCATCCTCATTTCTGTGGTCTCAATGCGATGTTAATGTCAAAAATCTGAAGTAAAAGCAAAAGAAAACTCTAATCTCACAAGATTTGTTACTCCCAATAAATGCATAGTACAGACATGCTGGCAGTTCTAAACTAAACCTAGATCTGTCTTTGGGACTGCAAAGGAAAAAATAAAAATAGAAAAAAAGCACAATGTGTACATGTGTGCACTGATTATCTTAAATCTGTTGAAATTCTCTAGCATATGAAAAACGCAGCCCCAAGTGTACATGCCTTCCAGCTCCAGGGCAAATACACTATGAATAGATTTATTGCACAGTGACCCATTATACAGGCACCTGGGAGGGAAGAGAAAGGAAAAGGGGTGTTTTGCCTGAAGTTCTTCCTGATTTTAAAATAAACAAGGTATGCTCCAATATTTATACAAAAGTAATGTTCAATGGTCTCATTTAATTGGGAAGCGAGGTCAAATCCAGCAAAGTGCTGATGCTTTGTTTAGCTCAAATGGACAGTGTGCTGCCCCCACACTTGCAGAGAGAAGACTGATAAACAAAAACAACAACCACCAACAACCAAATGAGAGACTGTACTGTGTTCAAAAATATTCCCAGCAGAACATTTGGAAATACTGCTTTAGTTCAGCTTTGTAATATTTCACATGGCTAGTTTTTCAAAGTACCAGAAATTAACTACTGAAAACAATCCAAGCTTTAGACACTAAGGGAAGACTTCTAAAGTACATTTTTAAACTTCAGCAGTAGCAAACCAGGATGGATCTTGCTAACTTTCTTCTGACCATATGGCAACAAAAGCCTCCAAGACTCACAGTGAAGATACTAAGAAAGCGAGCTTTCTTTTTCCAATACGTGTTTTCATTTGTCTTCCTCTGGCAATAAAGGAATCTACCTTCTGCCAGTGCTTCCTGAGCTATGTAGTGAATTCTTTTGAAGATTATTAAATTGGCATTTTCTTGACTTTTCCTTTCTTCTAAAACTAATATCTTTAACATCTGACCAGTCAAACTCCCAGACACAGCTATTTCCATGCAGTAGTAGTTATCTTAGTACTACAAACAAGACCCTCACTAGATGCTGATTCTTACCATGCAAGCTGTTTTCCATCTATTCTGTAAAGAATGATTTTTAATGAAGAGAACAGCATTAAATTCTCAATGACAACCAGCCTTTACTTATTTCTTCCCCTGTGGGGATTTGATCAATCTCTGCAGCTTCCTGTTTAGACACTGTGCGCAGGGAATACCACTTTGGGGGCATAGCTAGTTTGTGAATAATTGAAGGAGCGGTTTTTGAGGGAATACTTTGAACTTTTCCAGCAGCTACTGTCTGACTATGCATCTCCTGTGTACCTCTCTTTACATCAAAGTTAGAAGTGGCCTTTACTACCTTTCATTTCTATAAAACTTTGTGCAGCAGGACTGTAATCTGTTGATCCATTCTGGTGATGAGAATAATATATTTTAAGAAAAGAAGTGCAAGGAAAAAGAATAATAGGAAATAATTTCAGAAGAGGGAACTAAAAGCACGTTGCAGCCCTCATGACAGAGTATAATATCTATGCAACTGGAACTGATTCCTTAATTCCACAGCCAGCAAAGACCTTAGGGTGGTGAGGCCCTGGCACAGCTGCCCAAAGCTATGGGTGCCATATCCGTGGAGATGCTCAAGGCCGGGCTGGATGGGGCCCTGAACTCCTGGTCTGCTGGGTGGCAGCCAGCCCACAGCAGGGAGTTGGAACTGAGTGGGCATTAAGGCCCCTTTCAACCCAAACTAGTCTCTGATCCTGTGATTTCTATGACCAGACCTGTTAAAAATGTGAATTGTCCAAGATCTTGCCTTTACAGGGAGGGGTAGAGAAAGAGGTAGAAAAAAAACAAATGTTCTACACTTGCTAAAGGTGTCACTTGGGATAGCATCACTTCTGTTTGTCCTGAGTAAACACAAAGGCAGATCAAGGGCCAGAGGATAATCTTTCACTCTAAATTGTTTTCCTCTAATATCTGAGGCTGCACAGTGTAAAATCAGGAGTGGGGAAGGCTTTCCTCGGTCTCTCACTTTGCCTGCTGATACAAGCATGATTTCATTATACAAACATTTGCTCCATTAATTGTGATTATTCCTAATCCTGCATTTTGCTTAATGGCAAAACATTTCACTGGAGGAAAAAAAAATTAGATTAAAGTAAAGACGTTCAGACAGTAAAGGCTACTAATTGAATCTGGAAAGGATACTCCCATGATATAAAGTCAAAACTGCAAAAGTTATTACTGAGATAACTGAAGGAGTGATACCTGAAAATCCTTAGATGTTTTTGTAATAGTTTAATGCCACATTGCGGCTTTGCAGTTCTTCTTCTGTGGAGGCTGGTGGTACTTCCACCAAAGCCAAACCATGATGCGGGGAAGTCTATGTAACCTTCCTGCCCTGGCCCACGCAGAGCAGAGCTCTCCTGCAGCTCCTCTCCCTGCTGCAGAGCCTGAGCAAAGCGGTGGGCTGGGTGCAGAAAGGCGTGAACGTGGGCGCTTCTTGGGGGAGGTCTGCAGTGCTGTGTCTGAGAAGTGGTGAGACAGTGCTTCATAGGTGAATCTTGAGGGTGTAGTGTTTGCTAAAGCTTTCGAAAGAGAACGTTATTTTAAAAGAGAAAAACCCTCAGTTTCTTCTCAGTCATTCATGTTGTATTGAAGAGTTTGAGCCTACGTCATTCTGGGTTATTTTCAGTTTCTTGGTGTAACACGGATTTAGATTCATGGTGCAGCATGTAGATTACGTATGTCATTAAAGAACTCCTGTGAAATGCAGGTTCATGGGGTTGAAACGGCTCTCTGACATCAGCTAATTTCTGCTCTGCACCACCCCTCACCCTGGGTCCATTAGGCCTACGTCAGATTAGCTCAGTGACTCTTATCAGGCCTCTTTTTCCTGTTACCCCCTGATAAATTTGTACGACTTGGAGTGAACTCCAGGCATAACTTTATGCCTGCTGGGGACAGGAGCTGCATTTGCTGAAGCTCTGTGCTGGTGAATAGAACCCCACTGTGCTCTATATGGGAAAGTGTGTGGGTGGCAATTTACATGGTAAACAAAGGCAGGCAGGGAAGGCAGATAGTTAGGCTTATGTTTCTTAATGCCTTCGATCTCCTTAAAACATTGCTGTTGAGAATTAGCAGCAAGAAATACCATAAAAGGGAGATTGCTGTAGATTTTGCTCTTTTTAAGTATTGATCTTTGATTAAAAAGAATTTTTAATACATGTTTATTGTGAAATGTAATTTACGATGTGAAATTAAATTTAGGAATATCAATTATCTTGATCTCGTGGTAAGAGCAAATAAAGTCTGTACCTGTATCTGTTTCATTTAGAGATAAATGGGAAGCTTTTATTTCACCAGCAAAAAGGGCTCACAGACAAACAGTGGACGTGGGATACCCCCCCTCCTGCTGCCTTAAATAGGTCCTTTGCTTGTTTGTCATCGGAGGTGGAGGGAAGCAACATGAATTAGATGGCAGGGGACTAGAAATAGTGTCAGGAAGTATTGACATCCTTATTTGTGCTGTGTATCTACTATGTGACCTTGGACAAGTCTCTTCACCTATGCCATATCCTGTTATTAGATTATAAATCTCTGCTGGGAGAATGCATGTTGTGGTTTGCTTTTGTGTCTGGCAAGGGGTCTATAGATGTTATTGTAAAACAAGTAATAGAAAAAAGGGCAGCAGTTTTTTTCTGGAATGCTGGCCTCTAATGGAGATTATGTTTTCTGCTTCAACCTGGCTCTCCAGCTCTGATGTCCAGCTCGGCTGCAGAAACATCCTTTGCTCTGTTGCCTTCCTAATTGTAATACTGGCAGGAGAAAAAAAAACTTAAATTTTTAAGCATAAATGTTGTGAGTGACTGTAGCCTTTGAAAAGGGTTACACGTTTTCCAAAACAAAAGATACAAGATATTGTTATTTGCAATGTTTTCTCCTCCATTAAAGCGGGATTTTTTCCATGGCACTGATGTGTGAGTTGTGCATTTCAGCCGTGGTGACCACATGTGCTTCCCCAGGGGAGGACTGCCATCCAGCAGCAGCCAGGGGAGGGGACCTATCCCACACACATCCTTCCAGTGGTTGTTTTGGGGGAGGATGGCTTTTACTTTTTAACTTCTAAAACATTTTGGAAACTGGAATTATTTTTCAAGATTTTTTTCTACTGAGGTACTAATGGAAAAGGAGAGAAATAAGATTTCCATGCCGTAGTCATTTAATTCTAGGACTTAAATCTGAAATTTCAAAATAATATTCCAATTCAAAGTAACTTAAAGATTATTTGTAAATGATTTTATAATGTCAGAAAGGGTAAATATGCCAGTATAATCCTGGTGCCTGCGTAGAGCCCGGAGTCTCCCTACCAATAATATTTCTATCACGCTGTTTAATTTCTTGAAGCTTCTTCTAAAAGATGTCACGTGATGCAGCAATTAAAAAAGTAAAAATTAAGATAGCAAAGACGTGACATGAATACAACATGGTCGTCATGTGGTTCACATTGCTTTGGATAATATTCATATGCTTTCCCTATTTGCTCCTTGGGCATGACTTTGTTAATAGCAGTGAGAGTATTGACTAAGACCTTTCCTGATAATTACACCCTAAATATAATTAAATACAAAGGTGGTGTTAGCAAAGAGCTAACTGCCTTACTAATAAACTTCAGATTTTTGCTCTCTGAGAGCCACTGAATTAGCTGTTGGTGCAGCAGTTCTCTGAAAGCAGAGGTGCAGTGCAGAGCTGGCAGGTCGGTGGGCTGTCAGGATGTGGGGAGACGGCTAGGAGCAGGGTATGGGTACAGAGCTGCTCAGCTCTGGGACCTCAGGGGGGCACCCTGCAACTCCCACCAAGTGAGAGAGGCGTAAGAATGTGCGTTGTCATATCTTGTCTTTTTGGATGGTAGCATGCATGGTATTTTTGGTTTATATTCTTGTGAAATTGTTTGTTGGTTTCCAGCACTGTGGTAACGTGGCAGTCTGAGTAGTGTTTGCCCCCTGCAAAGCAGCAGCTTCTGGCCTGCTCTGAACAACAATCTGGCATACTAACATAAACCAAAAAGCACTGCTACTGCCGTAGTCTTTGTAGTGCTGTCTACCTGTGATACCATATGCGTGGTGCCTTGAGCTGAACATGGCCACGCAGTGTAGGAGCATGCTTCAGCAAAGGCCAGAAATTATTTCCATGAAGTAGATGTAGACAGTTTAGAAAAAAATAATACAAGTCGTTGGTAATAAATGCCCCTACATTTTTTTTCTTTTTTCTTTTTTTTCCCAAGTAACCTATTTTTGCTGGAATTTTTTTCTTCATGAAATAAAGTTTTCAAGGTATCGCTGGTTTGTTGCATGGTCAGATAAATTTAGCTTATCTCCTAATTTCTCAAATAAGAGGGATCTACAGCCGAGTCCTGGTGTAGGAACATACATCTGCTGAGATGGTGATACGGTAAAATTTTTTTGCCTTGGTAGACGTTACATCAAAAATGATTTTAAACCTCTTTGTTGCATCACTTAGAGTTTTTGAAACCTTTGACTTTATCCTGTAACTGCTCTCAAGAGCTGATTTTTATCCAAGTTTCATTTTGTAAATCTTCTTCAGTATTGAGAAGATGATATATCCTTGTGTAAAACCAGTTTCTTGCTGAAATCAATGAGCAGTATGGCCCAGTTGCATGCAGGGCAGTGCTATTGTGGCAGGGTTATCAGGAGGTGAAGGGTACAGATCAGCTCTTGGCTCCAATAATTCCTCTGAGGAAAATACAGAATAAAAGATACCTCTTTTTGTAAATGAGATAACATAGGGGATAACTGTTGATAGATTCTGACCTCTGCTGTAAGAGGTGCAGGTGCAAGGAATTGTTGAGATCCTAGAAAGAAGAGGTTTAGAGGCTGCTGTTTGGCTTCTTCTGGGTTACAGCTGTGTTTTCTACTGTAAAATGCAACACTTTTTCACACGCCTCTTGACTGCTAGGTTTCTTTGGAAGAAAGAGAATTAACACAGAAAAGGCTATTCTTGAAATATCTGTGACCATTTCTAGACCGAAGAGATGCTGGTAAGCATGGCTGTCTCTGGAAGCCAGCCCCAGCCCCCAGGAGTTCTGGGGTTTGTAAAAATGCTCGTGACAGTTAATGATGCCTGAAAAAACAGATGGATGTATTGGGTTTTGAGCAAGGAAAACTTTCCATGAAATCTGCATTGTAACATTTTAAAGCATTCTGAGAACTGAAGAATGATTTTGGTTTCTTCCATCCAAGTGTTTTCCCCCGTCTGTTTCTATTCCCAATAAATCTGCAACACTGAAATTGCAGAAATGATTTAGGAGGAGGAGACCTGTAATACTCTTAAATATGAAAGCTAGATATGTTCTAGCAGAATTCTGAACAGAATTCTAGTCTCTCTCTTTATTTGAAGAAGCATCTCTTTAACATTTAACCCCATTAGTGCCTCAGCATGGTAGGAGATGATGGTATCATGTTTAAAATATTCTGTATATCCTTGGTTGTGTATGTTGTCATCCCGTGTTTATAGTACAGCATGTAGTGAGGTTAGAGGCTTGAAAATTCCTTATTTGTGTAACTGAGAAATCAGAAGAAATCAGATTTTTCAGCTAACATGGATTTTTCATCTCGGATGAAATCCAAAGTCTTTTAGATTTCCTATGAACAAAAAAAATGTTCTAGAAAAAATTGCTCAGAAACTGTTGCTTCTTAAATAAAACAGCATGGTGTTATCCTGTGGCTTCTCAACAGCTTTGCCTACAACACAGTTCATTAACACAAATATTAATGCACCTGCGTTGGTGCTTGAGCTCTCCAGAGCTGCTGTGGCTGTGCTCTCCTGTCCAAGCCCTGGCTTTTCTTAGCCATTGCCTCAAAATCACATCTTGATACTTCAGTTATCGAGCCTGTGAGGCTATCAGTGTCCATGGCAGGGAGCTTTGAGGTTTCAGAATACTTTGGATTCAGCCAGTGTTTTCTGAGGGGTCTTCATTTCATCGGGAAAGCCTGTTCTGATCAGTAATCCTGAGTGCTGATCCAACAATGAGCTGTGTGCAAGCAGAGACCTGCCTGTGTGGAATTTTCTTCAAGGTTCACTGCCACAGAGTTACTGAAAAGTACCTTCAGAAGATTGGAGCTAACACTGATAGGTTTAGGTTCCCTTAAGACTTTAACCATTCTGGAAATACCAGCTTGGTGTGGCACTGCCTGGATGCGAAGGTCCTGCAGACCCAGCAGCTCGGGGGGAAGTGGGAGCTCCTGGAAGGTTGTCCCTTACCGCACTTTTCCCCTCCTGCATTTCAAAAGCTTTTTGGCAAGCTTGTTTGCTTTGGCAAAATTTGCAATTGATGAGAATTTTTAAGAAAAATCATACTATTAACGTATTAAAATGGATGTTCCATCTGTTATGTTGTGTTTTACAGCGTAATTTATTAACATTTAAGTACAAACAATTGGGATGCAGTGTACTTTGGCAAACAAGCTTCTTTTGCTGTGAAGCATGCATTTGAAAACAAACAAAACCCTAAAGCCCAAGGAGTACTTGTGTATCTTCTCTTTTGTTCTATTAGTATTTACTCCAGTTTTAAGGCAGAGAATACATTGCAGGTTTTCAAAGTGCTGTCCCAATGCAATGCTTAGTGATAGTGTTTGCATGTTCTTGTCCTGTGCATTACCTACAATTAAGAAAAGTGAAGCATTCTTAGATCTTCGTGATAACAAAGAAATCGGTATGCTCTGTTTTTATAAATAACTAAAATTTGTATGTTTAAAAAACAGTGCCTAAAGGATAGAGATTATAAGTTGTGAGATTTCTGAGCTGTAACAATACCTACTCCTGTGTGAATGTTAAGACTAGAGTTTAGAAAAGCACATGAACATGTGTTTAACTTCAGTCTTGATCTTATTTTGCAGAGTACTTAATGTAAGCGTAATTAAATATGTTGGTGCAGTCCTGACTCAGAGCTGTAATGTCAATCAATATTTTTCCTTAATATCCGAAGATAATAGTCCGGGAGGAAATGATGTCGGCTCAGTATGGGCTCTGTCACTCTCCTACATGGCTTTTTGGAAATCATGGGCCCTTTCTGCAACCTAGCGTTTGTCCTCGAGACAGAAATAAAACTATTTCTGTCCTGTTAGTTGACAATCTTGAAAATGAACACGAAGTCTGTAAAAATTATATCAGCAGCAGGTAGACAGATCTTTTAAATGTCTTACCATTATTGAAAACTGATCTCAACATTGCCACAATAAAAGTTAGGGGTTTTTTTATGTCAATTCAGGTTGTAGTTGCCTTTGAAACCTCCAGAAATGTGAAGCTGCTTCCCCTGATCCCAGCTATGACACTTCTGTTTGAAATTATGCTATTTTGTCTAAGCAGAAGAGACACGATAGTGCAGGTTCTGCAGGCTGCTGCTGCACACATTTTTTCTTCTAACAGAAGGTATTTCCTAACAGTTGGTATATTTTCAAGGTTTGTTGCACTCTCTTTAAAAATTAAAAAACTAAGGGATATTCAAGTTGGAAAAGCTACAGTTTGTGACAGTAATCACACTGGGCAGCATCCCAGGGGTGCCACTTTACCATTACAAACAGCCGCTGACTTAAATAGGATTTAAATGAAGACTCTTATGAGGATGTAGTAAAAATTCAGTAACTGCACTGAAAGTTACCTTTTTGTCACTTTCAGCTCCTAAAATGTTAGAGCTCCTTTTTAGTTAGAGGGCACTTTATGCATTTTGACAATCACAACTCCTAAGAATATTTTCTTCCCACTGTCCCTGCAATTTTGTCTTAAAATCTAGCTGAGATTTGCTTTGTTCCTCAGCTTGTTCAAGCCCCCTCCCCAGCTGGAGAGCAGTTGCAGATGCTCTCCATTAAGATAAGCTTCCTCATTTAGCCTTGGAGATTAAAAACTCCTACCCTTTCTCTCTGCCTCCGACACCCATTGCCCTCCATAAACCTTCTTGAAAGCTTTTTTATTCAGGATGGAGGAGGGATGGGAGCAAATGCACTGTGGAGGGTAGCAGGGGAGATGACTGTTTCAGTGTCTGGTGAGAGATGTGTTTCTCCAGATACTCCACAAAGCTTTAGATCCTTACATGCTTCCTCCCAGGTGCCTTTGTTCTTTATACAGCTCACTTGCAAACCTGGCATGTAGAACTGTTTTATTCAAACTTTACTGAAAGACAGGATGTACCTTAGAATTAAAAATATGATGGGCTGTCAGCCTCTTCCCCAAATTCCATCAGATCTTGATAGTTCTTAATAAATGAACTGACAGCTTATTAACCAGATGATACAACAGAAGTTTCATTCTGGTGTAAAGTTTCAAATTGTGTTGTTCTAACAGGTATGCATTTTATCTCCGCCTCTTCTTTGGGGATGAGAAATGAATGAGAAAAGCAGTCCCTGCCCCACTCAGGAGTGGCAGGTCTGCTGCTGCAGCCCGATGCAGAATGTCCCACTCCTGCCCAACTGCTCTGGCTCCTTGAGGGGGTCCTCTCCCTCTCTCTGGGGACAGGCATCAACATTCCCAGTAGCTGTGTAGGCAGTGTCAGGGAGCTCCTCCTCACTGGGACCCACAGGGCTGCTCAGTGGTGTAGGATGTGAGGTGTCACTGCCCTGCAGGGAGGCTGTCTGGTGGCTCTTTGCTTCATGCTCCAAGGGCAGCGTGATGACATGCAACAGAGAGCCATCTGCCCACACTGAGAACTGGATGATGCTCATAAGCCCTCCTGCAGGGTAGGCAGGTGAGTTTCCTTCTTGTCTGTGGGAAGATGCAGCGGAGGCAGAATGTGTGCTTGCAGGGAACCAACCAGGTGTCAGGACTCCCATTGTGGCATTGGAACATAATGCCTTCTCTTTGGCTGTGTCCTTCAGATGCAGTGGGCTGGGGAAGTGGAGATGAAGAGCTGCTCTCTTGCTGTGCACTGCTGTGATGTGTGCTGTGTGCTACATGAGGGAGAAGCACGTTCAGTGGCTGCCTTGGGACAGGCAGCAACCAAGCCCCTGTCCCTCAGCAGGAAGCCCTCCCAACCCCACAGCTGGCCCATCCATGCTTCTTGCCATCACAGGTTCATGCTGCAGCTGTGGCCCAAGAAGCTCCCTGAGCCCCACCACCTACCCCCCAGTGAGCCCTGGAACATGTCCCTGTACTGCTTCCCTCTGCTGCCTTGTGCTTGGTGAGGTTGGGGAATAGGCCCTGAGAACAGCCCCACAGTAGAACCCAAGAAAGCCTTGCTAGGTCTCCAAGCCTCACAAACAAGCTTGGCCAGAGACCAGGTACAGGCTCGGCTGGGCCAGGCTCTGCTGAACCCCAGTATATACGGTGGGGGGCCATGAAGTCACAGTCCATTGGTTGGTAAAAGCGAGCGTATTTAGAATGGATATTTGAAAGAAATTCTTTCCTTTGGGGGTGGTGAGGCACTGGAAGAGGTTGCCCAGGGGAGCTGTGGATGCCCCATCTCTGGAAGCATTTAAGGCCAGGTTGGATGGGGCACTGAGCAGCCTGTCCTAGTGGAAGGTGTCCTTACCCATGGAAAGCTGATTGGAAGTAGATGATCTCTAAGGTTCTTTCAAACCTAAATGACTTTGAGAATTTATGAATATTAATAAAGAACTGTGTCAAAATGTAATGTAACCCCCAGAAATACTCTGAAAAATTCCATAACTGCTTATTTAAGGGTTAAGTGAAAACTTGCAATATTAAAGAAGCTTAATGATTTTTGTTTAGTTTCATGATTTCTGATAGACAGACAGAAATAGCAGCGAGAAAAAAAAAATATCTCAGAGTTTAGTTAATTAAGCTTACAGGTTCTTAAGTGTTTATTTGAAGGAAACTAGATAACTGGCAATGAAGAGTCTCTATCATTCTGCTTCTTCCACTACCCAAACCTGTTCCACTCACTAAAATATTATTGCATTGAAAACTAATTTAAAAAATGTAAGTACAGTGATCTTTTAAAGAGATATAAAAATATTCATTTTCTGTTTCTACAGCTAGCAAAGTGCCTTGCTGAAGGACAAGCATAGAGACACCAAACTTCCAAGGTCTCATTCAAATAGAGGTGGGCTGGCTCAGGGAGAACCTGAAGCTGTGAGTTGGAATGCCATGCCTTCCTGGCAATTGGATTCTCTGCTTTAATTTGCAGCAGGCTGCTCAGAATGTGTTAGTTTCCTTAAAGTTGCCAGGCTGGAAAATAATTAGAACTGACCTCAGAAAAACAATAGTGAAACAAATTAGTGATTTTTTTCTTTATTTTTCAAGGCAGCTGTCTTCTTGTGCAGTTGTTGGCAAAGCAGCTGAATGTTAAACAGATTACTTCTGGGCTGGGAGTCACAACTGCTGGGAGTCTTTGGGTGCCCAGATGGAAGGTTTTTGCTATGGGACACGAGTGAAAAGTTTGAGTGAAGAAATAACAATGGTTTGCCACAGTCAGGTGGTGTGGAATATGTAGATTTTCTAAGGATCAAAATACTTATTCTCAATAGAAACGTTTGTTGAGTTGCATGCCGTGCTGCTGTCAATATGACTACTCTTGCAATTAGCTGTTCTGGCCTAAGCAGAGCTCTCTTCCCCTGTCCTCTCCCTCTTTGGAAATTTATTGCACGTGTGGAGGCTCCAGTAGAGTTTCTGAGCCTGAACTTAGGCTTGACTGCGTCTGTCAATAGTGATATTCTTTGCTATTACTTCCTTTAGAGGTCACTCTTAAGTCCCACTCACTTCAAGAAATTAATGCAGTGCATATGGATTTCTTCAAGAACTTTCATAATACCGCTGTGAAATGCAAAATCTTATTAACTAACTTTACTTCCTAAGAAATGCAATGTTGGTTTTTTTTCTAATATATTACTAAATATTTTATTTTAAAAGGTCATTTCTCCAGTTAGAACTTTCGACTGCATTCCACATTGTCATCCTTTCATATCAGTTGTACCCAAGCTCATGCATTTCTTAGGAAAAGGCAAGAAATTCGGCTTATTCAGTTTATTATGTGAGTTTCATGAGAACTTACACAGATACTAAATTATGTAAATTTTTAATTATATTTGTAATGTAAGTTGAGGGTAGAAGGTAGATGGAATGGACAAATGGGGAACACAAGAGAGCACACAGTAATCATGTGTGCTAAGAAAAATTACTACAAATTGAAATATTCCATAAACAGACCAGTGAAAACTAGAATTAAATGCCAATATAACTTATTTCTTTTAATCAGAGGCCAGTTTACTATGTAGGTGAGCAAATAAGTCACCAGCGTTTGGTCAATCCTATTAATGGAAGAGGCTGAAATGATATTTTTCCTTCCAAAATATTATGTAAACATCTTTCTGTTTTGAGAATAATTGTGGGTATTAGAGTATGGAAATAATGACTATACTTTGTACTATGGCAATAGTAGTATATACGGCAAAAATTACTATTGATTCTGATGCACTAATCAATGTCAAGGTTTGAATATAGCATATATATAATAATTTCTTCCTTTTTTTTTCTTCCTGTTCCTTTTTTCATCTTTGTCTTTTCAACATTTATGTATCTTTTTCCAGCATATTTGGTGAATGACATGATAGCAAGGAAAATGACTTGTATGATAGCACATGTGAAAGAATAAAAACCAAAAATGAACTTCTTGATCACATGGTTTTGGGAAATGTAATCCTATTCCCTTTGGTGTTAGGAGTGTCTGTTAGTCATAGCTGATGGATACAGTGTTTTCCACCCCTGTGCTGGTGTTCCTGTTGTTAAGCACTTTCAGAAAGGATTCTGGTCCCGGGACCACAGAAGTTTTCTAGTATTTTTAGCAGAAAAGATTTCCCCCCAAATAAAATGAGGCACAGAGAAATTAGGCCACCTGCCTAAGGGCACACAGTGAATCAGGGCCACAAACAGGTGCTGATCTCATGTTTGGTAAATAACTTCCTTTTGACATTGCAATCTGAAAACATTGCCTTAATTTTACCTTCAGAAAATTCAAATGCAAGATCTGCTTTGTGTACGTAAAGGAGTTATATAGGGATCACAAACAGTGAATGCTACCAGCCTGGCTTTCTTGAGAGTGGTAAAAGTGGGGATAAAGTCTACCATTCTTGCTGACAAAACTTTTTTAGCAGTAATTTTCTGTAACACAATCTGGACATCCATGTAGTAGTTTCGCTGACAAATGTTCCAGGTGCTGTTGAAACTTTTAGCTCTTTTCCTTTATTCCTTAAAACCTGTCAGTGTTAGGCATTTGCAAGCATTTGTAGACTTTCACTAGCTCACGTTTTGTGCTGCTCACAAGAGTACATAGCAATGAAGATCAAGAGCAAGCTGTTTGAAAGCATTGCAGAAATTGAAAAGGAATCTATTTTATTATTTTCCATGAACAATGTTTGTGTATACCATGAAAAAATAATGAAATACGTATTAAAATCACAAAAACATACAACTCATACTGGATCTTACTGAATTGGCAAAAAGAGTGTGTTAACCTGAATGTTGGCAATTGTCTTTGTTTTTGTTCTTATCCAAGTATTTGAAGACACATACATATGGTTCAGACAGCTCTATGACCAGAGAGAGTACATTTCACAAAAAAAACAACAAAACACCAAACCACTTCATTTAATTCTATACCTGAAAATATTAAATATTAGTAGTGGTCTTAATAAATGTCTTAAATGAACTGTCAGTAAGGAGAATTTCAAATAAAAAAACGCTTCTCTTCATTCCATACTGACTGCAGAAGTTTGCAGTGGTTTGGAGTTTGTTGGTAAATATCATTAGGGGGCATTATTTTTTCTTTTTCTGTTGGATCTCAATTTACATTTTTCCTGTGCCGTCTTCCAGATCTTGTGTTTTTATATAACACATGGCAAACTAAGGCAAGTGAATGTTGTTCACTTACACAGATATCAGTCTGTAAAAATCACACTCTTGTGAGTCTTGAAATAAGATCTAAGAGCTCCAATTGAAGTACAAAAGGGTTAAGGTAAGCTTTTTCTGCATACCCAACCACTATGGGGAGCCACCACAGCTTTATTATACTCATTGAAATCTTTACTCCAATTTTTTACAAAGACAAAAGATAGTATTCTTAGTAGAAGAGAACTTTTATGGCTTTTCATAACTCCGCCAAATAGTTTACATTGCCAAATAGGAGAAGAGTATCTTACTGTACTGGGGTCACTAAGGTTTCCCATTCATATCAGCCAGGTTTTAGCCATTATTTCAGACCTCCATGTCACTCTCATGAGAGATTCCATATTAAATAGGCTGTGGTAAAAATAATTATTTGAAAAATAATTTAATTGTTTTGGTGTCTAAATCACCAAGTATGTAAGAGTTAGACTTTACATACTCACCTGTGAGGTTAAGATTTGCAAACCATTGCCCACCTACAAGGAGTTGGCATTACAGACCTAACTTGGAAAGCTGTGTCTGAGAAGTTTAAATTTCTTAATTTCATATTATAGAAACTTGGCACCCTGATATATTTATCTTTTTCTTCTTCTTCTTTTCTTTAGAAATGCTTCTGAATGTAGAAATTGATCTTTTTCTCACTCTAGTCTTGTGGAGGGGAATGTTTCCTGCACATGTACTGAAGTACGGCTATTGGCTGCTTGTTCTAATCAACACATGCTTCTTCTGATGGATTTTGGTTATGCTAAAAAGATAAGTGATGCAACAGTTAGAGAAACATATAGCTTTCCTTTGAATTAGTCTCTTGTAACATAAGTAAATTATCCAGAAGGCACTCAAGCACAACACTTTGATAATACAGGTGTTTAAATGGTAATAGCTATTGGAATTGGAATGGGAGTGAAACAATAAAGTCATTAGGGTGTTACAACATGAAATTAAGCTATCGCTATTACTGAGCAGTATTATTATCCTAAAGTCTGCAACTTACGGAGCAAATGAAAACAATGTAATACCCCTCTAACAGTCGTTTACATTAGGATTTAGTTTATCCATGATGTTTGCTAGTGTTGTAATATCCTTATTAGATAGCACTTGTGAACTGGTGCTGTGATACGGAAAGAGCAGCATAGAGCTGCTGAAAGTCCACCTGAGTAAATCGCATTCCTTACCAAAAATTATCGGTTGCTTACAATCCTCACCGCAGTGGTGGCTTTCACATTATGGTTTGCAAAAATGTAGAATATTAAGAACTTTGTCTTTGGAGTAATTATTACGTGAAGAAGGTGTATATTCTGCTTATTTGTGTATAAATATATATAATTTTGAAGAAAATTCTTTTGGTTTGATCTTAAATCTCAGCTTCTGATTTGCTGAAACAACTCTTTCAGTTAACTGCGATACTCAAGGCAACTACCTATGACTGGTGGTAGTTTGCTAGCCCTTATACATGCCTAGGTGACAAAAGAAAACATAATTCAAAAAATGAAAATAATTTTTGATTTTCCATATATGTACAATGCTTTAGTGCAGATCAGAAAACTTGAATAGCTTCTTTGAGACAGATCCTTAGCTGATACTTATTATCACAGTGTCATGGAAGCAGACGGATCTAGGAAAGTAAGCATCGTCATCTGATATATTATTTCCTTTTGTTTTCTCAACTAGGATTTTTTTTTTCAGTTTCAGTATCGCTCATTAAGAAATTCCCAGTGCATCTTTATGAGGAGCTCATTGCTGCTTTTCTCCTGAGCAGCTCTCCTTTGCTTTGTGTTCCTGCCTCTGCTGCCCAGGACTTGATCTTACTCTTCAGCTCTGAGTTTCTGCTTGCTCACCCCATGTTGCTGCTGCCCTGTGCACCCAGTGCAGGGCTGTGGCAATGTGTGGTGAGTGGGGCAGCCCTAATGCAGCATTGCTGCTGGGGAGAGCACAGGCTTGTGAAGTAAGAGGGGTGAAAAGACTTAGGAATCTGAAGTATCTCAAAGAGCAGCATCCCTGCTGTGCCCATCTTCCAGAGATTCTCCTTGCTGTGCAGGGCATAAGCTCATAAGCTCTGCAGATCCCACTGGCATTTGCTCTCCTTTTCTTGCCTGCTGCTGGAGCAGCATGGGGAGCTCTCTATCCCCCAGCCCTCTGCTCATCTCGACTCATCAGCTGCACTGGAGCAGCCCTGCACACCAGGTGTGTGTCTTAGTGGGGGTTTCTATGCAGCCAAACTGACCTCCTAGCTGAGGGCCGCAGCTGTGCATGTGCTGCACGGCTGGGTGTGCAGATGCTACTTTTCATTTCTCCTAGCTTGCATGCAAAGACTGAGATGGCTGAACCGTGGCAAATAATCCCTTGATACGAAAGGGATTACTCACATTTGCAACCAGGCCCCTGCAGCATGCTGCGACAGTGCGCTGAGCTGTGCCGAGCGTGGGGACGCCGGCACACAACAAATGCTGACAAGTGGTGCCGGCGTGCAGCGCAGGTTCACTGCCAGATCTGTTTGGAATTGCCTTTGTTTGTGAGGGAGCAGTGCTTAGTGCTGCTGTCTTGTCTGTGAGGATTAGCTGGGACTTTGTGGTTCCAGGAAAAACAGCAAGTTTTTCCTTCTGGATTTTATCCTTTGTTGTTGCGCGCTCTGCTGTCAGTGTTTTTGGGCTCTGCTATGGCTCTGCCCTGCTCACCGCTGCTGCTACGTTGGCTTCCCACCAGAGGAAAGAGAAGGAAAAAAATGAAATGTGTTGTGAATAGTTTGTGTGACCTGAAAGTTTAGTTTAATGTTTCAAAAGCTCTGTGCGGTGTAATATCGTTTGCCCGTACGGTTATTCTGCCGTACAGTTATTTGTGTGGATCTTAAAATTAAAAAGCTGCTCATGTTTTTGTAACTTGTAGGAAATACAAGAGTTTTCTATAAAAATGAATGCTATTTCTTAGAAATACTGTAAGAAACTCACATTACTGGATTTAAGCAAGCCTACCCTTCCACTGATCTGACACTACAAAATGGGTTTGTCTGTCACTTTACCCAGGGAATCATAGCCTTGAATCTTGACTTAGCTGGCAGCAGCCAAAATGCTACATCTCAAGGTCTGAAGTGACAATGAATGTACATTCAAATACTCTGGGGTTGTCTTGATTTATATTGCTGTCTTTCTTGCATAAATGATGGCTGGCTTGGGGGATTCTGACAATAACTGAGATCAGTGAAATAGCCAGCCTTCAGAACAGGGGGCTGGTTGTTTTTTGTGTGTTTTTTTTTGAAATGAGAAGAAAGCATGTGTGCGTATGTGAGTGCATGTGTAACATACTTGTAGTCATCCCTTAAAATTCAGTCTTTGTCTCTTCTTGGAGCCCGGTCAGATTTGGTGACTATATGCTTTTGATCTAGGCCAAAAAAAAAGTTTGAAATAAAGATGAGGAGAAAAAGGGGGGAGATGAGAGGTGGAGGGAGGGATGAGAAAAGGCACGCCAGCTAGTGCAGCTGCAGGTTTTAAGCTTCGCAGGAGCTGAAACAAGGCTGTAGGCTGTCAGCACAAGTGAAGAGCTAGAAAAGATCTGACAGACATAAACATGACTGCTTTCTCCAGCGATAGAAGTGCAAAGGAACAAACACAGATCTTGACATGCATCCTACTCCTTCTGAGATAGTGTTATAAAATGTATACGTAGTCACCAGTTTTTATAAACCATCAAAGCCCAGCTCACTTAAATAAGAGAAATATTATTTGGCTCCACCTGCATTAACCTTATGCTTGGGAGAAAATTAGAAATCTCAGCCATTTTTCTGTGTATATCTGTGGAGGATATTATGCATTTTTCTCAGGAATTAAGCAACTGGATGGCACAGCTACTCTGAATCCTGTGGCTGTTTGTGTGTTCCAGTGTACAAATGTACACAGTTTCACAACTTGCTTTTATGTAAAGATTGAAATCACTGGGAACATCCAGGATTTCTTGACTTAATGATCCACAATCCTTCTCAATCCTTCTGTGTACAAGGAAGGCTGCCTGTGAACTAATATGGACCATTTCCTTACTCCTATAACAAATACTGACTTCAGCCATGGAAAAATAATTTGAGGTAGAAAAGCACAGGCTCTGTATCCTTACTCCTGCTTGGTGTTTTTCAGTTGTTGTTGTTGTTTGGTTATTTTTTGCCATTTAAAAACAAACAGCAACAAAAAAAACCACATACATTTGATTCCTAAAAAAAAAAAAAATTACTTCTAAAACCACACGCTTCCAAGGAGGGAAATGAGAAGGAGATAACTTTATTAAATGAAGGACATGTGATCTGAAAACATGGTGTTTCCTGTTTGAAGAGTTTTGAAACGTTGGACTTCATTTGAGTCTGGAAAACTGGCTTTCCCTTCAGGAAGTGTTTGCTCCCTGCTGCTCTGCAAAAACAGTGGAAAAGAGAAACCTTTTCAAGTCACTGTTTCCACTGCAAATAGGAGAGCTTATAAAGGCTAGTTTCCATTTTCCTCTTTGTTGTTATTGCTGGGGATCTCAAATCCCTGTTTTCTTTTTCTGAGTGGAGCCCACATGGGAACTAG
Organism: Perdix hodgsoniae; assembly: GCA_035772895.1. Classification (NCBI taxonomy): domain Eukaryota; kingdom Metazoa; phylum Chordata; class Aves; order Galliformes; family Phasianidae; genus Perdix; species Perdix hodgsoniae. Next base: position 540,522 of record JAPSGF010000058.1, on the reverse strand, counting down.
ATAAAAAGTTAAAAAGGGCTTGTTGGGTTAGCAAGGGAGAAGGGAGGAGAAAGGGATAGAGAGGAATGGCTGTGCTGCAGGCATCAAAGAAGTTAAGAAATTCCTGTGGTAGGTGTCTTTTGGAAATGAGTCTGTAAGCTTGTCTTTAAAATGCACCATTCAGTAGCAGGCTTTGGTAGTGGCAGTGATTGCAATGCAAGCCCCAGTGAACAGAATGCACAGCCTTTGCTTGCAGGTCCCTCACTGTGAGCAGGACCCTTTCTGCTTCCTCTCTCATGACGTACGCTTGGTTGCACTGACTACTAACAAAACTGAGGCAGGTAGAAAAACTTACAGTGTACTCATGAAAAATAAATTCTCTGTGTGTTGGAAGAGTTCTCTCTTCAATAACCCTGGTCCTTTGGGGGATTGCTGTCTACAGGCAGCTCCAACCTGCGGTCTCCCTGCAGAGAGACCCACTGCACGGCAGGTCTGGTCGGGGCTGAGAGGATGGAGGAGCACAGAGAAAGCAGTTGTGTTGGTAATGCTGCTTGTCAGCAGTCCTGAAACTCGTGTTAAAAACAGCACATCCCCACGCACCTTAACTGTATGTGAAAAATCCCCCACTGCCTCAGGAAAGGGGGAGAGAGGGAGATGCTCAGAGGTCTCTTATTAGCAGCTTGGTAGTGTCCAAAGCGCTGCTTCACTAGGAAAAGTATGAGCAAAACATTTATTCCTGAATTAATCTCAGTGGAGAAGGCTTTAAAGAGTAAAGAAATGCAGTCGCACTGTTGATTAATTTGCCCACCGCTGTAATTATGGTGAAATATCAGTGCAACTTTTTCTTCCCTCTCTTAGTTGCACGTCGTGGTTTTACTGGTACTACAGAAACCCTGATTATATTACCCTGGCATTCTCAGGGACTGTTAAGCAGGAGTCTTCTCTTTTTCTCTAAAACTCATCTAAATGGAAAACACATTGTCTTCATTATATGCCAGTGTTGAATGAACAGAGTTGCCATAGCAACAGCCATCTGAGGCCTTGCTGATTTCAGGCCAGTGAATGGGGTAGACAAACAAAGTACCTTCAAAACCAGAAGGGAACAATTGCTATTCATTCAAACCAGGTTTTAAGATCAGCAAATGTCTTTAGCAAAAGAAATGCAGATAAGAAAGTATCAGACCTGGCTGTAGAATAATAACAGAAAATTATCATAATCTTAAACTTTTATGCCCGGTGGTATAGCATTAAAGATTATTTTTAAGGTAAAGATTTTCAAGCAGTTGAAGGACCAAACCACAGTTTGCCTACAAACTGTTGTAAGCAGGGGCAGTGGCTGCACGCAGCCTTTGTGAGCCCAGCGGCAAGGCCCCAGGCATGCAGAGCAGTGCTAGTGAGCAGGGCTGGGGCCCAACCAGTGCCCCAACCATGGCCGCCAAGTGCCTGTGCCAGAGCCAGGCGTTGTGAAGCAGGGAAAAGCATCTCGTGTGTCCCAAGCACCTGATCTGCGCTCCTGAGCCTCTGCAGGCTGCTGAGCAGCCCCTGGAGTTAGTCAGGAGCATCCCCCAGGATTGATTGTTTCACCATTTTGATGCTCTTGAAGAACTGTGATGAGTAGTTTTATGTATGAAATGGTTGACACATGCAACATAAAACTTGCTTAGACAGAATATATATATTCACATAAAATGCCAAGAAACTGACTGTGAAATTATTGTCTTGAATTAGGGATGAGACAGGTGTATGTGTGTTTGTCTGCGCTGTCTGTGTTTTCTTCCTCCTTAGTCCTACACAAAATTTTAAATAATGATTTTATGACAGAAGTGCTGTTTCTGATCTCAGTGTTGTCTGATGTGTGGAAACGTGAAGAGGCAGAAGCAGGGAGCTGAGCAGAGCGGGCCGAGCTGCACGCTGTGGCACTCCTTGTGAAAGCGGCAGTGCGATGAGGGGGCTTTGCTGGGCCCCGTGTGGATTTGACAAAAGCTGTCACGTGTGCAGGTTGCATAGCAAATGAGCAGCATGGCCAGCGCCACAGTGGGATAAAAGAGCAGGAGCTAGGTTCAGAATGAGTTAGATAATATGGGAGGCTGGGTCATCTTTTCACTTAGCGACCGCTCCAGATGGGAGGTTATCCCAAGTGCTCAGCTGATCGCTGGGTCCCTGTGGGACGTACTGTGCCAATTCTGCTGCTTACCGGTTTTTCAGTGTTGGGTATCAAGAAGAAGAAAGTAATAACAATAAATAAGATGTACAAGTTGCTGCTGTCTAGCTGAATTAGTCTGTTCAGTAATGCAAACTGCTTGCTGTGCCAGCTGGGGAGTTGGAGTCAAGGTGCCCTTGTGAGACAGATCAGCCCCCTTGCTAATAATAGAGAAATCGTTAGCTAGGAAGCTTGTCTCAAAGACAGAATCTGTCAAATTTCAACTCTTTTCCCTACCATATTTTTATACTCTGTATATGTGAAGGAAGGGTTATAACAATTAGTGATCAGTTACAAATGTCAAGGAAAGTCCTGGCAGTGATGTAAGACTGGCAGTATGTATCACCCATAACACCACAGAGTGTCTGGCTGTTCACAAAGACATTTTTTGTGTTTAAGTTATTCTTGAAAAACATGAATAGTGTAACAGTGAATTTGTCAGAAGTATACTGGATAGTTTTTGTTGTTGTTTTTTTTTTTTTTTTTCCAGGATGGGTAGAAATACTTTGAGTACAAGAATATGGTTCAGAGAGAATTGATATTAATCAAACTGAGGAAACACTCAGAGAATAATGCTGAAAATACTATTTAAAAGAAATGCAGTTCACCTGACCTTGAATGACAACTAACTTTCTAGTTGGTTATGAATAGACAGAAAATACAAGATTTAACTCCCAGCAACAAAGTTGTTACAAGAACGAAGAGAAATTAAGGATCAAAGTACTAAGTTTTAGAAGGCAAATAAGTTGGAGCATGGGGGGAATATAAAGTGAGGATTAGTATGAATCAAAGATCTAGCCTCTCTTCATAACATAGAAACAAAGATTTGCTTAATATGAAAGGCAGAAGGTGACAACATCTAACACAAATGATGAATAACAGAGAATGCGAGCACTGCAAAGCCAAGATGGTAGTCAGGTTCAGAAAAACCACAAGTTTATTTTTGTATATATTTTATATATGTATGCAAATCTAAGCTTCCATGTGAGTTCCATTAATTGTCTTCCTCTTAATAAAACATTGAAATTAACAAATTTGTATCTACACTGTAAATAACAAAAAATTCTCAACTCTGTAATAGAGTTTAGCGCAGATTTGTCAGCTATGGCCTTCTATAGTGTTGTTCTGATTGTTCTGAAGGTACAGTGCAGAAATACCTTTGTTTCTGCTTTTGTTTGTGAAAGTTGCCAAAAAACAAGCACAAACTAAGTTTTTTATTTTCTTGTTGCATATGATGATGATGATATTGTTCTATGAAAACACATGTGCTGAGACTGTGGATCCCCTCTTGTTTTACTTTATGTCGTGGAAGGGGATTCATGGCCATCTGTGGAGGCATTACAGACAGAACAAGATTTGGTTTTTCTTCACAGTATTATCAGTCACAAGTCTGATGAACATTGTTCCTCATGGGAAACTTACAGAACTGACAGTAAGCAATTTGGACATGTATTTCCAGGTGTGTTTTCTGAGAAATCTGGATAGATCTGATGTAAAGAAGATATTCCTGTCTTTATTTTACTTAGTCCTCTGGTTAACAGTGTATTTCTCAACTACTTCCAAGGAATTAACAGTAATTTTGAAAAAGCTGGTTTTAAATATGTGTGTATTACTAACAGGTTCTAGCTGCAAAATATGTGTTTGACCCCACAAAATTGGCGCATGCAGGGTTCTGATTCTGTCTCTTGTTGGAACCAGAATTAGATATTATTCAGCCACTTCCAGAATAACTGTTCTGGGTATCCTTGGCCTTCCAGTACCTAAAGGGAGCCCAACAAGAAAGATGGAGGGAGACTTTTTACCTGGATCTGTAGTAATTGGAGAAGCGGTAATGCTTTTAAACTAAAAGAGAGTAGATTTTTAGTAAATCTGCGCATACTGGGAGACATTGTTTAACGAAGGGTAGGTGAAAGACACAAGCCAGCTGTGGACTACACTATGCTGTTGCATATGACATGATTGAAAACTGGAAATGTGGTTCCTCAGCAGTAGTACAAGGCCTGCCTCTTCCAAAGCTTTCCTCACCCTCTGTCTGTACAGATAACTATCAGGGCTCAGAGTAAGGTTCTTGTGCCTTCAGCAGTTGAAGTTTTCTGCTTGTGTTTCTGGTGTTAGAACATCATTGTGCTTATGCCTCATCTAATACAGAAGGAGAGTACAAAGAAACAGTACTTTAGATTGGGCAGCTGAGTAAGATGGTGGGTCTGTGCCTCAGAAGCAGTCATTAGGCACCTACTTCATTTTTAAATGTGGTGTCTTGGATAGACGTGGAGTTTGTAATTCAGTAGCTTCACTGAAAAATTACTTGACGAGATAAAAAGTGTGAAACTCTAGAACAGTCTACTTTTTTGTACTTTAAGCAGGAAATTACTGTTTCTAGATTTTAGAATGTTAAATGTTTTGGGTTAACAAGTAGTAAGAGCAGTAAAAATAATAGTTAACTTTGAGCTGTTCTCAACATTAGAAGCTGCTTCTTCTTTTACTAAATATGACCTGGAGCATGAAGGCTGTGGGATACTATTCTTTTTATCAGGGCATACTAAGTATGTCCTTAAGTGTATGTGCTGAGAGGCACAGCAAGTGAAACAATCTAAAACATAGCAATAAGATCATTTCTGTTTCCTTATTTCAGTGCTATCCTGCCTTTTTTGATTGCTTTACTGCTTCAGGAGGTTCCACATTAGGTTTCAGTACGCTCAGTCCCAAACATACTCAGGAGGAGTGCACTGAAAGCAGCTCTTTCTGAAGAAAGCTGGTCCTGATAAAGCATTATCAACATTGTCTGGTTGAGACAGGAAACAATTGTTTCCATCTCTTCAGAACAGCCAGCTTTGTCTGAACCCAGCAACATGCAATAGGAAGGAATAATCTGGATTGTTAAAACCACCTTTCTGCAGAACCAAGCAACCATGTCATGACTCAACTTATAGACACTGGAGGTTTTATTTCATCGATAACCTCTGGCTATGCCTTTTTGTGTAGAGCATAGGAGGCATCAGAAAGTTTATGGCCAAGTGGATTTGGACGGTCTTGAAATACCAGAATGTTCCTATCCTCTGAAGGATCATCTGGATAAACAAGAGGAAAAAAAGGTGTTTCTCCAGGGTTATATTATATCTTTTTGTATATCTGTACAATTACAGTGAATGTAAATAATTAGGATATAAATAACTAGGCATGTGGATTGTATTATGGGAAATGAAGGGTGAAGGAACGGGAATTCCTTTCTAATGGAAAGGAAGCTTTTCAGTAAGAGAAAACAAAAGTTTGTGATGACGAAATAGGAAGCCATGGCTTGGACATAGTTGATGTTCCAACAGTTGACCTATTAATTATGTGGACAAGCAATGAATAGAAAAAACGTTCATTTTCTTGAAATGACTCATTTCATCTTGGAGACTATCAAAATGAGATGTTGCCTATTGCTGCTACTTCTCTGTCTTCTTTGGAATGTAAATAATAACCAGAGATAAAAGCTACCTGTCTAAAATAATTTTCAAATTTACTGAAAGCTCTTTTGGCTTAGTGTTTTGACCTATACACCACCTCCCTGATGCACTTTTATACATATGCATGCCATGAAGGAAAGTTTTTACCCAAGAATTGTGTTACTGCCTTCAAGTGTGATGAAAAAACAGTAGGAGTGGAATTTATTTTCTTTCTATTCAAGAAAATATAGCTTACCCACCTTATGGATGGGTGTGTGTCAGGTTGAGGTGAGAATTATATAAGCTGTGACTTTGTGAAGAAGCTAACAAAAAATCAGTTCCTACATCCTTTTATTGCTTTATTTTTTTTTCTTTAAATCAACTTTGTGAATAGGACTTTTTGTTTGGCTTTTTTGTTTAAATATTCATATGAAATAATATCCATATTTATGATTTATGGCAAGCATCCAAAAGCATGCTCCAAGTAAGATAGCACTGAGAAACACTGGGAGTTGCAGGGTAGAAGAGAGCATTCTCATGTTTCCCAAAGTGGTGTTGCAAGCTGTTGTTGTATACTCTGACAAGGAGAAATATCTGATTTGCGTAAAGCACAGCTTCAAGACAGTTGTAATAGGGGAATTGTTGGGCAGGTCTGAGTAAGCTCCTCTGCTTTGAAAGAACCTCATATTCATGTTAATGTTCCCAAAGATACGTATGCACACACATGCACTAAAGTGCATAGAGCCCAGTTTAACTATGCTGGCAGGAAGAGGAGCCAAGTTGCTATCTGTCTAGAATTGTTCAAAGCTGATGCTTCCAGCTATCTTCTTTAGGCATCTGATATCTTCCTGCTAAGCTGTTGACTCCAGCACAACACTTTGAGAATCAAAACAAAGTAATTATCTCATTTCAGTGTTCAAATAAAATAAATAAATAAATAAATTGTGTAGTGGAAAGAAAAATATTTTGGACTATGCCTGTGAAGTCGTAACATTTTGTAATGCTAGAAAAACTGCTAGAAATACAAGTGGATGGTTCCTTCAACTTTTCAACTATGCATGAAGGAATTAAAACCAGTCAGTGGAATAAAAGCTAAGAATATCAACATGGAAGATTTAGCTAAGATAACCCTACCAGCACTTTGTCTGCAAATGCCAAATTTTGAGAGGAAAATTAAGAGAAGAGGAAAAGAAAAAAAAAAAGGAAAAGAAATTAAAAATATTACTTTTCCTTTATGAACAGTAAAAACCTGTGTACTGTTCCAGCTTTTATTCTCAACGCTGAAGAGCGCAGGTGCATCAGTGACTTTTTGTGGCCCCTGCTTGAAGGCCATTGGCACTGTGAGTAACAGCCATGGTGTGGCAGTGCCCGTGCCTGCTCTGTCCTCTGCTGTTTCAGCTGGTTGAACCAAACACCTTTGACTGCGAGGGAGGAGGGAGGCTGCTGGTATTTAGCAGTGCAGTTAGATAAGCCCCAGATGTGCATGCACTGCTGTGCACCTCCTGCTGATGCTAAGAAAATGGGAACTTGGCTAATAGCTAAATTTAAATCAAATTGGAAATCTTTTTATTAAATTTTGTTTCCATTTAAAAATTAATTTGGTTCAATGATAGGCGTGTGACTGCAGACTGAAATGCTCTTTATCTAGACAGCAAGCACACAGCTGCCTTGACCCTTATCTAGAGGGACTCTTAATCTATTAATTCAGTTTTTATGCCTATTCAGTTCTTGACCTCTCTGACTCAAGTTCCAGTTTGTGACACTCGCGATGGTTGTTTCTGTCTTGGAGACACCTGCCCATTAACAAAGGGACTGAGCCAAACAACCTTTCTCTTCTCATCTAGGTCACTAAGCAGGCAGATGGTGACAACATTTGGTCACCACTGATTGGGCCTGCATTTGAACTCTCGACCTAAAAAGGTGAAGGCCACTGTATCCTATTAAGAATATAAGCCATCAAATTTAGGTTTAGTTGTGATACCTCACCTAGGATGTGTATAAAGTCGAACACTTTACAAATATGCAAAGGAAAACATTTTTCCTTCGTCTGTTCTTTCTTTTGTTAAGTATTATAATTAATATTGATAACTGTTCATGCTAGCATCATCTTGCTTATACGAGTGTCTTATGTTAACAAAAACTATTAATGGAAATACACTCCAGGTTCCTGTCTTAGGAACAATTTTGAATTTTCCTATTGTAGAACACAGCTGCGCACACACGCACACACTGTTTTATGGACTCTTCATACTCTTGCTGTCCTAGTAGAAGAGGAAAGCTTTACTATTTTTATTTCCATAATTACTGAGCCATTTCCTGAGAGATGATTTTTACTATTAATCAGACAACTCTGAGACTGGATTCTCTGTGTGCTCTCCGACTTGCCCAGCTACAGTGCAATAGAACAACTTCAGCAGTGTTCTCTTACCGGTTGGTCTCTTTAAATTCAGTGTGCTAAGCATCCAGTACTCTGCTGCTATTTTCACTGTCTGCGTTCTTTAATACATAATTTGCTCTATCCCTTTAGTGTTCTTAGAATTCTGCATATTTTTGAAGGCCCAGAAGACTGTTTTTCCGATTCTTGAAAAATCTCAGGTTAACAAAAAAAGAAAAAGTTACTAGTCCATGACTCTTACAGTAAGGATATATTTCTATTTAGATTTAACTATCAAATATGGATATGTAGGTTATTTAGACCTACAAAGAACTGGCAGCATGAGCTGTCAAAAAAAGGTCCATAATAAGTTACAGAGCATACCCTGAGGCTTATGCTGCAAGCACTGCTACCAGATACTGCAAGGTTCACAATTGCTTTAAGTTTGTAACTGATGGATCAGCAGTTTTATTTCTGTCTGCAACAACAGGACATGGGATTTCTCAATCTACCTATCTGATCATGCGCGCCGCACTTATCTGCTTAGGTGGTGTCTGGATCTGCTCATTTAGTTATCATTTCCAGGTTTAGTAGTTTCAGTCTTATAAATATGGACAACAGAATAAGTAGGTTGAAAGATGAGAGGTGAGCATTTAAAAGCACATAATAAGAGGGCAAATACTGTTATATGAGTTTGTTTGATGTCTGAGTATTAAGCTCTTTCTCATGTTAACTAATGCTGTGCCTGAGCTGAGGCGTTCCCGCTACTGAGCAAGTAGCCCCTGTGTGGGTCTGTGCTGTGTACGTGACGTGCTGGCTGCAGCTGCTGCTGCACAAACCCCGCAGCCTGCTCTCACCAACCCATACTACATGGTGCCTCCTGAGGACCAGGTGCGCCAACTGTATTCCCAGCAGAGCAGACCACCTATGAAGCCAAAAAGATGCTAGCTAGCTGTTGTGCTAGCCATACATGTGCTCTGTGCAGTCTCACTAGAGGGCACTCCTGATTTTAGCGTTAAAGGACTCTCTGATGAACTTTGTTCATGCTGGAGCTGGGGCAGACTTACTGAGGGGCCCTGAGACCCATGAGGAGTGAGAAGACCAGTGGGCCTTGAGAAAAGACCTATTGCACCAAGGAGGAAAGTCTTAAGAGATGCTTTCATGGGAGGAAGAGAGTTGAACCTTGAGGGACTGCCATTGTAAGTGTAAGTTCTGTTCCGGTGGGCTTGGATAAAGTACTTTATGATTCATTATGCTTCCAAAAAACTGAGATCTGACTGGGGTTACAAACTCTATTTATCCCACATGTCTGTAAGGGAAGTAGTGAGGAATTCTTTGCTGACTATTTATACCACATGCTGTCTGAGCTGTTACGCTGCACTGAGCGAGGACTTGGCCCTTCCACTTCCTTCCCAGTGGTTGCACTCAGCTGAGTGACCACAGCAGTAAACCAGAGTTGTTGTTAATGGGCAGAAATAATATTGGCTGAGGAGTTTAGTGTAAGGCAAGAACCAAGCTGCTGAATTCTGAAAGGAGCAGACCCAGCTTTGCACTTGTCTTAAGGTTGTGACCAAGGAGTAACAGTGGGTTTTGAATGCTGTTCATGGATACATCACTCTTTGGGAGCAAATCTTGAGATTTCAGACTTGCTAGGAACTGCTAAACAATGAAGCCTTTTTTGTTTAATAACATGGCTCACCCAGATGTCAATAATTAGGCAAAACACTGCATCATCTTGATTGCCCAGTGGTTGGTAATCAGTACAGAGCTGCATACTGCTTTGTAACCAGCAGTTGGTGTATGACAGGCTGCCTATGCGCAGGCTGTGAGCCGCTGAGCAGAAAGCAGGAGGCCGGCCAGGCAGCCATCCGGCAGCAAATTAGGGGCACAGGCACTGAGCTCGGAGAGGTGAGCAGAGGTGGCGGCCTGTCTGTTCCCGGGAATTCATTACATGGCTGCGTGTCCCTGGAAGGGTGATAAGGAAGATGCGTGGGAGAGATTTGCAATTCTGTTTTCTTTCAAAGTTGTAAATCAGTAGCGCTCTCCTATTAAGGCTATACCAGGGCCAAGAGGAATGTGCTAATGGTCTTGCCCAGTGAAATGTTCTTTGTGTGCTCTTTAAAAATTTGCACTAGAATAAACTCTCTGATAAGGACAGAGAGCCTAAGTAATGTCAGACTCCTGTAATTTTTTTAATAATTAAAGGTTCTGGACTTGTAGGCTTGTTTTCTTTCAGGCTATTCATCTAACTGAGCTTTTGTAATTTGGCTTTGTGTTTGGCTAAGTGATACGTGTTTAATTTAAAGAGAACACAAGTATCACAATATATCATATAGATACTTTTATGTTACCCGTGCGATTGGATCAGTTGAGTAGTTCATAATATTTGTGTATAACACCCCAGAAAAGAACGTTATCCCTATTTTGCTGCTACTAAACAAGTATGTAGGAAGACTGTTAAGGGTTGCCCAGACTTATAAGGGAGGAATGATGGAGTTGACTGCAGCAACTCAAGTCCTTTGGCTCCAAATTAATGATAAACTCTTTCTGTTTCCTTATGTATGAAAACTATGTTTGGGTGCACATTCGTATGTGAGTGTAGAGAGAGAATTACATAAATCCCTGGATATATTGCATAAAATATGTGTCTTACAAAACTCAAACCTTGTAAAGATTTCTCCACCATGCTTATTTTTAGTTATTCTTGGAAATTAATACTTACATTTTACTAAGGAGAAAGTAGAATTAACAATAACATTTACGTACAGTTTACAATATGTGGGTCTTGTATTAGAAAAGCTACACTACTTTTTTTTTTATATATATAATGAGTAATCAAGGAATATCAGGAAGTTAAGGACACTTTTTTGTTGGTTTTTTTCATATGATTTTAATTTGGGTAGGATTAAAAGTAATGTGCTTTATACCATTAACGTAACGTTTTACAAAAGTGCCAAGGAAATAAAGTGTTGTTTTAAAAAATGATGTACTGTGAAGAGTCTGTCTTCTTCCAAGTCAGTGAAGACTCTGGTTTGTTAGAAGCTGATCTAGGCTTGATCTGTAATCAATGGACAGAAATAGGTATCTCCAGAGAACAGTTTGTCCCACCTGTTTTTAACGTCTGTCATAGCAAGGGACAAATTGTTCTCTGAAATGCATTTCTCCACTGTCTACTGAAGGATGATTAGCTGGATTAAGCCCCTCTGTTAGATAGTCTTTTTAGGTCCTTTTGCTATGGCAGGAGAAAAATCACTAACCAAACCAAGAATTTATTGTATGGTGGGTGTTTTTGGTGTTGTTTTTTCCTGTGCAGAAATCTGAACCTAACAGGATGCATCAAACAAACTCTGTTAAAATGAAATTAATTCTTGTAGTATATTTTAAAAAGCTTTACTTGTACTTAAAATATGTGTTTTGTACCACCATACAGAAATGGAAGGTTAGTGCTTTTTAGTCTGGACAAAATTGCAATGGAGAATTTGAGATTTGGATTTTATCTTATTTTTAATTGTTGTACATTTTGGATATATCCTCATATGTTTCTAATAGGTGCTTTGGGATTCTGTAAAATGATAAAATAAATAGAGATCTATTCCACAACATTACATGGATGAGATACCTGTTCCAAAATAGAAGCAGCCAAAGATGATAGTAAATCTGTATGATCTACAACCTAGTCCCTCTAGACTTAAATTAATTACACAGCTCAACAAACCCTACCCTTACATAGAAAGGTAAATGTCTTCTGGCTGTTTCTGAAGGAGGAGCAAATGCTTTCATTTTTCTTAGCTGTTGCAGTACATGTATATAACTTTAAAAGTCAGACTACTTTTTGCATTGATATGTCTTTTTCCTTTTATATTGTACAAAATATTTATTGTTTCCTTTTTCTAGTAGAGCCTGAAATTAATTTTTAACTATATTTCTCAATGCAAAATCCATGACCGCGATGCTCAAGGAAAGAGAACTGTTTGTTTTTAGCTGTGTCTAAGGAGCTCGTAAAGTTTTTTGCGTACATTTCCAGTTTGGTTTTGGGAAAAAAAAAAACCATACCCAAAACAAAACACTGATGCACATCCATTTTCTTTAATTGCAGTTCTAAAAGGTTTTGAGTAACATGCCCAAATCTTGCATCATTACATATAGCAATATATAGCAGTATATAGCATTATATACAGTACACCATTTGAGTATTTTTAAATTCTCAGTTGTACCATTACATCATTAATTCAATTTTTCCCTGGAACTTTAATTACTCAGTGTGCATTACATTTATATTTTAAGGTCCATAATGTTTTATCAACAAAGCTTTAAGACTTTAAGGAGTGAAATGCTTTTAGTAGCCTGACTGTCATAATTCTCACACCACATACATATTCTCTGTTTGTCCCAAATTACTTCCACAACCCGAGGCAATTTGAGGAGCACTACAAACTCATGGCTGTTGGATGCAGTCTCTGTCCTGATATAAGATTGTGCAGTCAAAACATGGTTAATGACCTATTCAAGGCATGTCTTCATTTTGCAGTTACCAATATTGAAGTTGCCCTTCATAGGATAGCTCTGATGTATGGAACCAGCATACACTGACATAATGCAGGCCCTTCACATAGTAACATTTCTGTCTGATTTTAAGGTTTGTTTTGTTGGTTTTTTTCAATTGTGTTTTTTATTGTGGGTTTTTATGGTGTTGGCTTTAGGAACTTCTGACTGCTAAATGCCACACAAAGAGCATCATTTTGCATCACAGTGGTAGCTAATGGAAGGAAAAACAAAAAGAAGACCAGAATTTGTGAATAACCAGAATTGAAAAAATGTCAGTTCTTGATGAAGAACAGTAAATGTTGGAATTACTTTGTGAGGGGGAGCTTGAAAGCTGAAAAGCAATTCTTCATGACTAAGATCACCTTTGTAAAAATCAGGTTTTGTATTTCTATTGATCAGAGTAAGCTGGATGGTTCCAGGGATAATTAAACATGGGACAGTGAGACAGCTTTATGGTATTGTGTCTAGTTCATTTTTCACCAAAAATCATTATCTTAAATATTTACATTTGTGTTCAATACTTCTGTTGGGAAACATAGATCTGCAGTAACAGACTTATTTTGAGACCTGTGTAAACAGGAATTGCGTGCACATTCCTGTACATTTTTGGACTGAAACCAGTAGTAAATTATCCAGTTATAGGTGCTTTATGCAAAGTGTCAGTAATTAAGAATCATAAAAGCCTGTAGCCTGTGTGTATCTTTGTGGCTTGTTTTACTAGGTGGCTTCTTGTTTAGGCTTTCAGGCTGGAAAATCTAAGGAGCCCAGTTTTTAGAAAGCAGAGAACACTGCCCTTTGAGAAAGGGCCGTGTCAAAGAAGTATCAGATCAGGATGCTTGAAATGGGTCAGTGTTTCTGGTATTTGGCCTGGTTTGAGGAACATTAGAATGGATACTTGCTTTTATAAAAATACTTCAAGCTGCTACAGTTGATGCTACCCATTTAGGCAAGAAAAGATTATGGATAATTGTTAGAACCATGCTCGGCATTTTTGTAGGCTCTCTTAAGTGCAGACAGTGTTTTCTGGTTAATATTTTGAATATTTGATGTGAAAATGTAAATTACTAAAATACCCTGCATCAGGTCTTCCATTTAGCGTTTTCCTTTCGCACTGTGGAGTAAACTAATGAATTACAGCATGATTACATAGCACATAATTAACTTAGTAATTAATATGCAACTGCCACTTAAACTAAAGTACTGCTTATAAAGATGTACGGCAACAGTAAATCACAGGTCAGAAGTAGCACTTTGGAATTTTCAAAAGAATGAGAGTAGATGCAGAATCACTTACAGCAGCAGAGTAAGTTAATTAAAAAACAGATTAATTGTGAATGTCCTGTTTAATTTTAAATACCTTTGCTATTTCTTTTCCCTGAAGAAAGAACAAACTTAAAGCCTAACTCATTCATTCTTTTCTTAGATGACATATTTAAAACTGAACAGTTGTTTAGCTTTAAACTGTCCTGGTTGTGGTTTGGAATTTGTTAGTATTCCTTCCTTGCTTTGCTCTGTATAGGGGTAAAATAAAAACAATTGCTTTTCATTTTGCATTAATTTCAGCCTTCTGCTGTAGTCCTTTTTCCCATATCAAGTCAGTGAAACAAAGCAAGCCAACCTGACTCTGTCCTTTGCCCTGCTGGTTTGCTTTGGAAGTCTCTGTATGCAAAGTATTGCTGGCTGTTTCATGGAGCTCAAGTCCCCAGTGTGACCTTACTGTTCTGATACAGACCATGCCTCATCAATTGAAAGTTCTGGCTGCTATGGTACCAAACACAGTGTGTCAAAGGTTTTTTTCAAGTGATGGTACAGTTGTTGCTTGGAAAACTGAATAAGAACTGATAGATTTGATTCCTGTCTTCAGGTTTCTTCAGGTGGCATTCGTAGGAGGCATTTTATGTACTGGCTGACACTCTTCTCTGTATTGTAGAAGTAGAAATCTAGAAAGCACTTACTGGGGAGATTGGTACGTAGAGACCACAAAAATGGGTATGAGAGCTCTTCAACACCTTTCTGACCATCTGATGATAAAGGAATATAGGAATTAGACTTTGCAAGTATATCAGAAGGTGCTGTGTGTTGTTTGGAGCTTAGCATAGTACCCTTGGCTTGCTTGACCTATTGGTGGGTGTATCCAGCTTATTGGCTGCTTAGAAGAAATTAAGCAGGATATCACAGAATCATAGCAGTTGGAAGGGACCTCTGGACATTATCCAGTCCAGAGATATGGAGAAAAAAAATTGGTACCCCGGGAAATTTTGTTTTTTATTTGCTTACTTTTTTCTCCATTTGTCAGCTACTCAACAGGCTAATTGCTAAGAAAACTAGTGGGTAAAAATGAGTATCCTGAGTTACTCTACAAGAAAAAGAAAACCTGGAAGTAGAGTGTGCTCTACAAAATGGGGTCTAAGCAAATGGACATTGCAGAGAATTTTGTTATTTGAAAATACTGGGTCAATATATGAGTGAGAAACAGCTCTGTTTTGTAATCATCTGGCTTTGGTGGCTCAGAAGGGAAATGAGGCTGTATGGGAGGTGTCTCAAAATGATGTTCAGTGTGTTCTTGGACATTCTGTTCTGGGCAGTATGAGCAGATGTTTCTTCACTAATCTCAAATGTCACATTTCATGCATAAGCTCCAGGGGATAATACTGGGATTCCCTGAAAGTATCCCCAGAGCATAGCTGAACGCTCTCTCTGAGGGAGGAGTCCCACCTAACAACTTAGTGAATGCTCTCAGGCCTCCCAAAGGCCTTCTCTCCAATGCAGACCCAAATAAGGCCAAAGCAACAAGTGGCAAAGTAGCAGAACTTTGGGGTGGTAGGTAAAAACTATGTAGCTTGGAAAAGTTGTAAGGGTCACAATATAAGCAAAAATGTTAGATAGTATTAGTTAAAAATGAAGAGTCATCAACATCTAGTAGACAATTGCATAATGGCATTTGAGTTGTAGCGGTTGGAAAAAGTGCAAATGATTTTAAATATCAAAAAGGAATTTTCTGTCTGTCAGATGCTCATCTTTCTGTTTTAAATACTTATGTGACTGTTCAGAATACCTTTTGTTTAAAAATAAAATGAAAATCTGCTGCTGTGTAAATGTACAGAAGCTTTTGTCAGATGCTTTCATAAATTGGGCAACTGTAGAGGAATAACCAGGTATGTTTTTAACATGTTAGTGTTAAACATGTTCATCTCACATGTAGAAATAATATGTTGGGGTCAGATGGAAAAAAGCAGCAAACTAATATTTCCTTCAGCCTCTGTTAGAGCAGGTCTAAACAGGAGTTAAAGGCAGGAGTTTTGCTGCTGTTCACTTCTATCCAGGCAGATTTTTTTGTGCTGAGGTTATAATATATGCTAACATTATGCTGACATGGACAGCTCTAGCCAATAGGTTAAAATTGTTAGGCAGTTTGTCTTTTTGACAGATCTCGTCTCCATGTCTAGCAGTTTATGTGACCTTCCAACTTTGATATTTTGCTTGCCAGTGAGAGCCTCTCTCCCTTCTGCGCCCCATCTTTGCACTGCCTGAAGGGCCAAGCTGGCCATGCTAGGGGTGCTGTTGTGCTCAGTGCAGGATCACTTGGTCAGTTACCCAGTAGGTTTTGTTAAACTAATGTTCTGATCTAATTTAAACATTCCGTTTCTCACAAGCAGGGACGTGGCAATATCATACAAAATGGATCAAATTGCTCCTTATTTTCTCTTTGTAGTTTAGTGCATTCTATTCATACCTTGAGTGATTCAGAAAAATCTAGGTCAGATGTAGGCACATTCTGAATGTAGATGTATGAAATTGCAGAATAAAATCCCTGTCTCCGAAACAAATCTGCTAAATATCACTTGTGCAAACTTCTCTCCTGTGTACTGTAACATATAGGGTTTGTTGTTCAACCTTGCAAGAAAATGTTTACATGCCTTCATATATATAGAGAGAGATCCTTTCTCCCACAGTCTGCCGTGTCTGCGCATGTGTGCATATGGATGTGTTCGTGCGTGTTAATTTAATCAAGGGCTTATAAATAGCAACTTGGTTGGTTTTCACGGTGTAAGTTGTTCATTCAAAAAACCTTACACTGGCAATTTATTTTCATGAGCCGACCACAGAGCTTCCCAGAATTTTGCTGCTGAGACCAGGCAGTGGATTCCTTTGGTTAGCTGTGTAAGGCATCATCTTAGCGATGGACACACGTTGTCTGTGTGATGGACATTGGTTCTTAGCTCCAGAACAGGTGAGAACAGTTCTTAGTCCAGAACACTAAGATTAAAAGCACTGGCATTTTGATATTGGGGTCTAAAGAAACTTAAGTTACAGTTAATATAAACGAATCCTTTCCATATACAGAAAATAAAGCAAGAGGAAGGGAATGAAGACTGTGTTCTAAGAGATCTGCCTTGATACAATTCGTCTGAATAGATGGCAGCAGTTAACTAACCTATGGTCTTTAATAGTGCTTGAGAGACTTGAAAATGAACGAGAAAGGTATCAAATTTGTATTAATTATTTATAGAGAATAAATATCTATTCCTAACATCAGCTAGGAGAAATAGCAGGACAACATAAATAGACGTTTTTAAGATTTTCATCTTGTGATATTCAAGGAAGAACAGATTAGGTTTTAGGGCACTGCCTGGTCCTTAAGCCAGAGGTTCAAAATTGCCTATGCTGTCACCTTGGGCAGCTCACCCGGAGACCTTGCCATAGGGTGCCTGAACTGCTTCCCATGATAGAAGAGATGGGACATCCTCAGCTGTAGTTTACCTCCCCAGACAGAAGGCATTTGAGTGGGGGATTTTCCCACTTACCTTTTCAGAAAAATGATGATTTTGTTGCTCAGCTTTACAAAGTGGTTGTGGAGGTTACAGATGCTGAACAGCAGATGTAGGTTTATAAGAATTGACAGTGAAAATAAGTCACAGCATCGCTACATGATGACATGCATCCCCTTAAATTTTTTCCGTTCTGCTGAAGGCAGTAAAAAATTCTATGTGCAAACCAGATCCCTTCTCTTAGAAAATAAAATGAAAAAAAAAAAGGTACTAAAATGCAGCCACTCAAGGATGGCAAAAATCAAGAGCAAAGAATAAGGGAGAAGTTGAGTGGAAGGAGTTTACCTCTGTGATTGTTTAGAAACTGTCACAGCAACAAGTCTCTCCTTGAGCTCATCAGGGAGAGAACATGATGTGTCAGCGTGCATTCAGAGTACAGCCCCAGCCATACTGCTCCTTGCAGAGGAGAACCCATGTCCTTCTCATGGAAACAACGCACTGGTTCACGTGGAGCTGTTGCACTCAGCTGCTGAAGGTTCTGCTGCCAGCACTGCCAGTTCTGTGCCTGTCCCCAGTGCGTCATATTTGATCAGAATGAAAGCAGCTCCAGAGTACGTCTGATCAGGCCAGGTTCAGAAAACTATGAAGGCTACAGAGTTGACCTGGAGTGCGTAGTTTTGCCCCTGGGAACAGAGAATAAAAGTGTGTAGCTTTTTTAGGTCTGCTGCACTGTACTGGAATAAACATTCAAACAAAATATAAGGGAAGAAAGAGATGAGTAGCAGGCAAGAAAATGCCATCTGGCCTTAAATTACTTTAATCTAGATGTCATCTGGATGTATAATGTAAGTTTATCAGGTTAATTTAATTCTATATCTGGAAGTCTGGCTGTATAGTAGATTTTCCAGGAAGAATAATATGTATTAGCTGTTTTCTCCTTACCTCACAGTAATACATACATTACAGATTTCATTTTATCATTTCTCATTGTATATGTTAAATTATCCCATTGTAGCCCTGGTTTGAATTGTGATTTGTGTGTCAGGCACTGTATGTGCATTTGGTGGGGATAACATCTACCCCGAGGAGCTCTCGGTGTACTTGGGAAGCCAAAGCAGCTGAGGAAGTGAAGCGCTGGGCGGCTGATAGTTGGGAGGAGAGCTCGGAGCTTGGTTCACAGGGCTGGCTTTGCCCTGCGGGTGTGGGAAAAAGCTTCTGGGCAGATACCTTGTAATAATGATGTGGTATAAAAACACAAGACAGTCTAGGTATCTTAATTTGTGGGCTGCACTGTAAATAATTCATTAGGAATCGCATTTCTGTTTATGTTGTCTGTAATAAAGAAGAGAAGCCTGCATGCTTTGCTTCATTCAAGACAACCGTTGCTGGCAAGGACTCTGAGGCTCGTTGCCCAGCCGGTCCCATTGGCAGTGCCACGGCCTGTGCCCCCCTCTCCTCAGCAGGTACCCTTTGATCCCCAGCCTTTGCCTTCACCAGGGTTTTCATTCGAGCCCAGTTTAGCATTTATACAGTTGCCACAGTAAAACACTTGAAAGGATTTTGAAATACTTTCTCAGTGGCCCTGTTGTGTTCTGCCAAATGCCATTTTGGATTTGCTCACCTAAGTGAGGGAGAGATAACAGAGATCCGTGCTTCCAGAAGAATTGCTGCTGACATCAGTTCCTGATTGTCCCAAAAGGTGTGTGGATGGTTGATCATGTCTTTGAGTGTGGAATTCATCACAGTTTTGAAAACTGATTTGTCAGTGAAGGAAGGTTCTTGATAGAGTGAAACTTACTGCTTGGTACGTGTAAAATTCTCCTTGCCTGTTAAGTTGATATATGACATTGGCACTCCTCACAGACCAAATTCTAGACATAAAGGTCATCCCAAGTGATAGAAAAGTGAGAAAGCATTGGGGCAGTATGGGCAATCACTGGTGTTTCAGCAAAAGTCTTTCCTGAGGGCAGCAGGCTTAGCTCCATGAAGCTCCTGCAGTGCTTTGTGCTCTGGGCACGTAGGAGAATTTCAGCTTCACTGGAATTATGGGCACTTACAAGAAAAGCAATAATGACATTGTAGATAATAAAGTAGTAGGCATGTTTGCAGCTTTGACTTCGTTGGAGTGAAGGTGCTGCAGTTGGAACTACTTTTTAAATTACACTGTTTTCAAAATGAACTGAGATGTCAAAAATATGTCTGGACTTCCTCATAAAATTCCAGCATTTGCATTATATGTACAAGAAACCTTTTCCTTGAGGGATACACAGTCATCTAGTTCCCATGTCCAATCTGGAGCATTTTACTCAGACTGTCAGCAGGGTTTCTTTATCATTTAGGAATTGTTAGGCACTTGAAATACTGGACATTTGTCTGCAGGGCAATTCAGTGAAACCAAATACCTTGCTTTTTAGTTTGTATCCTACAGACTCTACAGGATTCTTATGGATTGGTTCTCAGGTGTCTCAGCTGTCAAAAAATGAAGAAGATGAAATAGTGCAAAAACTGTAGTTTTGTTGTGCCCAGATGTCTGATACCTTTAGTTTAATTAAAAATAATTTTTAATAAAAACCTATCTCTCCCTAGCACTATTTTGCCATAATTTGAAATACATAGATCCCAGAAGCAGTGCAAAATAGTAGAATTCTGCTGCAGGTGACTACTCTGTTTCTCTGGCTACAGAAATTCACAGCCATCTAATTTCTACCTTTTTTCTTCAGCTATATTTAGCCCTTATGGGTTTTGCTGGTCCTCCTGGAATTTATCCTGTTTCCATTCTGGGAAGTTGGGTAAATCTTTACTTAAATTTCATCAGAAGAGATGGGGATAATGGTAGATCTCAGAGTTATTAGAGCCCACGTCCCGTAGCAGCAGTTCAGTTGCTCTGTTCTCTAGAGACTTTGTTAATTGAGGTAATGCTTTCTTCTTCCTCCTCTCTTTCCCTGAGTGATTTTCTCCAAGAGCGGTGCATTCCCTGGTGACATAACAGAAATTACTGGTCTTGGGAGCAGTTCTTTAGTTCTTATAGGACTGAAGGAAAGGAGAGTAAATCTTACATTTATAGACTATAAAGAGAAAATAACAACTACTTTAAGTGATTATATGCCTTCTTCATGATGCTAATCTCGCTGAGGAAAAAAAATAAAAAAAAGAAAAAAAAAAAAAGGAGTTTAAATTTGTCCTCATTCGTGTTTTTGGTACATGGGGTTGTGGGCATGGGGATTGTTACGTTGTTTTTGGAGCCATCAAGTAATGGGGACTACAACTCCAGGGGATGCAGTATCACAAGAAGAAATCGGCAATTTCCTTCAAATGCCACAGTTCAACTTCCAAAACATGCATAGTTTCATCAGATAAGGAAGAGGGCATTCAGTGTCAGAATGCAAATTCTTCTCATTTCCAATTCACAGCAGACTTGAGATGTTTCTTGCTAGGAGCCTTTCTTTAGGGTGACTCAAGAGGCTTTGGCCCCCGTTTGTTGCATAGAAGGATGCCTCGTGCTAGGGAGATGCTATGAAAGCACTGCAAACACAAAGTAACTTCTTCTCTTTCTGATAGCTTGTTGTTAAATTGTTACAAATATTTCTGCTTGTGACATTCCCCCCTGTCCTCCTTTCCTCTTCCTGAGGTCATATGTGTACAGATTTGGCTGTTAACCACTTCCTCTGGACCTTCAGTAAATATTTATTAGTTTGTCTTCTGTAGCTCCTCTTTTAGGTTTGAAACAAGTAACTTGAACAAATAAGTCCAAACAATCTGGCTTCCTTTTGCAGCTGACTGATGTCTGGCAAGACGAGGGAAAAGTTTGCAGTTCATATGCATTTTTTTTAGACAGCGCTGTGTGCTCAGCACTGAAACTGCATGTAAGTCAGATCATGCTCACTATACATCATGCCTATAATAGCATTCTGGAAGCAAACACAAAGAATTTTCAACAAACACCTCAGGTCTTACAAAAAAATCTCTGAGAGAAGCATGCTTTCTTTAGGTAAATAAGTGCATGGCATGTATCAGAATGCAAAGGTGTTTCAGCTGTTATGCTCATTTTGTTTCCTCTGTGCTAAGCCCAAAAGGTGAGGAAGAGATGCAAGATCCTCAATTTAGGAGTTTGCACTTTCTCAATGAGGTGGGTTTTTTTGTTTGTTTGTTTGTAGCATTTTAGTGATCAGTATTATAGAATGGCACAGCAAGCTTTTAGGGGATGGCTCGTTTGCTGGTATCCGTCCCGATGAGGATTAGCATTGCTTACCTGCAAGCGCCAGCCCGTTTAATAAAGCACCACAGCAAGAGGCTGCTGCTGTTGAGCTGTCAGTGTTTGCTCTCACAGGTCTGTGGAGTGAACAGAGCCTCTGAGAGCAGCACCAGGCTCCCCAGGAGCACACTTTCCTGCACTTCTGCCTTTAATTTTGTGTCATTACCTCTTGCTGTTATAAGCTGTCCTTTTCCCTCTCTGCTCTCCCTAAAGATAACAAGATGACAGAGCTGAGGGCACGAGGAGCTGGGTGGAATGCAGTGCAGGGAACCAACCTTGTAATAGAAGCGTGTAGCAGGGCAATTACGCTGGCCTGTGTGCAGTGCAGCTGCTCCTCTGGCCCTGGGGAACCCTCTCATTTCAGCCAGCAGGAGACAGTCCCTGGTGCTGGCCATACAGGGAGATGGTCCTCATGCCTCAGGCCCGGAGCTGGCTGTGCTCCACTCATCCAGGCTCGAGGAAGCATTCTCCAAAGGAGAGATGCAGTGTTAGTGTGTCCCTGCAGTCCCTTTCTCAGAGGTTATTTTTATTTTCATTTCTTGAGGCTCAGGTTATACTGCAGCGCTCAGTGTGCTCCCAGCCAGCCCTGCTACCTTTGCTGCTATAATCAGGCTGCAGATGTGCTTCATGATGGAACAACTCCTGTGCACGCCGCTCCTCCCAGAGGAGGCCAGCAGGCCTGCTTATGCAAGCTGTCAGGCTGCCTTTTTTTTCAACAGCATGTGTGGGTTTGCTTTGTGTGCATCCGGCTGGCTGTTCGTGCCCGTGTAGAATAGGCTCTGTACAGAAAAACGCTCCCAAGCAGAGGGCTATGGAAAAGTGTCCTCAGCACCAGCCGTGCTGCCAGCCCAGCCGGCTCCAGCCCCCATAAATGAGCGCAGCCCCTCCTGCTTGCTGGCCAGCCGCTGGCAGCCTGCACAGGCAGGCGCATGGACGCGCCTTCCCTCGCTCAGTCAAAGATGATAGAAAGTCTTCTGGGGATTATTGCACATTTGTAGAGCAACAATGGAAAGCAGCACAGCACAAATCGCTATTCTGCCTCACCCAGCGTAACAAATGGTGCTTTGTCTCACATCTGGCCCGTCTTAATAGCTCAAAGCCAGTAGCAGTAGCTATTTAGCAGCTTATAGTAAATAAAGCTTTATTAAAACCACTTCCTTTTTCAAGTGTTTAATGATTAAAATGGCCTTTCACCTGACATTTTATGCTCTCTCTCTTTTTTTTTTCTTTTTTCCTTTTTTTTTCTTTCCTGCAAGCACTGTATCTAGCAGGGGAAATAAAACAGTTATCATGGACAAATATTAAACTATTTTGCAGTTTGAGTCATGAAAGGAAAAGAATATTTAGGAACCTTTTTACAAATCATTCCATTGAAAAGCAGGCTTCAATCGGAGACCATTTGCTGCAGCATGCGGGTACATGGATGTAGTTCTGTGCAGAGCTGCATAGCACCTTTATAGTTTGAGGTCTGTCTCTTCCAGTTTTCTTCCTAGGAGAGAGTACCATCTGGAATGGTGCAGAATTAATGCAGTTATGCGTAATTGATAGTGTTAAACTATGTCTGCGCCGATAGCTTAAGCAACAACTTCTAAAAAACTATCTAATGTTTAAAAAAAAAAAAGAAAAAAGGAAAAAGAAATTAGCAAGCCAGGTGGAATCGGGCGGCTGTTGTCTCAGCTCCCCACATCTATAGGCGAGCGCAGGGACGTGTCTCAAATGCGTCGTGGGAGGCAGCAGACGGGGCCGCGACGCCGTCCCAATGGGCGGGCGGGCGGGCAAGCAAGCAAGCAGGCTGGCAGCGCCGCAGCCTTGCAGCGCCCCCTGCTGGCGCGGCGGGGACACTGCCGCCTCGGCGGCCCGGCCTCGCTGCCCCTCGCCTTCCCGGATTAATTAGCCAGCGCCGTCCTCTGCTGCCCTCGCTCTAGCTTGCCTTGTTGCTTGATCAAAGTCGCTTATTAGATAAAAATCGTCTGCCCTCTGTTACGACCCTCAGCGTACTGGAGACATAGAGGAAATTATTAGTTTTAGCTGATTGAATCAACAGTATGAGCCAACTTGCGTTCTGGGGTGGGATGGGCCTGGATGAGAGGAAAAGAAGATATTTAAAAATTGCTGTGGTTCATTTCCTCCTTAGGGAACAATTTAATGCTCTCCTTACTCTCTCTCCTACTCAATTTATGACTTTTTTTTTTTTTCCCCCACACTCTTTTTCCATTGAGTAGTTCCAAATGGCTCCAAAGAAGATCTTTTTAACTGTAGTGTCTTGCCAATGTGCCTTACCCTTGTAGAAGTGGGAGCCCAGCACCTCAGTGTCATTTGTGAGCTCCAGGGTGCCTGGCTGCTGCCCATCTCTTACAGCAGCAGCTCTCCCTGCTCAGCACAGCAGCTGTGGGAGCTCTGCTGTTACCCCTCTGAAGGAGGAAAACCAAGGGAATGTGCTTATTTCCTTTTGCCTTTCCCTTTTGTTGTTACACTAAAATTTTAACAGAATTACTTTTGGAACCATTTCTTCTCTTTTGTAGTGATCACATTATTTGTTCATCTCTTTGTTTCCAAGTCTAAAAAAAATAGCATGTGACGTCCTGAAGAGCTTCAAATCAGCTGTTGTTCAATGACATATGCTTTTATGTAGCCTAATGGCATATGATTTATTAACCAGTAGATGCACTATCACGTTCTTGGCATTCCAAGTGGCTTCTCTAATGACCTCAGAATGGCTTAATGGGGGAAAGGATTTGCTAAAATTATTTGCTAAAATATTCTCTGATTTGTCAGGAAGTGGCTCAGGTCAGAGGCAAATGCCCGTGCTCAGGCATGGCAGGGCTGCATCACCTGCACCACTTCAGCTGGACAGGAGTGACAAGTTCTCCAGGAGCTCTCCTGCACTTCTGTGTCAGTCCTGGGGCGGGAAATGGGGGAAGGAGGTGGGAGAGAGACAGCAGCTTCACCGCTGTTTGCATCCAGCTGTCCCTCTGAGCAAGGCTTATCCAAACCCAGAATTAAAATCATACTTACTTTCAAATTGTGGTGTTTTATGAAATCTCAGCATTTTGAAACAGTGAAGAAATGCCTGTGTTTTTTTTTTTTTGAAGACTGGCAGAGAACACGTTCTACTGAATTGCTCTTCACAAATGTGTTACCAGAAGTCAAATTTCTGGTAGTGTATTTGCAAACATGTTGCTTGAATTTTTAGCCAACGTAGTGTAGCAGAAGCTTGTGAAATTTCCTTTTAGCTGCTATGCAATTTCATTATTTTTTAATATTGAAGAGTATACAGTAGGAATAGTTTAACAAAAAGGATTCCATACACTTAGGGTTAAAAAAAAAAATAAATGTCTAACAGGTCGATACATCTGTTCCTTTAAAAAAACACATTCTCCATTTTTGAGACATCATAAATATGTAAATGAGGGCTCTTTAATTACTGCCTAGGGCTATAAACTCACATGCTAGAGGGGAGGGAAGTAAGAAGGCAAAGAACAATTCGCATATTTTTTTTCCTTTTTTTTTTAAGAGCAAGAGAGATTGGGTCTTTACCTCAGAAAAGACAGCAGAAGAATGGGGCTTTTTATTGCTGAACAACCAGAAGGTGCTGGGAACACTTCTTTTTTGTTGATCCTCTTGGATGGAGCTAGCATATAAAGCAGCGGCATACAACCTCTCTGGTTAATGTGTGCATGGAACAGAGGGGATTTGTTATGAGCACCCTGTGCAATTCTCCTCTCTGTGCTGTTCTGTCAGAGCCCTTAATCCTGATCAGCAACATCCCCTGCTGTCCCCTGAGCCACTTGCTGTGCCTGAATCTTAGTGTGGTTTCCAGCACTGATGCCCCTGAGGTGAGCATGAGAGCCGGCAAAGTCACTTCACCCATGACCTGATAAGCGCTCAGCACTTAGCTGGGTGCAAGGCTGCCCTTCTGCTGCCCCACCAGCCTTTCAATATCTTAAGCATCATTATTCTCCAGTAAGATGATCTTGCTGCCACTTTCAAAACAGCACAAGATTGACAGAAAAGATGTTTTTGATACTTCAGGATGTGAATGTGCCATGGCAATCTGGACTGGTGTACGGCAGTATCACTGCAGTAGGTGTAGCTACTGAAATGTTGTACTGCTACTATTTTTTCCAGGCAAAACAGGCTGGTGTCAAAACACTTTCTCTGCTTTGATAAAACTTAAGATCTATATGATAATTTTCACTTCCCTTGTTTAATCTTTTAATTCTTACTGAGGTTTATAAAAGAATAATTTCCAGAAAATAATGGTTTCCTGATAATGAGTTCTACTCTTATTATAGCAGAAATGACTTAGACCCAGTATGTTCACTGAATTTTTTTCCAATTTGATGCCCTTTTGGTGTATTTGATGGAGAGGTAAGGATAAGTCTGGGGTGCAGAAGGCAGGACCTTCTGAGTACGGAGTAAGCATTTGTGTCGTTGTACGAAGTGAGCCCTCCTACACAGCTTTGGTCATTAGGTTTGTGAAAGAACTATTCCCTGACCATGGCTGTGGAGAAAGGAGGGCTTCTCTTTACAAGAAGGGAAGAAATGAACCGAGCTGGCAAGTGCTGTGAGCTGGAGGCTGTGAAGGGGTAGCGGCTGTCTGCCAGCATGGGGCAGGGGAGGGCTGGTTGTGCCAGAGAGCACTGAGAAGTGTGCGTAGGGGTTGAAGTGAGAATACTCTTAACTACCAAGGAAAAGGTGAGTCAGAGCGTGCTTTTCAGTGCGAGCCATTGTGTTGAAAGCAGAGCTGATCAGTTTGCAGAAGACATGGTATGACCTGCCTGTAGGAGCGCAGGGGCTGCCTCCCAGCCCTGCCCCTGGGCATCCCCTTGGATGCCACACAAAGCAGTTCAACAGTTCTGCCCTGTCCATCTGCAGATCAGTTTTGGGAGACCTCCATGTGTGGGAGATGTGGCAATTTGGACAAATGCAACAGTAAGCTGCAGCTCAGGTAGCTGATAGCAAGCTTCTCTTTTGCTTACTGCAAGGCACACAATTCACGTAATATTGTATATGCAGTCCATAAATCAACGTGCAGGATTTTATAGGCATGAGTGGCAGTACACAAAGGCAATTTCTGTTTTCTGCCGTTTTCCAGCCCTGAAGTATATTGCCAGCAACACCAGAGGCAGCTCCTGCTGTGATTTGCCCCGCGTCTGAGCACTGCTGCATCTGGCTTTACTTGGAAACCACTCTTTCTAGAAGTTTAGAGTATGGATGCATATCAGTTGATTGGAAAAGATGCCTTTTTCAACTTAGCTCCTGGTTTCCCTGTGTAATTGTGTGGCAGTGAGGAGTTTGTATTGGTGATGCCAATAAAATACAAATCCCGTGACAACCAGAAATATGATATTTTACCTGGTGGCTTGTTAAGCACAAACATCCTGACATCTTTATTTTAAAGAAAAAAAATCCTGCATTTTGCATTTCTTCAAATATTTCAACAGGAGACCTATTCGCTGTGTACATTTTTGTTTTCAACATGCTCTCCATCTTTCTTGATGGTCAATTAAAATGCAGATGATGTGTCCTGGCTTGTAAGATGGATCACTGCTGAAGTGGTGTCATGTCTGAGCTAGCTTATCTCTTGATAAATACCTCTGCTGTCCACTGAGAAATTAAACTTTGTGGCTGTTGAGGTTTGTTTGGGGTTTTTACAGGCAGATAAGACTGCCTTACTTACTTTTTCACATACACATTTTCTAAAGAACCCGCGGATGGTGTTTGCTGTTGAGAAGGTGGCAGTGGCGTAGTCAAGCAATTATACCTGTATGTGAAACTGGCTTTACCATTTCATGAGTATTTTAATTTATTGACAGGAGTGCTTTCTTGAATGCTCTTGTCTCTAGAGTGGGGAGATGAGGAGCTTGAGCTGCTGTTGTAAGACCTCATTGAGCTGTCTAGCAAAAAAGATTTCTTTCCCTGAGCCTAATCCGACAGGAGCCCCAGAGGGATGTTATCAACGAGGCACAGCGGTGTGGGGTGTGAGCTCCAGGCATTGAGGGCCGTCCGGCTGTTGCAGCCCTGTGCTTGGGGGCTGTGGGGTGGGAAAGCTGCCGTCCTGAGCTGGGTGCTGGCTGTGCCAGGTGCTTTCTGGGGAGATTGTTGGGAGTGATGAGCAGCCAGCTCCTCCACCAGGGCAGGTACCTGGGAAATTTGCTACGTCTTCTCTTCTTGGAGAACTCTGCCCTGGCCAACCCTCTGAATACCAAAACTGCTGGGTGCCTTGGCGAGGTTCCTGAGCTAACCCAGCTCCTTGCTTCTGCTAGCATAAAGTTGTATACAGGTACAGCATTTGGTTGTGAACTTCTGAATCTGTGCTGGCTGCCCATTCTTGAGCACAGGCATGCAGCTTCTTAGGCTGTGCCACTCTGTGACAGTAAAAGGATGTGGGAATTTGTAGGCAGAGACTAGTTTTGTGTTCTTGTGTGCAATATTTATGGTTTCATTTCCATTTTAGATGCCATGAAAGTGATTGAAGCAGGCAACTTTATATATGTATGTGTAAAGCATCTCTCTGCCCCTTACTGAGAAGTGAGTTGTAGAAAAAAAAACACTTAAATCTGCTCAGCTTATTAAGTGCAGGCTGGAGTCCCATGCGATTCTGCTTAGAACATAAATAAATGGGAGTTACAGTGCAGAGTGCTGGGTAATATGAATTACGGGTAGAAACTGGCGATTAGTTTTTGGCTCCTGTCTGTGTGATCTGCTGTTGTGCCGCTACAGATGAAGAGAGATTAAGGCCAGAGAGGGGAGGAATGGCAAGGAGGCTCCCTTGTGCTCACCTGCCTCTTTGTGTCTGATACTCCTTGTCTGAGCTGCAGCGGGATTTTAGCCATCCCTGCCTTGCAAGGCCAGGGCTCGCTGCAGACCAGGCCGAATGAGAGGAGAGGTGCTTGGCATGCGCTGCTCTGCTTTCCTGCCCAACCCAGCTCCAGGCACATGCGTATTTCTGGCATGTGAACATGCAGGGTGATGGAACATGAAGCTCAGGAGTATTTCCAAACACAGAGAGCACTGGTGTGTGTTGTTCTGTACCAGCTCTTCAGTGGCATGGCAAGCACAGCAGGGTGCTTAAGGGACCAAAGATCCTTACAGCATGTTGTTGCTCATCCAGTGATTTTCTACAGCTGTAGCAACTATTAAGGTGCTACAGCTACAGAGAAATTGTCTCCTAACTTGACTCTGAGCTTTCATTTCCATTTTCTAGATAATTTCTTTTAAAGTCGTAGAGAAGCCTTAGTTTGCCTCAGGTTGTACAGCTTTAGACTGAAGAATGGAGGACGTGTTCAGTCAGAAGCAGCAAGTATTTTGTTCTTATTCTGGTGTCAGGAGAGCCCAGTTTTTTCAGAAGTGGGAGCTGCTCAGATCCTCAGTGGAAAACCAGCCCTAGAGATGTGGGGCTGTGCACCTGGAGCTGTTAGTCCCCCAGAGAGGCCTGAGTCATGAATCCCAATCCTTTCTCTGCCACTGTCACAACTTTTTCAAGGGCTTGTTAAATTGGTCTCCCATTTTTAATATCATAGGACATCCAAAGCATACCTTTTGCTTTTATTTTCAGTACAGAACTCCAGAGCCTACACATTATTTCAGCCAAAAAAAAACAAGTATTTTGTTACTTTTGGCCAGATAATATTCTGCTGTCTCCTGTTCTTTTAGTATTCATGGGTGATGTTTTCTCCTAGAAGAAGATTAGGAATTATCCCCATGCCTTTGGCCTTGCAAAACCCAAACTGTCATTACTATTGTGATTATTATTACTACTGTTATTTTCATCTTGCAATATGATCAGGTGTTCTTGAAGCAGCTCTGCCTCATTGCTGTAGTGATGTTCTCAGCAGTGTCACCTGGGAGTACAAATCTCTGGCACGTAGATCTCCCAGTCACACTTGCTGTAGAAGGGGTAGAAGTGCATGGACTGTGCTCAGTGATCTTTGTCTTTTTTTGTCTTGCAGATTGAGGGATTTTAATGGCTTTCAGGTAGAAGCCAAGTGGAGACAATCAAAATGAACTCTATGGACAGGCACATACAGCAGACCAATGACCGGCTGCAGTGCATAAAACAGGTAAGCTGAAGGTGAACATGATTACTGCTAGAACATTGCGTGTTGTATGGCAGGTCGTGATGAGCATTATGGTTACCTGATGTGTGATGAATACCCTGGCCTTTTGTGGGGAGGAGAGTGGGAGTGAGACATTATAAAATGACTGCAGAAAAGAATATCTGCTGCTGGTATCTAAACCTTAAAAGCCAAACTTTCCGTTTCACCTTTCTGAAGAGCCATCAGTCTGGAGATTCACTAAATCAGTAAAATAATGTTCACAGCCTGTTTTCCCCTGTTGTCTGAGCAGTTTTCTCTGTCTGACTATTTGGTAATAATTCCAGCCACAACAGATTTAGATGCTAGTCCACCCTGCTGTCTCTGTTCTATATTTGTGTTAACCAAGTGCTTTGGGACGTATACGTATTTATTCTTGAGGGAGCTCAACACTTTGCTATTCATAGATTTCTTTGTGTGGTGGATGCAAGAACCTTAAATCAAAGGAACTGTCAAAAAATAGGCATGGGGATGTTACTGCATCAGTCTAGATCTCTAAAGTTTTATCTGTTTCCTTTCTCTTACCTTCAGCAGTCTCCATTACGATTAATTATGTTTGCCCTTATATTTGTAGAGGTTTATGTTATCTGGAATATATTTTGATGCAAATAACAGGAGAGATGTGTTTACTTGCAAGTCTAGCCATGTAGATGCTTTGGCAGGATATAAGAAAAAGAGCAGAGTTTGAACCAGTCATTTTCTCTCCATGTTTTTATGTGAGAGATTTCGGAATAAGTCGAACAAAGCTAGTTTGTATGTCAGGGAGCAGAAATAGGAAACTGTCCCTGCAGAATTGCTGGTCGTAGTCCATCCTTGGCCTGAGTCTGTGGTGGCTGTTTTTTTAAAATCTCTTTCATTACTCTGTGGTGAAATTTAATGCATCTCATGGCTGTTTGAAGGCCTGAGGGAAATGAATTTTGGGATTTCATCCCAGTTCCTTATGAACTATCTAGTTCAGAAAAAAGCATGCCCTTGGCTGTCACAAATTGGTGTCCTTTTTGGCCATCCTAGCCCAGAGGATGAAGAATGAAGTGACTTACAGAACTGTTTAACCTTCCAGCTGTATGAACAAGCCTTCAGATCAAGTGGAGACAAATGGAGAATGCTACTCAGTTCCGGCTTCTAGAGCTTCCAGTTTTTGTTCATAGAGAATTTCTGTTTTTTTAATACAATGAAAGAATCTCAAATTACTTTTTCTTTTTACAGTATTAAAGAGGTATTTTTTTACTATGTAATGGATGCTTAATCAGTCTAAGCTTCTAACTTCATTTATACCATGCTGGTTTACACAGGCAGATGAAGGCAGAGAGGAAAGGAATAAGGTCAGACTTTCCACTGTTGGTGGAACATTCTTGATTTGGTTTGATCCTGTCTGGAAGAAAGCTTAGAGACTTCTGTTGGACAGGGCATGGTTGCATAGTTGCTCTGTTCTGCCAGACAGCAAGAGATGCCTAGCAAGGAGTTTCCTGCCTGGGAGTGGTTGCAACTTTAAGGTCCCCATTCCGTATAAAACCTATAAAATCAGTGAATATGAGCGTTCTTATTTTCAACTCATGTCAAAAAATAGTTAAGCAAGCCAGTGACTTATCACCAAAAATATAGAGCATGATCTTTTTTGTGAAAGTTGCAATACTTGAGGTTTAGTCTGAGAAGACTGACTGCTGTTGGGTTTGTCCTTGAATTCAGCATAGAGACTTTTTTTCATAGTTCCAAAATCTTGGGAGGGGAGAGAGAAAAACTGACTCAGATTAGCTTTTCAGAGGAGACTCTTCTATCACACAGCCATAAGTTTCCAGCTCTGAGACGTTTACCTTGACCTTTGAGACAGGTCATTAGCTGGCACAATTAGCTTAGTACCACGGCAAGGCATTGCCAGATCACCCATGGAGAACCAAGTCACTCACTGTTACATGCAGTACCTCACATGATCATGTCAATGTACTCTCACTAATTTTTGGGGATTAGCTGCAAGATCAGACAGAAATCTGCCTGTTTTTTTTCCCAGTCTTTCACCCTTTCTTCCCAGCCTGTGAACAAAAAAGCAGCGCTGCTCTCCTGAGCAGACTGTGCTTGCAGGTCAGTTAGTGCAGGAGCAGCTACACTAGAGGCAGAAGCCACCCTCCCTCGGCACCCAGCACCCACCCATCCGATTGCCCTGCTGGCAGCCAGGCTCACGTGGTCAGCTCCACGCAGCTTGCCCAGTCGAGACACCTATAAATGGCTCTCCCAGCGCCTGGGCAGGCAGATCAGGTTGCAGCACAAGCTGCTGGCTTCGAGCTCTGGCTTGTGAGACGCCCACAGTGTCCTTGCTGACTTCTGTTTCAGGATCAAGGTTGTGTTTTACTTTTATCTTTTTTTAGCGTTTTCCAGCTACAGAACCAAAACTTGTATATGATCAGCTAGTTAGGAAATGAAGAGCGTGTGTGTGTTAAGAACTGTTTCAGAAGAGATGAAAGGGCAAACTGAAGAGGTGGCTGTGTGTTTACACTTAAAAACCAGACTTCTGTGGAAGGCTGGAACAGCTTGTGTGGTCTCTTTGTAGCTGATTCCCTCACTATTTGTAAGTGTATGTGCTTTAAAATCAAACACTTTTTTTTAATGTTCTGTGGAAAAAGCCAAAGTAACAGTCTTCTCCTAACACATGCAATTAGTTTGTCATGACACTGTGGACTCTTAAGGATATGCTGAAGGAGACTGATCTTCAGAGTGTGGGCTTCTTATCTGGAATTTTTTGTCCACACAAACAAAACTGTGAAAGGCTTTGTGCTCAGCAGGGGCCCAAGGGCCCCTGAGCTGCCCTGCACTGAAAGCCTGTTTCCCAGCCAGCACTGCTGGCTTTGGAGAGCCACTGCAGCTGCCATTGCAGGGCAGGAGTGCGGGGCTGCACCTCAAGACCTCACAGAGCCCAGGGCTCAGGAAGGCTCCAGAACTGACTCGTTTTCTTACCTACTTTCTCACAACTGCATAGCAGCCCAGCAGTGCAGCTTTATCCAGACAGTTTTTGTTATTTTCCTTTTGTAACATGAGCAGATACCAGGCAAAGTCAGTAGGCTGCAATACCACTCATGTCCTCACCCTGATGGGGCCAACTTTCAGAGGTTCAGGGTGTTTTACATCTAGGGACTTCTAGATTTGTTGTCTGTGCTTGCTGGCAGTCAGTTTGGAAGGTTTCTACACATCTCTTGGGAAATTCATGAAAAGAGAAAGATGAGGAAAATCTCTGTGTAAGTAGAAAGGAAGCGACCCTTTTCAAAATAGGTGTGTGAGATCTCCCTGCTGCACTAAGGGCAGCTATCAAGGCAGGTACTCAAGCTGTGCTGAAGTTCTAGTAATGGGCTAGTGGGAACTATGGGCAAGTTCTCTGGTGTCTGAAGTGTTTGTGTTGAGAACAGAGAAGGCTGTTTCTGCCACATGCGTCGCGTTACATCAGGGCACAGAGCAATATATCCTGAGATGATGCTGGATCACTCAATGAACCAGGCGTAATTAGAGGCACACATCACACTGCTGGTTTCTAGAAAGAGATTAGCATTTCTCCCTTCCCTTCTTCCCTCCCTCCCTCAGGAAGGCTTGTTGAATTGCTGCAATTGCTGTGCTTCATAATGCCTCCTGAGCCGTTCAGAGAGAGATGCTAAAAGTTGTAATTGCTGTGTGTTTGCGTTGATCTTTTCTTTCTCAGACTGGAAACAAACAGTCCCATTTCTTTTATCATTCAGCAGCTTGGTGGTTTGGTTGCTCACTTGCAATTCAGAAGAAAATAGAATTCTCTTTATTTTTACATAGCTGTTAGTATTTAAGCCCTGAGATGTTCGAACTAATCCTTCTGCTTTTCAAAATTATTGCTGCAGATTCATGTAAATGCTCAGCAGTCCTAAACGTGTCATTTTTAATATATTCTGGATGGGCTAATATGGGCAGATACGAAATTATAGCTGAAAAGGTTTTAATAAAGCTTCATGAAAATTTCATTCTTCATGAATTTTGAAAATTAGAAGTCTTTCTATGAAGGGCATATTTATTTAGAATGCATATTTTTCTGGTTGAAATCCCCATAAAATGTTACCATTTTTTTAAAGCAGGTAAACATGAAATAACATATAGTAGAAAACCTGATGGTAAAAAAAAGAAACCTTTTTCTCCATAAAAAATTTAGAAGAATATATTCAGGGGACGTAAAGCTTTTGACTTGTTGAGTGAACAGTCCATCAATAACATCTTGGGATATTTTTTCCTTCCCTGAGAGCCATAGCTGCATATTCTTCGTCTGCTTTCTTGCTCAGTCTGTTGGAATATTCCTCTGCTAGAGTTAAGTATGTTTAGGAAAAACTGACAGCAGACCAGCTTTCCTGGCTCCTCCAGTCCACTTACAGACCTGTCAATCAGCATTCCTGCCTTGTCAGATTCTGCATCCCAGTAGGCGACTGCTCTGGCGCAGACAGCGGAGCCACAAGGGAATGAGCAAAGAGAGGAGTGCTAGAAGCACTTCTGGTGGGGGAAGCACTGTCCTGAAGCTTGCAGCATTTGGATATCTTGTTTGTCTGGTGAGATGGCTGAGTACAAGAAAATTCAGAGGATTGAATATAACCCACCATCTACACCATCTACGGTAGGCTCGAAGTTGATGCCAGCACAGTTCTCCCCTTCCCAGTCCTGTTTCTTTTTTTTTATTGCAGCTCTGTCCTCAAGGGTTGAGGCATTAGTATTATTAATTTTTTCCAAAGAGAAAATACACATTTTAAACTTACAATTAAAACGTCTGGTAGCAATATTATTTAGATTATTTAATTTTTTTTCCTTTGCAATGAACTAATCGAGTCCAATGCTTAAAATTGCCTATTGGTGAATAAGGATGAACAGTTGAAAATTCTAGAAATCTGTAAGCTAGTTCATGGTGTCACCTTGGTGTCAGATGAGCATAGGAAATTCTTTTTGTCAGCAGCTGGGTCGAACTCTGCAGTGAATACGTGACCTAGCTGGCAACACGTCTCCAGCATCTGTCGTACCATTTCTGGCTCTTCGTGTGTGCGTGCTTGCTGCTTCATTTCCCTTAGTTACGTGTGTTGGTGCAATGGCAAATCCCTAGCTGGTACAGCTTGTACAGCATTTGCACTTAAGGGGCCATTGTACCTGTTTGCAAAAGCAGAAAGTGTTTTTAAAAAACTTGTTTGAAGTGGTAATGTTACTGTTAACACCAAGAGCCTTCAGCTGCACAGACCTTTACTGTCATCTGCTGAAAGAAAACACTTCCCTCATGTTAATAGCTCCTTATTGCTTCTGTGCTGTATAAAAGAGGAACCAGTACTGGTGTGCACCAGCAAGTCACAGAGCATGTGCTGTGGGCAGATCTGGCAGCCCATGCAGAAGGGAGGGAAGGGCAGGCTGGTGTTTTGAGAACTAGCAGGCTGGTGCTGTAGAAAAGCCTGTGAACTAGAAACTGTGTCCAGGTATGCTGTTTCACATTTACCTCTTATTACCTGATTTGTTCTTGTGCTTTGGATGGAGCCTGTTGCGTACCAGTGGACCATGTCCTGCATGCTAATGAGAATTCAGTCATTTTTCCAGCCTTTCTGTAGTTCAGATCAATGCCAGTGTACAAGCTACTAATGTTCATGAGTTTGCTGGTATGGGAGTAGCTGTCCTTTTTGCTGTTGCCCACATTGTGTCCCATTGACAGAATGCAGTGCATGAAGTGCACAGCAACTGCTATTGCTTTACAGTGAAAAGTGAAGGAATCAGATCTCTTCACTCAGCTGGCAGACCCACATTAGCCAGCAGAAGTTGGAAGATGTGGCATTAGTGGACTTGGATTTTTGTAGCTCATTAATTCTCCTGGGCTTTGCAAATTTCCTATACTGCTCTAAAACTCTTATCTAGTAAAGATGAATCTAAATTTCAAAATGAAAAAAATCATCCTGAGAAAAAGAATGTGCTTATTAGTCTCATCGTTCTACATGATTAGGAGAATGAGGGAGGCCTTTGGAATACTGTGGAATTATGTTATTTCCATAGCATTCTTTGCAAGGCAGATCAGGGTGAGGGAAACGTCCAGAAAAGCATGATCAGATATTTGTATATCAAACCTTGGCAGAAGGAACTATTTCATCCTTACCTGACTCTTCAACATGGATTTTTTCCCTTCACACTGAATTTGTGCTGTTGATATCTAACTGCTGAAGAAGATTATGCAAGACATATGTTCCATTCCCACAGATACATATAGTACAGAAATTGATAAAAAGAATAGTGGATTCTTCAAATAACCGGAAGAGAAATCACTGCTTTTGGTGATTCTGGCTGGTAGGGCCCATGAAAATAGATCAAGTGAATTAAACACCTTCCACACTGTCATCAGTTCATGCAGTCGTCATTTTTAATAGTCACCTTGAGATTTTATCTCTGTATAGATTAAGAGATTAAAATAATAAAGATTAAGTCTGTTGATTAAAAGTGCTGTAAAAAGCACAACCAATGAGTAAGTAAATTACTTAAATGACAAAAAAAAATTTGGAAGTCAAAGTACATCAAACGTACTGCCATTGGGGTCTACTGAAGACTATTGCTTTTATTTCAAGATAAGTGCATTTGCTCTCCTGAAATTTAGGAAATGATTTTTTTTTGTTGTTTAATTTTAAAATGAGTTGATTCAATGCATAAATCAGGTGATTTAAAGATTTTTTTCCTCTCTTTTTTTTTCTCTTTCACCTCTAACTCATTTTCTACTCTTCTTTGCATTATTGCTTTTTAAAAAGGCTGTACTACTGACAACAGCTTTCTACTCAAGGGTTGTTGTCATGCTTCATTGATGTCTTTAAAACATCTTGATATGAACCAAACTGCATGAAGAAACCACTAGCCCAGCTTTTCAAAATGGTGGGGTATGTGCCTCAAATTATTAAATGTTCATAGCACAGATTTTATTTTTTTTTATCTTGTTTTTTAGGTAGAATTTTCATTTTCCCTGCATTCTTCACTTAGTCTTCTACTTAAAGACACTGTGATGCTGATTTTTTTTTTTTTTTTTTTTTTTAAGAATGCTGGCAAACAACTTGAAGACAAATAAGTCTATTTTCATAAATAATATTTATTAACAATTTAAATATTTTGAAAGAAAAAAACATACTTGGAGAAAAATAACTTAATACGTAGAAGTATTTAGGGTTCAAACTGCTTGCTGAAAAGAATGAGAACATCAAGGAAGAAAACTGTATTGTTATGTTGTCTATTGAAACAATGAAGAAATATAAAGAAGCAACAGCATCATTGCTGTCATCACACATGGAGACATGTTACACTAGTGTGTTATGAAGGGAAATGCTAATGGAAAATGGGCTTGTTTTGGTTATTAAGTAGGGTGAGTGAATGGGTTAGTCAAATGGATTTCATAATTCAGTTGAGCTGAAATTGCAAATTTAAAGGTAGAGTCTTAAAGGAGCCTTATGTCGCTGAGCATGGCCTAAGAGAAAGAACAAGCATTTGTTCCTTTGTTTCTTGACTTTTTTTAATAAAGGCACTCTTTTTGAGTTACTGAAGAGCTCTCTGATTCTCCTGAGTCGTACACCAAACACACTGTTCTCAGGGCTCTCAGCAGGCCAGGTGCTGGTTGCATGAAGGATACAAAGGCTGGACTGGGTACTGCTGTTCCTCTGAACAGGAGGATGACTGGCCACTTGCATGCCCGATGTCCATCAGTCAGGCAGGTCACTGTATGAACACTGTATGTACAGTGAATCACTGTAATTTCCTTATGGTCTAGGCAGGGTGTGGTAGAGAGGCAGCAGGAGGGTCTATGCATGTTTGATTTGTTGCATGTTCGTTTGTGATACACTTTGTGTTACACAAAAGTTGTAAGTGTACTGCAATTACGTAGCTATTAAAGATACAGAGTAAGGATGGCAAAGTAATTCTGATCGTCACAGCCGGGGAACAGTTCTTGTTTTAGCTCTCCTGTGTGTGGTAAGGATCAGGACACTGCATTCATCTCTGATGCTTCTGTGAAACTAGCAGACACATCATGATTGCTGTATGGTTGCTTTCCTCTTGCAGCCTGCATATGTGTGTGCAGTTCTCCTTACAGATCTCGCAGTACATGAGACCAAGGCTGTTCAGTCAGCAGGCATTCATCTTTTTCGAAACCAACACTGGTTTGTAAACACATTTTATATGGCATGTCAACCTGCTTTAGCAAAGGGGTTGGACTCAATGATCTCTAGAGGTCCCTTCCAACCCCAGCAATTGTGTGATTCAGTGATTCCCTGTGAGTGAGGCATCTGCAGAAATTGCATTAGTACGTGTTCTGTTACTGCTTACAGTAAATGAACACCTTGTCTTTCTGCAGTTCTGTTATGCTCCTGCTTTCTTTCTGTTCCTTTTCTCATTTGTTTAATGTGTCTTCAGTGATTATTTGCATCCTCAACTCTCCCACTATTTTTGTGTGCTGAAAACAGCTGATAAAGAGGTGCTGGGCTTTGCTGAGCATTTACTGTTTTCTTTTCCCTTGAAAAAGAGGCTGTAGTGGACAAGTGGGGCAGAGGTGATTCCCTTTCACTCTGGTTTTATAAGAAGCTGTGGGCTAACATGGTTTTAATCTCCTTCTCAGTGTCTCTCAAAATGTGAGCTTAATAAAAAATTTATAAAGCCTCCAATGGAATAAACCATGTAAGTGCAAGATAATTCTATTCATTAGGGATCTCTCAATCTCACAAGCACTAAATTTGGGGGGGAGGAGGGGATTATCTGAATACAAAATGCACAGCTTGAGCCTTTTAATTTTTTTTATAAATAAAACAATCTTTGATATTGAAGGGGACTGTAGAGAATTGAACTACATATAACCATGTTCAGATAAACAAAAAACTCACTCCCAAAAGAGAAAATATCTCAGTACTCCCCTCTACTTCCTCAAGAAAGGAAAAGACCGTTGGTTTTGAATCTTCACAGCAGACCCATTTTTAATATACTGAGTACAGCAGCTCACATAGATGGCTTTTCTATAATCACATTACTTGACTATGAAAAAAATAGAGAAGCCGCTTCTGAGTTATGGCATTTTCCACTTCTAAAGCTCATCCCTGGTTAATGTCCCGTGTTTCTCAGTTGCAGCCAGTGGAGGGTATGGCATGGAGAGAGAACATCGTTTGTGGATGGGAATCAGAAGTGGGTGCCTGTGATGGGAGAGGGGCTCACAGCTGGGCTCACTTGTGGAGCCCGCTGAGGCTTTTCAGTAATGAAGATGGGATCGGTGTATTACAGTGAGTGAGCGCTGCTGATTTGCAGGCCATGTACTGCTGTGTGTGGTGCTGATGAGCTATCAAATGTAGGTCTAGAAGGAGCATACTTGTGGGCTGAGTAATGCCTGAAAAACTGCCTTGTCTCCCCAGGGTTACTCTGTATCAAAGCACCAGGAATCCTGTTTACATTCTTGAGATAGGCGATCGGTTTTTCTTTCAGGGCTGAACTCCCTTTGCCAAACATTCAGGACCACAGTAAATCTGCTCCCGTGTTACTCCAGTTGAAGGACACGTAATCTATGTCTCTTTGCTCTTTCCCTGTCCCTTTCTTTCCTATAGCCATCTTCCCACTTCCATTCAGTGCAGCAAGTCCAGATGAATGTTAAGCTAAACAAAAAGTAGCATGAACTGCCTGGTCAGATGTGCCAAAGCACAAGGACACCAAGTGCTGTTTCTCAGTGAACAGAGCTGGTGCACACCAGAGGTATAAACGTCACATTGGTACACACAGGAAGCAGAGATCAGCTCCTTCCTCAGACACTGTCAACTGGTTTTGTCCATAAGGAACTACTCTTTTCATAGTTTTGATCATCCTATTTTTTATACATAAAGCTTGAAAAGGTTCACATTTTGCTTTGCTTTTAAATCCTTAGGTTTTACAATCATGTGAGAATTTTACGTTGTGGAGGAAAGCTTGAAAACCTGCACACCAGCAGCTTAAAATAGCAAATGCATCATGTGAACTTCAGAGCTGTGTGCATGCATTTCAGATGTTGTGAGCCCTGTGCAAAACTCACAGCAGGCTGAGTATCTAGCACATAATACACAGGAGATGGATTAGATGCTGGCTTCTGTATGACCCACAATTCGAGATGTGTAATGCAGTGCAAGACAAATTTTGCAGAACTTATAGATGAACCCGTTATGCAAACTAGGAATGACTTGGCTGAAGTCTGAGGAAAAAGCCTGGAATAAATACCTAAACACAAAGCTTCAACATTTTCTTTTTGTGTATCTCTTTGTATGCATCGTGCACTAGGGAGAAGGGTGAGGAATATTAATAGCAAAAACATATTTCTCTGGGCAGAAAGAATCAAAAGTGCTGTTATTTCAAAAAGAGGGGAGGGGCTTCATTAGGCAGGAGGAGAATATTTGTGCTGTGAGCTGAACTCTGTCCTCCTTCAATACTGATGACATAGCTCCACCTTGGGGAGAAGCTTTGTGGTGCGGACAGCCCAGAAGATGGGCTGCAGGCAGGGGAGCTGATC
The DNA here is from genome assembly GCA_035772895.1 of Perdix hodgsoniae. NCBI lineage: Eukaryota > Metazoa > Chordata > Aves > Galliformes > Phasianidae > Perdix > Perdix hodgsoniae. The sequence goes on along the minus strand of JAPSGF010000058.1, from coordinate 500,381 downwards.
CCTCCCAGCCCCACCTCATCCTGCTGCTGCCTTTGGGTCCGTTTGGGCAGCCTTGTGGGCAGGTGGGAAGTTTTCTGCCCTACGTGGAACAGTAATTCTGAGAACAAAGAGCAAGCCTGCACAGTTTAGGGAATGAAGGTCTTGGGGCAGCCTGTCCTGAGAGTCTGCGTGTCAAGGAGGCGCATCCTTATTTTCAGGTCCACCCCAGTCAAACACCAGCAGAAGGTGGTGCACTGTGTGCTGTGCCATTCCTGTGAGCTCCACAGTGCCCTGCTGCTGCCTCCTGTGCTGTTGCAGTCAGGGCAGCTGCACAGCCCGTCTGGCTCGCAGCACCATGCCACACACACTGTGTGGGTCTTGCTGCTGGGCCCAGGCTGGCTCTACTCAAGGAGCAGCAGCCACAGCCTTCTGCCCCACCAAGGAGCAGCTGCCAACCAGTTTTGATTTTCCTGATTTGCTAAGCAGAGGTTTTGCCCAAAGTGCAGCGTGAGCAGACACCGCGTAATAATGGGTTAATTTCAGAGGGAAGAAAAAGCTGCCAACAGGCAAGCTGGGTTTTCTTTTTCTGCACAGTCAAAAGCTCTGTCTGCTGCTGGTGTGTTCTATCGCTAATGTGAAATTCCCAGCCTCGTTGATTAGTGAAGCTAGACAGTAGACAGGGTCCAAGTGGCTAACCATGTGAGAAATGCAGTGACTGTAGGCTACTGTTAATTAACCTAGAATCTAGCAACATGGCATCGTGTCTGTGTGATAAGTTATATTATCTTCAGCAGCTCAATTAAATCAAGGAGTGAGACACAGAGCAGACGTAACTCGGCAAAATAAACAGACAACTTGAGTCAGCCTTCATAATTTGGTGCGACATCATGTAAATAAATGCAATAAGTTGTTTAGCATAGTTAAGCAATTTGCTGCTTAAAGACTTATTTGCATGACATCTCATTTTGAATAGGTTAAGTTGTGGCAAATTAGGACTTTGTCTTCAGCTTGATGTACTCCAAAGAAGGGAGAGAAAAAATCCTCCACCAGAAATATGCAGTTTGTAAATTCTACATTTGTTTTCTATAGCAACTACTTGGAACATATGGATTCCATGTTTAAATGATTCTTTTTCCATACCATGCTGCCATGAGATAGCTTCAGCCCTGTGTAATTGGTCTTAATTTTGGCTGTGACTCTTCCATTACTTCTTAGACCGTTCTCCCTAGCATACACAAGCGTATACCTGGGTTGCAATCTTTTCTATTTAGAGGGGATAAGGCTGTTGTTCTTGCTGTATTTCACTGTGGATGTTTGATTTCTGTCTCTAAAATTATGTGGAGTCTTTGGTTGCAGGAAGTGGGCTGCACCCACTTTGGTGTGGGTGTGAAGACTGAAAGTATTCCATTGTGCTGTAGTATCTAATTTGAAAAAGATGCGTTCTTTATTACATGTGCCTATTTCACACATCTGTGCTATGAAGCATATAGTTTGGGACTCACTGCTGAGTTTTATTGCTTGTCGGGAGTTTTTAGATACCTTCTAATTGGGAGGGAGTAACAATTTCCAGAAATGGCTGTGTTTTGTAATGCGTGCACCAAAAATTGCCACATATCAGCTGTTCCACACAACTCCCCATGTGAATGTCATTTTCTTCCTGCTGGTGACCACATAACAGCAAATCATGAAACAGAAACACAGATGTTTACTGTGAAAAAGGGTAAACTTATGTCCTACTATATTGTCTGCTTGTATGTCTCCGTTGATATACACGGATGATCTGTTATTTATTTAAATAAAATGTTTAAGCCACACATGGGCACGTGCAGCAGGTAGAGACATTCCTGTCTTCCCCAGAATCCAGCTCAAATGCCAGCTCCGTTCTGGAAAGGAGATTCGCTGGTACAGTTCTTTCTTGTGGAACACAGGGAAGAGGACAGTGGGCACCTTTGCTGTTTTCTCCTTTCCTCACACCAACCTACTAATTAAAGTGCTGCAAAGAACATGAGGATCCTTCCAAGACCAAAAATAAATGACTTGAAGAGACTGTCTCTTTAGAGCACCACCTGGTGATCCCTGCAGTAATGAGCCATTCACGTGCATCAGGTATCTCTGTGATCTCTGTTTGGTCCAGGATTGGAAAATATTAGTCTTTCAGAATCAGAAATGATTAGTCTGAGGATTTTATTTGGTTTTGCAGTAATGGAAATTGTCATGTTTCACTAAAAACTGTCTCAGATGCAGATGATACTGCAGCCAGTCTGGTAAATAATCGATTTATTGAGTTCATTGTCTTCTTTTGTCTCCACTTCAGATTCTGTTCATACACTCTACTTGTTGATAGCACTGTAGCTTGCAAGCGTGATGGTGTTGCAGGTCCCATCTTTCATTATTACACTCTTGATTAGCAGCTTTGAAGACATACCAAGGTGTGTCACAGAAACATCTGGTTCACTGTCGCTTTTTTCTAAGCCATCCATTAGTGATTTTTTTCCTTGTTTACATGAAGCACAGTTTCAAACTAGATTCTCCAGGCTCACGCCTTGCTTCTGTCAAGATGCTGCCAATAATTGCAGTTGAAGAGGATGGAGCCATGCATGGAAGTGCTTCACAGCAAAGCTGATGGATGGGTCTGGCAAAAGCCTTGTTTTGTACTTCTCTTCTTGGATCAAGAGCTAAGAAAATCTCTTTAATTTCTTGTTCCGTGAATATAGCAGATGTAATAATATCCTTCTCAGGCAGCCTTTTTGTTGTGAGGGCATGAATGACATGAGTGCTTTTTGCCCCAGGTGCAGCATTTAAGCTGTCAATAAATAAAAAGAAAACGATGGTAGGCATTTGGAATGTTTTCTTACGTAACTCACCTGCCTTTGTGCTTTGATTCAGGCAGGATTTTTCTTCTCTTTCCATGCTTCCCCTTAAGAATTAACCTTGCCCTTTGTAATCTGAAAAAGAGAAATCTGAGGAAAAATGTAATTTAAAGCATTAGGGAAATCAGAAAACTGTAAGAAATATGCCACAGAAGGAACTTTGTTTAACTGATAGGAGCATCCCTGCGGGATCAGCTTTTCAGTCATTGAAGCTACGGAAGTATACTCCTCAGAATGTGAAGCCACTGGTCTTTTGCCCTCTTATGGTTTGTTTGGGGCTTTTTAGCCTTTAGTTGAATTAGTATAATTGCTTACCTTTTCCAGCTGGTTTCTAAACTAATTTCAGTTGTGCAGAAGCATTTAAGCATACCTTCAGCATTTAGGAGGTGGGCTAGGGTATTGTTCTGCAGCACTCGGTCCTGATGCAGTTAGGATACATGATGGGAAGTTAAAGTAGCTCAGTCACATAAATGAGGCCTTTCCCTTCCAAAGAGAAGTGCAAAATTAGTGCAGTTTGGACTTCTGCTTTGCAAAAGGGATGCTACTTTTCTGTGATGCTAAGTGGAAATCAGCATTATGGGATACTGAGCTGAAAATAAGGCTTTTGCCTGAGATCCTTCTCTGCTTTTCACTTGTTAGCCTAAACCTGTACAAAATTATTTGAGATTGATCTTTCATCTCTGTTTCACGTGTGTAGCAGTAACAGTGGTGAAAATAACAGCATCTCACTCAAGTTTAGCTCTTTTCTCCTGCAGATCTCGATTCATTTCACAAAGAGCGGTGGATTGTTAAAGGCAATTTCAAGTAGAGAGTTGGGAATTTCTCCATAAGATGTTTCTGAATGGTAGGGGTGGTTGTTCTTTGTTTGTTTTGATTTGTTTCTTTCCCTGTAATGAAATAGCTCAGTTTCTTCTGTGATGTGTGCCCTATCAGTGCAGGATGTGTTCAGTGAAATGCAGTTTGTTCACCAGCTTACACGCATTTCTTGCCTCCTGGAAACAGTATGTTTGATTGTAGCAGAGCTTACATGTGGTTTTGTAGAGAGGTTTGTACCAGCTTCTGTTTGCCCTGCAGATGGAGTACTGAAGGAGCAGTGTGCACTGAGGGATTTGCTGTTAGGCCATCACTTCTCGGCAGGTCTAAATGAAACCTTCAGAAATGATCCTTTTCTCTTCTACTTACACGATGCATAAGTCAAGCTGCTGGCCTTATTCATGGGGCACTTTTTTTCATAGAAAGACTTAAGATATGGTTTCTTACACTTATTTGCTTGGACTCTTCTCTTTTGTGTGTAAACAGAATAGTTTGACTCCTCCAACAACAGGATAATGAGCTGGCAAGAAAAAGTTGCTCTGTTGCGCAGCCTAGGTGAAGCTCTCAAGTGAGGTGGTAGTAGGAGCTATTTGTAGAGCAGAGGAGAAAATCACATGCACAGTGTCTGTCTGCCTTTTCAAATTCTGCTGATATTTAAAAATCCATGCCCTGCATGTCAGTCATCTCTTGTTAAAACATGTCCTCTGTTTCTAAAACAAGGTCTTAAGAAGACCAAGAGCCTTCTTAGAAGAAGGATTCCAGTAGTGTGATTCAAAAGCTCATGGACTAGGAAGTCTTTAAAACCTGGCATAGGAGTGATTTTTTCCTCTATTTATGGCAGAGTTAATATATATGCAGCTTCTCAGGCACTAGGGGAAAAGAGGAAAAAAACTAGGTTGTGAACATTATCATTAATCCAGATGCTTAGAAATGAGCATGTTTTCCCAAATTATGCTACTGATTCAAAAATAAGGATGTGTTTTTAAAATGATACCTTTGGGTTTTGTACCTTCCGGTTAAAATTATCATCATTGTCATGTTTTTCTCAGCTATTTCAAGAATTATAAACCCACTATTTAAAAAGATGCTCACAATTCTTACATACGCTCTTTTCTTTTTGTTTCTGGAGTTTTCCTTGAAAGACTGTGCAATATTATTCACGTAAATTGAGTTCCTTCTTTCCTGTGCCCTCCCTCTGCCTCTGCTAAAATGCTGGAATACTTTTAACAGTATAGCACTTTGAAGGATGACATTGTCAGTTATGATATCAGGTAAGCTTACTAAATGTCTCAAAAAAAAAAAAAATAGGGATACAGTGTGTTCAGTACAAAAGCAGAGCTGAGTGTGACAGTTAATAATTGCATTTCTCATGCAGGTTTTAAAACAGAACCTTTATTTTCTCTCAAAATTATGCCAGATTCTTCAGAAGAAGTAAGATTCCATTCTGAGATTTCTACACACTTGCAGTGCTTTCACATTTTCAATTGTATCAGCATCCCAGCCGCACCTCAGTCAAGAACAGTTCTTCCTATTTTTGTCATCTCAAAGTTGGTCCTCCCAATTGCTCACTGTGATGCTCCGTGATAAACAGAAAGCAAAAGGGATCAGTGTATTGTGTCAGTTTGGCTCTGTCACTGGTATTTCCTGAGACTGCTGGCAGGCAAAGATGAAACTCAGTATTGGAAGGCTTGGCTGCACTGGCATGTCCCAGCAACTGAGCATGAGACTAAGATTAGGATTTTGAATACAGAACTGAAATTTCACTGAGTTTAGATTCAGACGGTTTTGGTGCCCAAGTGGAATCCATTGCAATTTGCAGATGTGAGAGGTAATATTCTGGGGGTACAAGTATGGATGACCTCTGGGATTCCAGCTATAGCTCATCTCTGACTAACAAATTCATATTAGAAAAGTAGGAAGTCTGTGATAGTAATGAGAATTAATTAAAGTAGGATCGTCTGTGTTTGCTACACAATTTTTGGTTTCACTTCCAAAATGTATACCATTCCTAGTTTCCAAACTTTTCATTAACATGATGTGGAAAACAGCATGTCAGCTTTTGTGTGTGTTATTTACTGTGTTCCTTCATTTTCCTTTGTCAGCACTTACAGAACCCTGCGAACTTCCATAATGCAGCTACGGAGCTCCTGGACTGGTGTGGTGACCCCAGAGCCTTTCAGAGACCGTTTGAGCAGAGCCTGATGGGTTGTTTGACGGTATGTCCAGTCTGCATGTGGTGGCAGTTCTGATCCCCTGGTTTATAACACATGTTGTGGCCAAGGGAGTCTGAATTCTGTGTCTTTCATCATTTTATCTTTAACACACAAAGGCAGATCCTTGCAACTGTTTGAGTTTGTTGCATCTCAGGTACCAAGATTTAGTAGCAAAAAGTTAATTAGATGATAAAATGAGGGAAAAAATAACTTAATACATAGTACATACTAAGTTACTTTACATGTACATACAATATTTATTTTCATGGTTTGAAATTACCAACTGAGATATCTCCCTGTGGAGTTAACAGACTTCACAGGCATTTATTTTCCTTGCCTCAGTCTTTGGTGTTTTGAAGGTCTACTTATATTCAACCTCAAGCATGCAGAACCTCCAGCTGAACAATGTTTCTGCGTGCTTGGTTTGTTGCATGTATGGATTGCAGGTCTAACCCTAGCGTAATAATTACAATTTTATTGACTTCATTGTTTTTCCTTCCATTCATTTCTTATTAAGACTGCTGTCGTTCCTAAAGCAACTTGATTATAATGCATTGAAAACATGTTTCATTGTGTGCTCAACAGCATTTTTTCTTTTCGGTGCTTTATTTTCCATGCATCCAGCAGCAGGTTCCACTCTAAAATTATTATGTTTTGTCAAGGCTATAGAGGAATTGAACTCTGTCTGCAGTAGGAGTGTTCTAAAGCTTCGCCGCGATTTGCAGAGCAAGCCGATACAAATAGTTAGGGAGGAGACAGAAACTGTAAAATGATTAATGTAGAGATCGTCTTTGTACTTGCTGGGAAGGAGTAAAAGCACAGGGATTATTCTCACGCAGTTTGCAACCGATGTATAAAAAAAAGCACTGAGACTTAGATTTAGTTGCAGGAAATCCAAATGTTAAGGAATGGCTCCATCTTAGTGTGCTCAAGTGTATAGCATCCTTCAGATTCCTGTGTTGAAAAGTTGGAATAAATCCAATGATATAGGGAGGTGTGGATTTTATTTATACTTTTTTAAAACTTAGCTAGTATTTTGAGGTTAGCATTCAAGAAAGGAGACACAAGTATGTGTAGACAATCGGTACACTATTTCTCTGCAGATTTCTGCTAGAATGCTGTTAATCTGACATGCAACTTCCTTGCTGTTTAAATCTTTTCTTACTACATAAGCAGACTTGCAGCTCTGCCCAAGTGCAAGGTCAAAATAAGGTCTGACCACTAGTGATTCACTGTCCTTACAGAGCACAAGAGGGAGATGGAAATGTTATATTTCTATCTATAGAATAATAATACATAGTACAATATAATGACAATAATAAATATCTATCTATATTTAATACACATATTAGAACTTAAGTCTCTCTTCAGTGAAATTATTCAGAAAGTTGAGAATAAATGAAATACTAGAATATTATGAGTAAATTTAACATTAACTTGCTTAATGATGTATTCTGTGCTATCAAGAGCCATTTTTTTTTGTAATGCTGACAAAGTTTATCAATGTTTTGCTTTGTGAAGATTACGCTAAAAGAAAAGAAAAATGAAAAAAACCAACAATATGAAGGAGTATTCAACCTAGAACAGGATTATTGTCTTACTTCGCCAGTATTTACAGTGACCTTCAAAAATAGCTTCTCTTAATACTCCTATACTTTTAAAAGCAAGTAGTCTCTACCATCATTATAACATTTGAGTTCCATGGTTCCCCAAGGGCAAGTGCATTTATTCCTGAAATTCTGCAAAAGCTAAAGATGCTTGCTTATAAGGCTCCTCCTCTTTATTGGACAGGATTTTTTTCTCTTATGACACTATTCTGTTAGCTCTCTGATGAGAGAAAAAGCACTACACTAAACTGCTCTTGGATCCATCAAAGGATATGAGAACATAATATCCTACTAGTGGATAATGCAGTATGTACTAATGCATATTGAAATGTATTAATGTCATGGCTGCAGAAGGGCAAGCTCTTTCAGGAATGAACAAACCATCCATTCACACACATCAAAGTTTAAATGCATCCAGGTATAAAGCCAGAGCGCCAAAACACATCTGTTGTATTATGAGTAGAGAACTTAATGGTAGCTCTGCAAGTATAAGCAAGATTATTTGCTTCTTTTAAGTCTATTTAATATTTTTGTAAACATTAACTTAGTTGAATTTATCTTACTATTCTTTTTTAAAAAGCACTCAGAATCTTGACGTCGTGCTTTAATGTAATGAGTGATTCTTAAATTAATTCTGTTTTTCCTGTGCACCATCTTTTTTTTTGTGTTCACTCTTGGTAATATCTGATTCACTTTATAACAACAGTGTGTTTTCATTCCTGGTGCCAAGCTAACAGAACCTGAATGGATACAGAAAAAAAAAGTCTTAGAAATATTCTGTGTGTACATCACCAGCAAAACTTCCAACTTTACTTGTGGAATCACTTCTTTTGATGATAATGTATAAAATTGGTTGCTAATGGAGGTTTCCTGTTCTTAACTTGTAACGCAAGCATTTATAGAAGTCAGGTTAGCTAAACAGAAAGCTTATGTTGAACAGTCAGTAATTGACTTTTATGTATCAGCAGTACTTTGATATGACTGGAATTAAAATTGCTGCTTAGAGGCTCCAGTGTTGATCTATGCAATCTAACAGGTGTGAGTTTCCTATCTCAAAAGCAAACTTGGGAATTGTTATGTCTGAAGAATGTGATGGACGCTTATTCTAAAGCTTACCTTTTTATGTTTGGCCGTAACAGAAAGTCACTGAAGTGAGCAGGTAATAGAAGTTCATAAAAAACTCTGAACATTTAAACAAATAAATAAAATGTCAAGGACGGAGGGATCAGCTTTGAATATCCTTTCTTTCTTGGAAGTTGCAGGCTGCAGAAAGATTCCCTTTAACAGCTTTGATGGAGCACATGTAAACAAATTATGCTCTTTCTCAGGGACAGTGAACTCCTTTCTAACATGCCAAGCACAGCTAGGTGTTAGTATTCTACAGTGGTTATTTTGAAGACAGATAGAATTGTCTGTTGACAAAAAATGAATAAAAATTGAAATCATTAATTCAGTAACTTACTGAAATTGTAATGGATATGATTTTTGGTATGTGACTTTAACTCTTGCACAGTGGTAGAAGGAGCTGTAAAATAGCCTCTGCTTTCCACAAAGCAAATGTAGCTATATTTTTATTATAATTGAAAGAGTTCCTGATTCTAGAGTTTGTAGCTAATGAAGACTTCTAGGATGAGATGATATTATGATAAAACTAATATTATTGATAACTTTAGGATTATTGGTATTTGAAAACCTGTATATAGCATTACTTTACTTTTGTCTGACATAACTTATGTTCCCTTATAGCAATTAAAAAACAACTCTAGTTTGGCTGGACAAAGTTGTCTCACACTTTGCTCCTTTTTTCTCAGATCTACTCTGGTCTCTTCTCACAGGTCTGCTCTTGCCAAACAGTTGAACTTGTAAATGATCTCGCTGAGGACATGGTTATCTTTAACGTTTGTGCTGCAGCAAAAATGGAAACCAGAGGACAGCTGAGAGCAAAATGGACAGATTTAAAGACTTGTCTGATGCTGCTTTCAGCAAAGGACAATAAAAGCACTTTTTTAGTCTCTCATCATTCTTGAGGGTTACAACACACAAGAGTTCATCATTTTTAGGACTATTCAGCAGTGTGCCTGAAAACGAAATACTGGAGAGAGAAACACAGCTGTGTGCAGTTGCTCTGTCACTGTACCTACAGGGTTAATCAAATTCTGACATTGGAATGGTTTTGGACAGTAGAATGAATTTAGGTAAACAGGATGTGCTTACCTGAGTTAGCTGTTGGACTGAGCACTGAGTATAAGAGAGCTTTTCTTGTGAAAAATGACCACCCTGGTGGGACAAAAGACCTTATCTGAAAGTTGACTCTTCCTACCCACTTTGACCACAAAAAGCTATGCTGAGATATTCATTAAAAATGTATGTATTTTCTCCACTGTCTTATAGCTCTACATTTCCTCTCTGAATGTTTGGTCTATCTCAGTCATCAAATGTGAGAAATGCATGCATATTTCTTTAAGTGTTTCATCTCTAAGTTGAAAGAAAAAAAACACTGAAAGCTGCAGTCCTCAATCCAAAGATCATGGATTTCATTTGAATCCTTTGTATTGCTCATAACTCTTGCTAGATCTCAGTACTTCTTAAGAGAATTGCTGAAATAATAGGCATCTGTTTTTAACCTTTAGAAGTACCTATCATAGGCTCATTTTTAGTGATTGTGATACATTGCACAATATCCTTTTGATCTGTATTTCTCCTTGGAAAATTGTGGAATTTAGATTGCTTAGACTTTTCAGTCAATTTTAAAACTAAATGCTTACATCAGTTGTTGATACAGAAATCTACTATAGTTCATCCGATGCAAAATTAAACCTAATTGATGTTAAAGAGTAGGACAAAAGCCATATCTTTGAATTATGTCAAGTTTCCACGACAGGATGCCTCGAACAGCAAAACCAACAGTCATGCTAATGTGTTCACAAGGTATGTGCTCCTACTTTGTCTTCACACCTGGCTAGATTCATTCTGCTTAATGCAGAAAAGCGTATAATCAGAATCAGCATGGGACATCAAAAATCACTTTTCATAACCGTTTAAGATCTGAATCAGAGTAATTGCAGTTGGGAGAGTTGGTTCAGCACGGTCTATACCCAGAAAACACCAGGATGCAGCTGCCCATTAGAGCCCTAGAAGTGCTGCTTTTAGTCTTTGCATCCAAGATTTCCAGAACAGGAAGTTAATGTGGAAGGAATTCTTCTCCCATTGTCCTCTCTCCGTGCATTAGTGAAGCACATGTTTTTATCTGTTTTCAGCACACAGCACCTCTGTACAAGCTGTGCTGACGGAGTACAGCCAGCAGGCACAGAACAGTCCTCTCTAGAGCAGCTCATAATGCTAGCAAATAACTCAGCGTTACTGGCTGTCATACGACCTTAAGATATTCTGAAGCCCTTTCTTTTTTTTTTCTTTTTTTTTAACTAGATTTTGTTAGTCATGTTATTTTACAGCTTTGAAGCTTTTGTTTGAAATGTGCTGCTGTTCAAATTAAAATGCTTTTGATATCCCTGTATTACTTTCTTCAGGTGATGACTATGTTTCATCTATATCATTGCTGAAACCTGTCAGGACTCGGGTGACAACAGTATTTCAGTAACCCAGTGATCAGCTGGCTTTATTAAAGCATTTTTCTCCTCTGGGAGAAAATTTCAGTTAGAGCTGGTTGAGTGTGGGGACCTTCTCTTCTGTTTTTATGCTTGTTAAGGGCATGCAGAGGAGAGGAGGAGGAGGAGAAAAAGAGGAAGTATCCTTAATTTGCATGGTGTTTTTCAGGAATTGACAAAGAATTAGATAGCAAGTATAGTATTTTATTTTATTTCATTTCATTTTGAAAATACAGTCCTTATCCACCGACTGGGGCTGGAAATATATTTAAGAGAACACTGGTTTGAGCAGAGACTTTTACATTTGGAGAACCTGTCTAGCATCTGTTTTCAAGCATCAAAAGCCAAAAACTAGCTAATGATGTGTAACTTTTAGTCACCTGCTTTGATTGTCTGTATTGTTGAGGCAGCTCTTCTGCAATTAGAATGTAAGAGTCTCATCAGACCAAGACTTCAGATCACAAAGATATCTTCCTCCCTTTGCCTTTTTTCTACTTGAAGCAGATCGCCATTCATGTTGCAAAATTCTTCAATTTGCTTCCTGTTTATCTGATCTCTGTGTGTTACCAAGGGGGAAAAATTACCATCTACATTGCAGAATTCTAATTACAAAATTTCTGCTGTAGTCTTCAAACTGCATTCAGATAATTTCAAGTATGCACAAGTGGCTGAACACAGAGCTGTCTGAACTAGCAATCAGCTGGCATTTTTAGTTTTGAGCAGCCAGCAAATTGAATTGGAAAAATTCATTCTGATGCCAGCAGGGGGGGGTGCTCTTGACTGCTGCTAGTTAAGAGATTCTTTGAAAGTGCAACATAATGGGAAGGGAGTTTTGTAATAAGCAGCCATATAGCCCTCTTGATTAGCAGGCCTGTTAGGTTAAGAGGTACGTTGTTCCAGTACTTCGTGGTGTGATGATAAGAAGGGCAGGGAGGAGAGCTTGCTGGGGTGTAGGTCCTTAGTCCTGCAGAAAGGGGAAAAAAAAAAAGAAAAAGAAAAAGAAAAAAAGAAAAAAAAATGCAGTTAAATTTAGCAGAGGAAAAAAAGTTGGTAGCAGAATTTCTCAGCTTTGCTCATTATTAAAACTTAACTCTCAAAATTTTGCCCTCACTGTCAATGACCCTGTCATCCGGATCTCTGCAGAGCTCTGTCACAGGTGGTGAATTTGACATCTCAGTTATGAATGCAGTATTGTCCAGATTAAAGATTTGAAAGGCTTTTGGAAATCAGATTTTTGTACTGGCAGTTTCCATTAAAATTATGTTTTTTTTGCAAATAAGTATGTATTAGTTTTAGTATCAGTACTATATCTCAGTTAAAATAAAAGCTGGATGTTTCTAGTGCGTGTAGGAAAAATATTAAACAAGGTTGTAGACTTGTAAACCTCGTGCTGGCTGGCTAAGCAGTTTCCTATTTATCATTATGGTGTCATTGACAAATATATCTTTTTCCTTTTTTTTTTTTTTTCTCTACTTTTCCACTGAATTTCGTGGCATGCGTGCTTAGGCCAAGTGAGATACATCCTCACAGCACTGCGGAATGAGATCATGTTTGAACACACATTGCCGCCTGTGAGTTATCTGAATCTTTGCCTGCGTGCTGAATTTGCGGTTAGAGAAAGCCCAAGTATGTTAGCAGGTGGTATCAGATCACTTAACCATACTGTTGATAATTGATACCATGTTGATTCAATCCCACCTGATCAACATTGTTACTCAAGTATGATCTAAATCATGGCACATTTCAGACTTGGGAGTGTTGCTTGTGTGGGGTCCAGGCAAAGTGGCATGACACCAGCTGGCAACAGGTATCCACATTGCTGAGATTAAGTTTAGGATGGATGGATCTAAGAGGGCTTAATATCCTATCTTTTTCCTTAATCTTAAATGTTTTATAGATATTGAGTAGTCTTCTGTAAAAACCCCAATCCCCAGACTCCAGAGAGAGATTGGTACTTTGTTCTAGTGCTTGAACCTCAAAAGTCTTCCCAGTATTTATCCTCAGTCACTTGTACACTGAGCAAATGAATTCTAGTTGCACGTGAATCTGATGGATTCATGGCGATGTTCTGCATAGCTCACATAATACTGAATTTGTGCACATATGTGAAAATTGATTATTTAAAGCCAATCCCTTTATCTGCTGCTCTTTTCTCTTGGATTAAACTGAAACTATTGATACATTCTTCAGAGATTCATTTTCAACATTTTATTCTTGTTGCTGATGTCTGAATTCATTTCTTCAGTATTTCTGCATCACCAGTCATGCCTAATTTTCTGTTTGAGTGTCCAATTTTTCTATGCATCTATAATAGTTCATATGTTTTAATTTTTGAAACATTTCTGTAGTTTTTCAAGGTTATTTTGAACTCTTATCATGGTCTTAAGTGTTTGCAGACTCCTCTGCATGTTATCATGTAGAAGTTTTGCAAGTTAACTTTTTTCATCGTCTGTGTCAAAATAGAACACATAGAAATGGCCTGTATCTAGGACATGTTGTGATCTGGCAGAGGAATATTGGTCAATAGTTTATAAGTAAGTTTATAACTTTTTCTAATTTGAAAAGTTTTGTAAGTAAGTTTATACTAATGTCATCTAAGCTCTGCTCATCTGTTGTAATGATGCCATATTGAGCAATGTCAAAAGGCCTATTTGAAATAAGATAGATGTACCACTTTCCTTACATTTACAAGGCCAGTTAACTCATCAAAGAAGAAAACTGTGCTATGCTGATGGATTCGGGGTGATGTTCTGTAATGCACACGAAGTACTGATTTAGTAATTTATTTTGTTATCAGACTGAGTAACTGTAATTTCTAAGATTCACCTTTTAACCATCTTACAGAGATTTGGTGTGCCTCCAAAGCCTCTGCCTTGAATGTATTCCTGGCAGTAATCATAAGCAGTTACCAGGTTTGCCCAGGCTAGTTCCTTTGAGGCACTCTGAGATACATTTCACTAGGGTCTGCTGGTTTGAATATATTAAATTTACCAACAGTCTTCTAATTGAGTCTTTGTGTTTTCTCGACCATATTCGTGCAGTACATTTATTGTCTTGCTTCTGAGTATGTTTATTTAAAGAGATAGGAAGTCCCTGGTATACAAGTTCATAGGAGGAAAGCCTCCCCAGTATCCAATGAGCAGTATAAGAAATGATGCAATGCCTCTGCAGCTGTGAGCAGCCTGCAGTCCTTGTTGGAGGGCACACAAACCAATCTATTCAACTTTTAGGTTAATATAAGAGTAAGTCTTTGGCTGCTACTATTGAGAGAAGGATGTTAAGTACAGTCAATTAAAACATTTTGTGAGTCTACAAAGACGCTGGACATAAAGTTGACCTGCTGTATTCGTGTAGGCAGGACAGTGGCTGAGAAGCAGTGTGTAGCATCCAAAGTTTGGGGAGCAGCAGGACATGGCATGCCCTCCTGAGCACTGCCAGAACAGTTTGTTTCACACAGCTTCTTTCAGCCTTAGAGGAGTGGGGAGAAGAAAAACTTGGGTGGAAAATAACTCTTGGCAAAATGGAAATTTTATTTAAAATGTTTGTTTTCCATTAAGTAGTTTGGTTTTGCTCTCTGAGGGGAGAAAGATTTTCTGTCCTCTCTTTCAATGGAAAACCTGTCAAATTTAGATTACTTTTTAACAAAAGTGAATTTTAATTTGTTTTCCTTTATTTTTTTTTTTAATGAAAAACTTAAGCAAAGACTTGACCGGCTGACTTCGCTAGGCTCACAAATTGCTCACTCGCTCTCCTGCCTGCTGCGCTTGTGGGAGAGGCACAGCCTGGCCCATGCCATGTTGAGCCTGCACAAGATGGTGCCCAGGCCATAAGGGCATGGCCAGCACTGTGAGCTGTGCTTTCTATCAGCCACAGCAGGGTACAGAGTGGGATTTTCTCTGCCTGTTAAGAGGAAATTCAGAGAAGGAAACTGCTGCCAAATGAGAGAGTAACAGAGTAGACCTTGGCCTGCTCTTTCTTTCCAGTCTCTTTTGTGAAGACATTGCAATCATAGATAATCATGGGTTCAGGAGTTTATGATTTCTGTATTTCCTGAATTATCTTAAGGGACCTGATTTCCATAATTAGCATAATGTCAGTTCAGAGTACTGACTACACCTGTGGCCAGTGTGTCTCTGTATTCATAACTGCACTTTTTTAAAGGAACTAAGCATAGAAGCACATGATGCAGGTTTCTTTAGTTATTGCGTGCTTGCTGATGAATGGGCGTATCTGCCTTCATTCCTGACCGGCTTCAAAATGAGTAAGTAGTTTGATGACAATGTGCTTTTTCAAGAAAGAAAATGGGAGGGCCCTTTCCTTGTGATCATGTGGCAGATGGTGCCTGAAGGAAATCAAATAATGTTTACGCATTAATGGCACATTGTCCTCAGGAGCTTTTAACAAAGCTTTCATTAATTTAAATGATTTTTTCTGTTTCCTACCAATCCCTTCTCTAGCATGTACCTGTTAGTGAGCTGTGATAAACCTGGGATTCAGAAAGGGAATACTTAAGCGTGCAAGTGTTCCCTGGATCTCATAGCAACCCAACATATTTTTCCTCCTCTTGTTGTTGTTTAATGAAATACAAAATATCTAGTTCTTATCTTACTGTCCTTTTCCATATATTTTGTTTGTTCTAATTTTTATCTTGATGCAAGTTCAAACCCAGCCTCATAATGGGAATATTAAGAACTATTGTATGTAAAGGATTAAAGTTTGATCTACCAAATTAGATGGTTTTTGATTTATCGAAACTATTTGCAGCTTTCCTCCCAAATTATTTTCTTTTTCCTGTAGTCAACTTAGTCAGTTTTAACTGTAAAGAGAAACAAGAGCTAAAATACAGATATGATTGTGTATTACTGGTAGTAGTGTTGTGTAGTACTGATAATTCCAAATTCTCTTTTAACTCCCCTGAAGCCCCTTACTGCTCACATTTGAGACTGGGAAGGTAGAAAAAATTACAGAATCATCACTCCTGCTTAGTAAATTCAGATGAATTTTTAATTTCTAAATTAGTAGGAAAAGCAACAACAAAAATCTACCCAGGAATAATATCTATGATAATTCTTTCTTGAGAAAGAAATCTGATTTGTTACTATTAACTGGGGAAAGTGGATACTGGAAAAAAAATTCCAAATAATAAGCTTCATGTTACAGTGTTCAGAATGTAGGCCAGAAAAGTGAATTCATTTATAATCTCTAGGTTATCATATATATTGACTCCTTACTCTGTTCTGTGTCATTGCATCTTTGTGGACTCAGTGTTGGACATGGGTTATTGCACTGTCACTGATTTAGAAAGAATTTTTCAAATGGAGACAGGTGAGAAAAGGATATTTTGTTGTATTCTAAGCTATTTAGGATTGGAACTTTCGTTTATTTCACTCAGGGACATGGTGTTTTGTTTCTTGTGGAGTTCTTTGGCCACTGTTTCAATTCAAAGTTCTGAAAGAGTATGCTAAGCATAATCAGTTTTCTCTATGCCTCTGAGTCTGAAGTCATCCTGTGCAACTCAAAGGGAATTGAAAGCTCTGCTGTGCATAACTGTAGCATAGTTTGCCAGAATGACCACAGTATTGTGTTTATACTGTGCAGATTTTTATGAGGATACATTCTTGGCTGATAGTTGAGTTGCTGGCCTGGAGAAATCGCTGACTACTTTCCATCTTTAACCCTGGTCTGCCATTTGCCTAGTTTGGCTAGCCCTACAAGAAATTTAGATTCCTTCTAGTTAAGCTCCTTTTCACTAGGAGAAATTAAAAAGGAAAAGGAAAAAAAAAAAAAAAGACCAAACCCTTCTTTCTGTATTTAATGTGTCTGGCAAATAGGCACAGGCCTATTTATTCTAGAAGCAATAGTAAATGTGTTTCGCAATACAGTATTGTTGAAATGCAGCAACTGTGACACTGATCACAGTAGAGGAGGAGGGCATTTTAACCTAAAGGACATGTGCAGTGCTCTTAAGAACAGGGCCAGGAACTGTGACCCAGGGACAGAGATGTAGGAGATTGCTTATCCTCAATTCTCAAGTACAGTGAAGTGTATTCTGTATAATTTTCTCATATGGTCTTTTTTTGATTTATTTTTTCTGGAAAATCTTTGTCCCTCCAACTTTAAGTGATCTATGAGTTTTTTCCTCTGGCATGTGTTTAAATAACGAGATCACCAGAAGAGATCCATGTGTTCACTTTACTGTGCTTGTGGTGTTAACTACAGACTCATGTCATATTTGTACTGTGGATATTGCAACAGCAGATTCAGTTGTCTAACATTAGTGCTGAAAAGCAGGTTAATGCAACTTTGAAAGAGGCTCGGGTAACCCCTAATGAAGCTTTCTTTATTTCCCTCTGCAGGTGGTTAGTCGAGTGGCAGCTCAGCAAGGATTTGACTTGGATCTTGGATACAGGCTACTGGCAGTATGTGCAGCCAACAGGGACAAATTCACTCCAAAATCAGCGGGTAGGAAACATTTTTTTTTGTATATCCATGATTTTTGAATGATCATACTCAGAATTACTACTTCTTATTACTGAATTGGTTCTTTAAAAATAAAAGACAACTAAGTATACCGTGGCAACAGTGCTGCAGATCTTAGCATTTTAATAGCATGCTCTTCTGAAGACAAATGACTAAGGCAGCATGCATGTTTCCCAAGTAGTGCTGTTTGTTGTCCTGTTTGACTTTATAGATGAAGTGTTACTTTCAGAAACACTGATGTTCAGTAATCTCAGGGAGGGAATGAGCACTCTCAGACCCCTCCATCTTGATAAACCATTGATTTTATGTCATATGTCAACCTCTCTACATCTTTCACGTTCAATCTGTAGTTTCTTTCAGATACAGCTGTTGCCAGGCTTTCATTTCCAGAATGAATATGTGTGTGCAAAGAAGTAGCACAGTTTCTTGTAGATCTACTCATTTGGTTTTGAATTTTGAGGTATTTTATGTAAATAATCTGTTATGGGGCTCTGATGAAGTAACAGTATTTGAGTATGATGTATCACTATTGCTCTTCTGTATAGTAAAAGTATAAAATGCACTTTAAGATCTTTCTGCTTCTCACATTGTGTTGCATTTATCTGGAGCATTCAATTCTGATTTTTTTTTTTTTTTAAGCTGACGAATCCCAGTGTAATGTGTACTGGCTTGAAAAACAGGCGGATAAATGCTCTGTTCCAGAGCATAGATAACTTTTCTGGTTAGCAGCTGATGCGTAGTCGCAGTGCTAGAACATCAGAAAAGATTACCTTTTTCCAAAATAGTAATGTGCAGTCAACTATTTGGGTATTGGTAGCATTTATTTTCATGTTCCTTACCAGTTTTTATCAACCCCAAACTTCTTTCTCTCATAACTGTCCTTCAGTCCTTTAAGCTCTGAGTTCCCCACAAAAAAAAGTGGCTTTCATATCATAGCATGTTAATTGAAGTCTCTGATTAATCCTTTGTATCGGACTGCATTATTAATTTTACTAAATAGACAGTTCATTGGACAATTTTCTTCCAGGAAAACTTTGTGGAAGATAAAACATTTAGGTAACCAGGCACAATCTCCCTTTTTCTGAATTCATAGCAAGCTTCTCCAGCTGTTAGCTGTCACTTCTCTGTGGGGCTTTTTTAAGGCTTGTGTGAGGATTTCATGCTAGGAGTGCATTAACCGAGACTTTTGATTCCTGGTAAAAGTATTCGTACTCCCTCTCAACAGTTCTTCCTGAGGTGTGTCTCTATCGATGTGGAGGTGAAGTTGTCAATCTCTGCAATTTTTTCATGTTATAGTCCTTTCCCTTTCTAACAGACATAAGAGGATAGTCTTGAAAGCCACTGTCAGTCGTAGAAAAACCCAGCTTTTGAGTTTCATTTTCACAAATAATTATTTTTTTGGGACTATCCTTTTCCGTTCCCCCATGCTCACTATCCCAGCAATCCATACAGATTTCAGTCTTTCCATTGTTAATTGATGCAACACAGGGAAAGTTGATAATGAAGTCATGTGTATTTCTCCCAGTGTTGTCTAAAAAAACTTTTCAGTCTTTTTTTGTGGGTTGTTTTTTTTTTTTGCTTCCTACTTCCCAGACACATACATAACTAATATATTACCGGTGATCTTAAATAGTTGGTTTCACAACTACTTTAGTTTTACCATGTATGTAGTAGTTTCACCTGTTGTTCCTGGGATTTCAGCATGCCCAACCACATCGCATTTTTATTACTCTTTTGCCTGTATTAAGTATTCATAACTTGGAGCATGCCATAAAATATTTTGTGAAATATCGAATACAGTCACTACTCTCAATGGTGTTAAGCTCACATATGACCTGCAAGAACTACAACATTGAATGGGCTGCTTGAAAGACTGACAGGTGAGGATTACAGATATGAAATTGTTTCAAACTATCCTAATTTTTTTTTCTTCAACATCTGAACATATTTTCTTCATATTTTTGAAATAACAGAACACAGCATGGCTCTGCTCCATCATTCAGTTATCGTAAAAATGTTGAGATTGCCTCTTGCTTATTGTTGTTGTGTTGTTGTTTTTTTTTTTTTTAATAGTGAAGATCATTGAAAGTGGGATTTTATGACTTGCTTAAGTTGATAAGGATTCTTGAATGCTGTTTTGAGTAATTCATTCTTTTTCCTTTTAAGTCTATTGAAAGACACCTTCAACACTTCTTCATCACTTTCTGACAGAAGTTTCCTAATGTAGATGGCATTATCTTTAATGAAAAAGAATTTGTTTTTCACTTCTGCTGGGTTGAAGGGAAATTTACAGTGGCTTGAATTAATTCCTCCAAGTAGGAATTTAATGCTCCCAAAGAGATAGCTCTACAGATATTTTTAATCCATGGTGTGTAATTTCTGACACTCTGAAATATGAAAAGAAAAAACGTCTCAACTTAAACCAAGTTAAACTCTTTGGAGGGCCACTTGCTATTAGTGTCTCTGTATAAACTAGTATGAGGCTTATCGACTGATGTCCTGAAGGTCAGGACACCTCAAGTGGCCTTATATTGGTGGCTCTCAGGCTCTGCAGCTCTGCTCAGTGAAATTGGTGGATCTCCCCAGGCTGAAACTGGCAGAAAAGTGTTTGCTGGTATGGCTCACTTTTTGTCTGGCTGGCTCTCCACAGCGCCCACCTGAGAGTTAGGATGGTGGTGTCCGATGGTATCTGTAACTACAGGTGGAAGACATCTGGAGCCTGAAGTCAGAGAGTGTGACGCCTAGCTTCACAGCTGGCTCGGAAATACACAGCTCTGGTTAATGCAGTCAGCCCCACACTGTTTCATGCCACTTGGTTTAAAAAATTTTAGTGATAGGTGTCTGCTAACCTGTCTCACATAAGCTGAGAGTCTAGGAAAGGATTCCACAAGCTGCAAATGGCAGGGAAGGAGTGGAAAGATGGACAGCTGGAGCCAGGCGGGCAGAAGCTTTCTCAGGTGGCACAGCCTCAGCCAGAGGAACCCACAGGAACCGACCAAGAGCTGTCAGCTCCTTAGCAGTTCCCAAATCCTGTATTGCCAAGGCAGTGTTTGATGTTGTGCTTTGTCTGCCTTGTTTTACTTGGCCGTTGAAATAGTCAACAATTAGCTGATATGAATTGTTTTGGAATATGCCTTGAGGGGACACACGTGTGGCATGAAAAATACTGAAAAGTTGTCGTGCACTTTTATATAGTAAGGATGGTTTACTGGCTGTTCCTTTTGTCTCTGCTTTCTGGTTTTTGTACCTGAAATAAAGTGGTGCCTCCTTTTATTCTTCTAGCCCATGCTGCTGCGTCTGGGCTGCTGCATCAGCGGGAGGTCAGATACAGCGTTTCCCACCCTGAAGACAAATGACAAAGTCTCTAAAAATATATGTCTCTCTTTTGGTGACAGCTGCTCTCCAAATCTTCCGAGGCAAATTCCTTTGCCTTGTTGTGACACCTATAGGGAATGGCACAGCAGGTTAGCTGCATGCTCATTTACTTTCAAACTGCAGCAACCTCAGTAGCTCTTAGTATGCGAGTGCAGGGGTGTTTGCGTATTCCTTTCTTTCTACCTTATGTCTGAGTTCTGCTTTCAGAATGGTGCCTGCTTGGACATCTGAACTTCTGAGTGTGTTACCTGCTGCTTTTATTTTATTTGGTAGCTTTACCTTAAGCCCATTATTTAAGTAGAACAGAATATAGCAATCAATGTTTGTTCAAAAAAAAATCTGTGAGGGAATCATTTTCTGTGTTGTTTTTTTTTTTTTTTTAATACTTTATTGAGCTACTGAACTTCTTCATTGCTCTTACAGCTACTTTTGCTTTTGTCAGGAGGCCAAGCTGAGGCCAGGCAAGGGGGTGACAGGATGAGATCATACGGGGAGCTTTGTCAGAAAAGGACAGTGTTCAGTATCTCTGAAAAAGAGAGACAGAGAGAGAGAAAGAAGCCCGAGGGCAGAGCTGTGCAGAAAAGGTACTTTTGCAATCACTGAGAAGCTACAGCAAACAAATGATCTGATAGCTTGGATGGGCAGCTAAGTTATGTGCTTGCTACGGAGATATCAACCCCTTTTTGATAATGGCTTGTTTTCGGTCCCTTAGGCTCTGCTTGTTGTGCTTTTGATTTTACGTTTGTAGAGTAGTATTGGTTAATATTCTTAACTGTATGTGAAGCATAAACTTTATGCTTCGTATACATACATGTAAATTTTACCAAAAATTTATGGTATTCGAAGATTTTACATTAAGCTTTGTTTGTTTGTTTGTTTAACCTTTTATCACTGTAACGTAACTATGAAGTAATAGGGCTGCTCTTAGTCCATATGATACCAAAGCTGTGAGTAAAATGGACCCTGAGTTAACAAAGATATTTGCTGTAAGAGTATTAGCAGGTGGTGCTTTAAAACATCAGTGGACAAGATAGTGAGACCTATGTCCTGATTAGAGTATGTTTTAATGTCTTGTTTCAAAATAATATTATAGACTAGGCAAAGTATATTTTGGCATATCGTTAAAGAAAGAATGAGAGTGCAATACAAGTGCGGAAAATGTAGAAAGTAAGGAGTATGTCTAGAGCATGAGTGACCATAAAGCTAGATGAACAGTTTGCCTAAGTTTCCAATAATGCTCATATTTTCTGTGGAAGGAAGGCAGCTAAAAGGATTAGAAGAATGGAATGGAAATTACTGCACCCAGTGCTGATGGCATCCCTTCAGCTTGCAGAAACCAAGTGATTGACTTGCCTACATTTGGAAAGAAATAGCATATGAAATGTCAGTCTTATACCTCATACCAAAGATTGTCAGCAAATCAAGTCAGAATAGTCTCTTACAATTGGAGAAGAAATGTGAATACTGTAGTTGTGTTTAGGAAAGTGACTGACAAGAATATGTAGGCAGCTGTATGAGAACAGAGTAGAACAACTGTGCTTGGGTTGGTCATGAAATTAAAGCTGAGTGGAGTTATGAGTTGTATGTAAATAATAACAAAGTAAATGCTTGGAACAAGGTGAGTTGTGAAGCTACAGGACAGTGCTGCCACAAAAGCATATAGGGTTAGATTAGCATATAGATAGAATAAAATATGGAAATGAGAAGCAGTTATGGCAGTTGGATTTGGAAAAGGCTTACAGAATACAGACACTGAAATGGAAGATGAAACTGCTTTTTAAAAGATAAAATTCAGTAAACTTGTGAAAAGGACTTTATAATGTGGTTCATAATGTGATTGGAAGCTGGGTTAAAAACCTTTCTTATTTGTGAATTCCTTAATTCTGGTTACATTTCTGTGCAACTGTCTGATCAAGGGGGCCTTAGTATTACTGTCCTAAAACTGTCCACTTGACACACTTCATTAAAATAAAGGCAGCACTTCCTTTAGCTGTTCCCTCTTGAAACTGCTTTTGATGCAGAAACTGAACTACCTTTCAGGTGATCTGTAGATTCACTTCCCAGCTCTTAGCATGAATTCTTACTGTGTGCCCTTGACTGCTTTACTTTCTGTTTTGTACTTTTATAGGTTTGAAGCAAGGATAATAAAACACCTTCTATCTACTTTTATTTGTCTGGTTTAATTAAAGTCAATATTATGCAGGGCAGAAAATAACTTTTTCCCTGTCGGTGTGTAGTGGAGCCATGGTTACACCTGCGGCATTTACACTTTATTATCACATAAATAAATAATTCTGTTCTGGAACATGTATTGGCAAACCATATTTGTATTGTGACTAAGACTGTCTTTCCTAAAGATTTATAGTGTATATATCTGACTTGCACAAGTCGGCACTTCTTGACCAAAATGAAGTTAGTATTGCTTGGTGGCAAGTGGCATTGTCTGTAGTTTGTGACAGTCTCATTTGCACTGACTGCAGAAAAAGAGATCCCAAGGAAGACCCAGTAAACCCAGCAGGTTTGTCTCACCCTTGAGTTTGATCAGAACAACACAGATATCTTTCAGAACCGCAGTTTGGAAAACTCTCTCTTGTATCTTGAGCCTCTATCTGATTGGCTTAGCACGCAGTAGACTTCTCAGGATCCAATTAGCAAGCATCTCAGAGTGAAGCATCTGAAGAGCATGCAGAAAGAGAAATGCTGTCCCCACTAAGCATTAAACTCAGCTGTTCTTGTTTACCTTTCCTCTGGGGTGTCTGCTGCTGATGTGTTTGGTCTCCATTCCACAGAAGAAGAAACATGGGGCAGATTTTCATTATCAGTTGGTTGGCAGTTCTTCTTTAATGTGAAATTTAGGGCCTTGTAACGTGCGTATGTAGATAGGTATTATTTTGCTGGAATGACAGTTCTGTTCATTGTTGGTATTCGCTGTTTGTGCATGCTTGTTTATAAAGGAGGTTGCATGACAGAGCCTCTGCTGCTTTTTTTCTGTCTAGGCGAAATATCAGGTGCTTTATCTGGCCTGTTCTTTTTGACATTTGACAAGTCCTTGTTACCATGGTACCAATTTTGACTTTTTTGAGAAATGTGGCAGTAAAACTCTGTCACTAAGTTGGAATGTTTTTTGTGCTAATGCCTTTGCTGTAGCACTTAGGAAAATTGCAGGGGCTCAGCTATAGCAACAAGATAGTTCTGTTGTTTTCTTATTCCGTGCCTTAGATTTTCATGAGACTGTTAAGTCTCCCTGAACACTCACTGTACTGCAGATTTAAAGTGTATAGTGAATTAGCTTGTTGTGTGGTTCCAGAGCTCTGTCTTTTACGAGTGAACACAACACACTTTATTTGGACTGGAATTGGCATTCTCCAAAGAAAACGTATGTTGATTTCTATTACTTTTTTCTGTCTTCTTCTAAAGGGACCCCATATGTGCTCAGAAACTGAAGATTTGGTGATAGAAACAGGTTAGAGTTTGGTCTCAGTGTGAATTTTGGTCTTTCATTTTTTGCTGTTTGGAGTAATGTATCTGTTCCTCTGAACACAAGGCAAGTCACAAAAAGAAGGAAGGCAGCTGTGAAAAAACATATATTCATAGGAAAGAAGAAAGCAAACTCTTCAAAATAGCATTTACCCTTTATAAAGTTACCTTTTCTCAGCTTACAGCATGCCATCCTGAGCGTGTTCCTTTTTCACCTGCAGTGCATCCAAAAGTACCTCCCTGCCAAGGCTTTTGTCAGCCTGTGTGTCTTGAAGGCATTCAAAGTTCAAAAGCAGTCCAGCTATGAGAACAGTAATGTAGCCAATGGTAACTAATAGTAACTTCCATGGGTACCGGTAGCTTTTTGCTGGTGGTGGGTGGGATGACCAAAAGCTGGAACTTTGTGAACAGATCAGATCATCAAGTTCTAGGACAGCCAATTCAATTCCTAAATGCAGGCAGCCTCAAGAAAAGTTCTTTCTCCTAATTCTCCAGAGAGGACACAATTATTGTGAAACACTCTGGTTAATAGACAAGATGTTATATGTCATGTGTCTCCTTATACAGAGAAATTTCCATACTGAGAAGTCTCACTGAGTAAGTGTTTTAGTATTTCATCCATTTTAATGCACAGATTCAAATACACCTATTAAAGTGTGCTGACAGCAAGGTACTTAAATAAGTGCTCTGTGATAAAATATGTTCATTTAAGTATCAGTTTAAGAATAATCAACAAATTATAAAGGATTCATCATTTTAGCTTGTTCTAATTTGTATAAGTCTTTGTGCCTATTCTGAGAGGGAATTCAAGGGGAAAGACCACAGAATAACAGGAAAGGGATTTGAGAAGAGCTATTAAGTAATATATCCCCAAAACAAACACAGTATTGTTTCATACAGTGAGAGTTATTTTTCTGAGCAATGCAGCAGAGGTTAGAATGTTCATGTTTGATAATGCTTCTGGATCATTTCCATTTTATGGATTCGTTTTGTCTCAACTTACTTCAGTTTCTAATAACTCACATAAAAAACACTATCAAGCTGAGTTTCCTCTACAGATTTTCCAGATGCTGAGATAATTACCCTTTTTATTTTTTTGAATATCTGACAAAAACTGCAAGGGTATTTGTTTCTCATTGTGAACATTTTTCAGTATCCTAATAAATCTACACTTACCTTATTAATTCTTGACACATCTGTATATGCTAAATCATGTTTTGTGGCAGTTATCAGTAACTCCTAGCTTGAGGAATAAATAGAAGAAAGAAGATTTCACTCAAAAATTGTAATGAAGTTTAGTAGCTTAACAATAATAAAACCCAAATGAAACTAGAAACTTAGTTGTTTTGAATCTCGTTCCTGTGACTTAAACCAGGCTTTCGTGAAAGTACAAGAAACAAAGCTGTGATAATAAATGGATGTGCTTCTGGACCTGTAAGATGCCTCCATTGACGCAGGTATTGTGGAGGTTCATAGCATTTCCTAATGTAGAAAAAGGAAAAAGATTATTCAGTGATTATTAACTGATAAGATGCCTGGACATTGTGCAGTCATCAGTGAATGTCTTTTTGACTGCTATTTGTCTGCATAGTGTTTCTGCTGAACCTATGCTTTGTTGTTGTGAATATGCATTTCTTTTCTGCATTTATAAAAAAAAAGGGTATTTTTTTTTTCTTTTCTATATGGTTGATTTTAGAGGTTCACTCTCAGGCTTTTTATCTCTCAGCAAAACTTCAGGTACTAGTATTTCACGTAGGAACTTAGCTCCTATGGAAAATGCGATCAACCTAATGATTAAATGCAACCCCTTTTGATGCAATCCTTACTTCTTGCAGAAATACCTACATTTAAAGTGCACTGGGGTTACTAATTTTCGTAGGCAGAACAAGCTACAGATTTTAAAAAATCCCCTGCCTGCCTCTGTTGTCGTTTCCCAAACCCCCATGTAGGCCTCAGTAGATTTGAACCTGCACTTGCTCACACTAACCCTCAGTTTCGGGTGTTCACAGTCTGGTTTAAAATGTGCGTCTTCTAAAGCAAGCTTTCACAAGAAGCATAAATTTAAATGTTTTTAAAGGCGAATTTTACTGACTTGGCTTTGAACTCAATAATAGAAGGATGAACAGGGGCTGCTCCCAAGGAGATAAATTGAAAAAAGAATGTCTGCGTACAAAGCAGGGTATTTGTTTCTTGTGTGATAGTCTCCCCTATGATTGTCTGGTCAGACCCAAATGACATT
Organism: Perdix hodgsoniae; assembly: GCA_035772895.1. Classification (NCBI taxonomy): domain Eukaryota; kingdom Metazoa; phylum Chordata; class Aves; order Galliformes; family Phasianidae; genus Perdix; species Perdix hodgsoniae. The sequence goes on along the minus strand of JAPSGF010000058.1, from coordinate 473,723 downwards.
AATCTTGCTCACTCTGGTAGATATTGTCTTTCCATCATAGAAAAAAAAAAACACACAAATGAAATTATTTAGTGTATTTACTACAGAAGCAATTTCAATTAAGACAAAGAACCAGAGAGACCTCTAGGTTCTCAGTGTGAAAAATGACTCACTGCTGGTCTGAAATGAGATTGGGAGATGTAAATTGTTAGAAATTTATTACAGTTGCTGCCTCCCACTGGGAATGTTGAAGTGGTCGTAGTGGTCCTTGAGAAGCCAGATATTGCAGAAAGCAGAAAGAGATTTTGCCCGAGAAATCTACTAGCATGACAGCCAAATGAGTTTGTTTGAAATAATTAGCAGTAACTGTGACTCCACCTGCAATCAATGAAGCATTGGAGTTATCACTGCTGTGCTGTCTTGAGAGCCCAAGTAAAGATTCGGGGTAGATTTTTGTTAGAACCGAAATTATATGAACTTCCTGTCTCTGATCTGTGATGATATCTGTTGTGCCTAGCCAGACAGTAAATTGATTTTAAATTTTAATTAATTTATCAGGTTTCTAAGATGAGCATGTATGTTGTAGAAAGGCTGGATTGACTTTTGTAGTTCAGCCATATTGAGAACTGAAGAAACAAATGTTCTTCCAAAAACAGAGATGATTCTTTTTCTTTCAGTGTGTGGAAAAATGGAAAGGTAAAGGCAGATTTTTTGAGGGTTTCAAATTCAGTATTCATTTGTTTCCAGACGAATATTGGTCCCAGCTTGCACTGCTAGAGGAAGAGGACATGCTGCGGAGCCAAAGCAGTGGTAGTGCGGTGTGATAGCTGCAAGCTGTAAGTGCTCCTGCCCTGCACTGCCCTTCCTTACACCCAAACTGCAGTGCGAGCGAGATCAGCTCCCACACAAAATTACCCCGTGTCTCTAGAGGAAGAGAAAGTCATGGTGTGAAATAAGAATAATAGCTGAGAGCAAAGTCCTTAGGACTGTGACACACAGCTGGTGAATCATCAAACTGCTTCTGGAGCCTCAATGGGATCCTTTGGTTATTGATTAAACAATAACTCTGACACATGCCAAAATTGAAACTTAGTTCAAACTGAGTGGATTTATTTCTAATCTAAGAACTCAAAGCATGTGTCAGGGCAAAGAAATCAGCAAGATGCAGTTCAGCAGCCAATTTTCTTGTACAGTCCTTTAAACAAGACCCAGACTCTCTGAAGGGCATCAGAGTGGCTTTTAGCATCTCTTGAGAGCAACTACTCATGAAGAGGCATTTCAGCTTCCTCTTTGTCTGTCGTGTACGGAGTAGGAAACATTGAGGGTGATGTTGGAAAAAACAGAGGGGAAATCCTAAGACTAGGCACAGTCCCCTTGGCTTCAGCCAGCACTGCAGACTGCCTAACTTCTGCAGCTGGAAGTTAGGTTCTGTGTTCCTCATTTCTACATGATCTGATAGAATTCACATCTTGGTGCATGAGCAACAAACATATGCTTCGCTTCAGAGACTGTGGAAGAGTCACTATATCAAACTCTGGGGAGAGTTGTGTTTTCAAATTGAGGTAGGGTGGGTAGTATATTGACCCTATATTTAATTAATCTTAAATGTCAATCAGGTTATCTTAAACTGTGTAGATAAAGATGATAATGACCTCCCAGCGTAGTCTCTAAAAAGGTATTACCAATACGTGACTGACTGTATGATACAGATTGTTCTGGAGAGAAAACTTTTTGGTAAGAAAATAAAACTGTGTATCTATTATATGTTTCTATTCTGAAGAAAATATTTGGAGTCTGATTTGAAAATGTACTGGAAACTTGGAATGATCTGGTATTTGTTGTATATGTAGTCCCATGGAAGCAAACCAGTTATTCTTTCTACAGGTGCCATTTAGTCTACAGAGAAGGAAAAAAACCTTTACAGGATCATTGTTCCATTGTCATGTTTATTTGCATAGGTCCTGTTTTTTATCTGCCTTTCATCTCTTTGTCCAAAACTCTTTACTTATCATGAGGTCAATAAAGCTATAAAGGTCGCAGAGAGATTGAAAATACAAAGCTATGCTTGAGAAAGCTTGTGAATGCAAAAATAGATGTCCTTTATAGCAGAGTTGAAGTTGCTAAAATTACTTTTTAAGTTTCCATGTCTAGAAGCATTATTTCTTGTTGATGCCCTTTCTGAAACCTCTAAGTCTCCCTTTCTCTGGAGAGAAAGCCTTGGCTGTTGGCTGCACAGGCAGGTGAGAAATTGTAGACTTTGTATTTTCAGCATGTACAGACTGAACATCATCAGTCCTGCACATCAAAGAGTGACCATTCTTCTGACAGCTGCTTGTAAGTGTACAGTTTTTAAAGCAAAAAGTAGCAGTGTCAAGTTGAAATAGGTCTGCTCCTTTTTTAAAGCAGAAAAAGTATACAGTGTGAAGAAGGGAGAGGTTGCAACATGGGGCAGAGGGAAAGGACAGCGTATGCCTGCCCTACCTGCAAAGCTGGCGAGTTCTAGGTGAGCAAATTAGTGTAAGAGAGTCTGAAATTAAAAGAGAGGATAACGTTATAAAATTTATGATGAAAACCCAGATGTGCCCAGGGAAACCTAATCTTTTGGTAACGCAAAATCCAAACTAGTGGGAATGAGATGATGTTTTATGCACTGTGCAGGTAATAATGTGGTTCAAATAATACTTCTATATCTAAAATAACTAGCTAAATGAATTTTTCTTGCATCGCTTTCAACCCCAGTATGTCAACTTATCCTTAAAAACTGAATGGCTTTAAAAGAATTGTATTAGTTCTGTCACTTATAGCAACTTGCTTTAATAATCCAACCCATATGTTCTCATTCTGTTCTTTTGTCTCAAAACCTGCTCTTGAAATACATGGAAACTTGTTTTCTTGATAGTAATCAGCTGTCTCTTTAGTGTAATTTGAACCTATTAAAACTTATGTTTTAATGCTCTTTTTAAAGCAAAACTTAGGTATGTGCCAGCAGTTCTTGAGTAAATGAAGGACTAGCCATCTCTCTGCACATACACAATTACAAGTGAGGTTTCTGAAAAATCACAAAATCCATGATAATTTTGATTATTTTTCAAAGTGTTTTTTATCAGTACAGTTAATGCAAGCTGCACCGCAGACCCATTGCAGCACTGCTTGCTTGGCACAGCTGAGGCACCTGACAGTTGCTCCATTAGCAGTGCACTACCATGCAGCGCAGGCATCCCACTGTGCATGGCAATATCTTAGTGCAGAGGATATGGAAACCCTGCAGTGAGCTTTGTAGATTAGGATTGTGATAGACAGCAGAGAGTCTTCATAAAGAAGCACTCTTCTGGGTTCCTTATTTATTTTGAGGAACTTTCTCTGTACTTTTTCCCATAGGGCTTTACTGCATAGAAGTACAAGTAGCCAGAAGTGAATTTGCAGCTTTTTCTTTGTTTTCCTCTTCCCCCTCCACTGCTATACCCTTTCAAATCCACCCTTTATTGTAGCAGCCTACAGTTAATGGCTGTCGCATATTCCACGTTTTGGAAGACTGTAAACACACAATAGGCTGAAGTATCTGAGTTAAAAGGCTTGTTCGAGATGTTATCTGTGTGCTGAGTATAATTGCCTGGGAATATTAAAATAAATCAGATTTTCCTGTGGAAGTGCTAAACAGAGAAGCCTGGCAGGACTTGGAGCTTTGATCTTGCTCTCTACCTTGGTGTGCATGTCTTTCTACCTCTGGGAACTTGAACTGTTATTTTTGTTTTCTGGATGAATGGTGTTCTTGTTCTCATGTTCTTCATACTGTTTTCTTTAATTTTTTTTTTATTTTTAAATTTAGCATTTTATTGTTTTGTGTGTGGCTTTTTTAACATAGCTTTAAAATATCTGATATTGGGATGTAAAAGCCATGACTGAAATCAACAGTTTCCTACACAGTGCAAGAACTGACAACAGTGGGAAAAGATTCTATAGAAAATAAATTTCTCTGTGAAATATCTCCTTTCTATAAGTTTTTCAGCTATAGTATGTGAAGCCCAATGCTTTGCTCTTCATTTCCATAAAGGGAAAAAGGTATTCTGTCTTTTCCGGAAGATGCTTGACTTTTGAAAATAAAGACTGGACCACCCAGTTTACAATGAGTGAAATAATTCTCCTCTCTCATCATTCTTTGATCATGAAGTTGTCCTTATTCTGGCAGGCATTTAGGCCTATGCTTGTCTTTCAAGACTTTCTTAGCCTCTTGTGCATGTTGTAAGTAAAGTTGAGTTGTTTAAGTGCATTCCTGAATCAGAACGTTAATGCTAATCCTTCAGTCACTGCAAAGAATAAATGAGGGGCAAAGACAAAAGACCAAATTAAAATCAACGAGATTCTATTCAGATGAGCTCTGCTTCAGCAAGCACATATCTAATTATAAGCACACAAGTAGACTTGCTGACGTCAAAGTTAATTAAACTGCTTAAATTTAGGCACATGCTTAAATTCTTTGCTGAATCAGTATTTTTGAACAAACAAGTAGTAGGCCAGCATATTGTGGTCAGAAACATGACTTCTGTGGATAGGATGGAGTTTGGAGTTCCCTTTTCCTCCACCTCTTCTTCTTAGGCCTTGCTGCTGGGATTTCAAGTGGCAATGGCAAAGGCATGTTTCAGTATGTGAACAATATATTTCATATGACCATTGGGTCAGTATGACAGAATTGTGTCCAACACACTAAACTTTCCAGACTGGTTTTTCCTTATGAAATGAATTCCCTTGCTGGTCAAAGCCAAATTACAATCTCCTTTTCATAACAAAATTAAGAAGGAAGAAAGCATGCAGAGAGAATTACTGCATGAAAAATGCCTGTCATACATACGAAGCTCTTATTCCTTCAGCTTTTTTAATGTTTTTTATTTATGGTGTCATAAATAATTAACCCATTATTTGTTGGCCTTGAATCACTAAGACCCTAATAAGAATTAGGAATACAAAGGACAACATGATATGTCTTGCACAGAAATGCACATATGGGAATTTCAGCAATGTTTTGTAAGTGAGCTGGTGCTGGTTGTCAGCTTTTAACTATGCTCCCTGCCTAAATAACATAATAAAGTTGTCCTAGTGTACTAGCAAGGGATTAATCAGAGAGGTACACAGCAAAAGATCAGATTTCTTCCACTTGGTAAAATTCATGCCATGGGGACCTCGGGGCTGCAAAGGAAGTTAATAAAGTTATCAATAGCGATTAGCTCAAAAAGGAAAACCAGGTAAGAGAACTAAATCTATTTAGACTTGTGTTTTAAAACCTACTCAACATTTTGTTCATATGTATATTATCTTCCAATCACTGTTTCATAGTAATTAGCTGAGTCTACAGCTTAAAATTAATCATCTTCCTTTGGATATTAGAGAAAGACATGCGCTCATTTATGTATTCATATCTTTTCTGATCTCAAAAAAAAAAAAACAAAAAAAAGCCCACACAAAATAAATTACCTTCCCTCCTGATCACTTCTACATTGCTTTCATCAACAGCGATTAAAAGCTGCTTGCTCTTGGAAAAATGCTCCCTTTCCTTTGCAGTTTGATTTGATGAACAGTAGGCAACCTTGTAGTCAGTACTTGCCCACATCAGATAATTTATTTTCTGCCAATTAGTATGTATTTGTAGTTATATTTGCAGTCGCAAATAATGTGAGTTGTGCAAGAGACTTGTAAGTCAAATCAGAGCTTCAGTTTGGCATGGTTACTTTTGCCTAGATAAGGTGAGCAGTTGCTTGAAGAGGGAGTCAGTTCTCCAACTGGAGAGCTGAGCTACTGCCAGTAGTGAAGCACAAGTTTTCCTGTTGGTACAACAGCAGTTTACCATCATGCAAGCAACTTCTTTATGAATATACGGTAAATAGTCTTTTTGCTAGACATCATTTTAGCCAACTGAAGTGTACGTATGTGCAGGGTATGAAGTGCTCTTGCTGTTTACTAAGTTTCTCATAAAAAGGCTAATCACAGTGTTCTTATTAGAGAAGCTAAAGCTGAGTATCTTCAGAAAACATTGCTTTCTGACCTTTAAAGCTGTCACCTCCAGGGCAGAATGAAGCAAGATATTTGCCTCTCTTTTGACTGTGACATTAGTGTCCTTGAAATAGATCGCTACAATCCCTTTCTGGTTTAGACTGGCACCCTCTGTAGGTATATAATATTCACTAGGGTCCTGATTTTCAGAGGTTTTAGGTAGCTGGATATGTCAGAAAATTGGGAATATAAGGTGAAAAAAAATAAAGAGGAAGGAAAGTTACTCACTACATTTTCATTTCCTGTAGTTGAGAAAATGTTTCCTGTGGAAGTCTTTGGCTTAAGCTGCATATGCTGAGATCAGAGATGATTAATCCACTTCGGCAGTGGAAAGTGGCTGCACAAATCTACATAAACTAAGGGATCTTTTCTATCTCCTTGATTTACATGGTTAAGAATTATTACGTTCTTAGCTGAACGCACATGGGTTTAGTCTGCACCAAGACAAATGCCGTGGCTTGATAACATACTTACCGTGAGTATTTTAATGATATTAAAAAATTACTAATGCTTATATTCCTCAGATGGTTTTTATACTCTATGTAAACTATTGATTTTATTTATTAATTTGCGTGTACTTCGTCTGTATATAAAAACCAAGCATTTTGATCAGTACATTCTGATAGTTTTGATGACTATAGAAGGCACTAAATCTGAATTTACACTGGACTGGCTGAAAAATGCTAATGGAAATGAAAAATGAAATAATGCATTTTATTTATTTTCTGGCCAAGCCTGTTATATTCTTCAAGAGCCATGTAAGCAAATCTCCCTTTTATATTTAACCAAATTCATGCTAAACCTAACATAGTTAAGTGCATCTGTTGATATCACTATTAAATCATAACATATGGCAGTTACTGATCATGGCAATACAAAGAATTAATCTTTACAGCAGAAGATGCTTTTTCAGTGGGACATTCAGCTTAAGTGACCTGACATGATTAGCCAGATAGGTTAGAGATCAAGTTCCCTCTCACCAAATCTGTTCAGCTACCTACATCATAGATAACAGGTAAAAGCATTTGAGGTCCTGATCGTCCTTCAGTGTTTTCAAGAACAGTCCATCTTTTGATGTTGGAAAAGACATATTTCCCTTCAGTGAACTGGGAGAGAACTGACACGCCATTTCAGCTTCGAGCAGCACAAAGAACTGTGTCAGATCCCTTTAGAAGTGTTAAGAAGACACAGTGGGAAGCAGAACCAGTAAAAGTACAGTTCCTCAGGGAAGGTGTAGGCAGTATAGAGGCACAGTCGTTCACATAGCTCAGGCAGGTAAACAAAAGTGGTCATGTTGATCTGCCAGTCACCTGCTTGGAGAACACCTCTATTTGAAGATGTATCCAAATTAAGAGTGGGACTAACCTTTTCTGCTTGTTGTCATCTGAGAGTACTGTCTGCTTTTCTCTTAAGAATGGAGAGAAAAGAGAAGTTACTGTCTTCTATAGACGATAGGTTCATAAATTCAAACCCACCTACGGCTTTTACCTTAATGTTCTTTTAGAGCCTTCAGAGAGCCATGGGAAGTCTGTTACTTTTCAGCTGAAAAAAATCCAACACATTCTTCAGATAAATAAGCAATTTTCCACGATGAATAGCAATGGGAACTTTTAGATTCTTCCACTGAAAAGAACGATACTAATTGTTTTGCCACTTCCCCACATCCCCCTTTTTCAGGTCAGTGTGGCACATTCCAATTCATGTTTGCTTCAAGGCACAGGAGGAATCCCTCGTGGAGAGGGAGGGCTGTTTTATCATGCTCAGATGCGCAAACAGTAAGCCTTTTGCTTCTTCAAATATCTCAGTTTAACAGTAGTTGTGAGGATTCTGGATTCCCCACACACTGCAAAAATGCAGCATTCTTTGTTTTTTCACTACAAATGAACTGAAGCCCATAATCTCTAGGCAGAAGTGATTAAAATAGTGTGGAACAGATGGTTTAAAAGCTGGTAAAGATTGAATCTTCTGCTATCTTGTTTCTTGAAACAACCACATTAGTTCCTTAGTCAACTTTGAGTGGGCCACCATAACTCATTGGAGAAGGTGCAAAGCACTTGCTTCCTTTTTTTTATTCTTCTTTTAATTAAGAGATTAAAATATAATAATAAAAAAGATCTACATGTGCTTTAGTTGAGATACATCATTTGCACGCATGCCTGAATGGAAATGTCCTGCAGGCCTTTTAACAGTATTACCTGTTTTTTGGAAATTTTGCTACTTACACTTGGTGTTTGCTCTCTGTAGGAAAAGACAAGTTCTAGCTAATAGAATTGAGAGAATAGAGATACCACACTACTTCTAAATATGATGATTGTGCTCAGGATATGCAAGCTTGGTACAAATGCATTGATTTGTGCAGAGAAGTTTCTAGATTGTATCATGGTCCAGAGACCTCTCATTAGAAGCGATTTCCCTCCTATTCCAGAGGAACAGATGCTTTGCATGGAAGGCATAAGACAAGGAGATTTACAGGTCATGTGAAGTCTTATCTTCCTCAAAGCGTCTTCTTATTTTTTGTAGGTTGCAAATTCTGAAAAGTTATTTTGATATTTCTGAGTAACAACAGATCATCAGAGGTACACTGTTTTTTCTACATATCAGTTCTTTTCTTTTAGTGACTAGATCAGAAAGTTTGGTTTTCTCTTTAGGAACGTTTCAGTGACGTACGTAGGTTGTTAAGAAATTTATTTATTTCTGTGGAAACTACGACAGGTACAAAGAGCAAGTTCTCAACTACAAAACTTTGTTTATTGACATCACCACCACCATTAGGTATGCATTTTCACTGGTGAAAAACAAGAGCCTGTGTGTTGTGCTTTTAATGATGTACACGGCCGTCAGGAACACATCCCTGTAGTCACTGCTGAAATGCATCACCCACCACTGTGCGCACATCCACTGTTTGGTCTCCAGAAATGTTTGACAAGTGTCAATGAATGTCAGTGGTTGCCATTTTTTCCTGTGTGTAATTCAATTCCACACCTTTTCTTCATAAGCACTTTCATGTTTGACACCATTTTGTCAGACTTCTCCTCTGCTGCCATCTGTCACGTGGCAACAAAAAGTAATGGAGTAGTGATGAGAAGGTTCAATCTCTACTGCCGTTCCACCAACATCCACCTCTGATGTCATGGGCCAACTTCATAAAATAAGGCATTACTTTCAGAGCAGCCATATTTTATGGACTTAAAATAAGATTTATTGGTCAGTTTGGATTTTTGTGATACTTGTGATTTTCCTTTTGTTGTACAAACTTTGCATGACCTGAACATTTATAGTTTCAATGACTTGATCCTAATTAAATTTAACATTTTTGAACAGTGATGTTCCTAGTGAAATAACATTTACTTTCACGTATTTGATAATGGAAAAAAGTCCCATTCAGGTTGGGAGATGAAAAATTGCCTGTGTGTATAACGTGCTAAAGGAAGACAGCTAAGCAAGACTGCATTTGTAATTTTTTTATTTAAATGTTTACAGTTTTGATAAGGTTTAACATTGTAAATTAGAATTTTAAAATTGTAATAACTCATTTCTGCTGCTGATGATTTGCTAAAGCAAAGCAATTTTGAAAAATATAAGTGTGACCAAATGATCTACAGAACTGATAGCTTCATAGCCGTCTCCCCTGCCCTCATGTCAACTGATCTTTTAGGACACCTCTTCTTTCTTCTCCCACTGTGGTTATGCAAGCCAAAGAACAACAACTGGATATCTCATTTATTTATTTTTAATCTAGGCTCTAAAGAACTTGGTTTCTGAAAGTTGTAACTAGAAATAAGGAGGCAGCCTTGTTGTTAGTCTTAGATTCTGGAGAGGCTTTCCTCTGGTTCTTCTTTGTGGAAGATATTGGGTGTTTTATACCTACAGCTGTATTTACTAAATCAGAGTTATTGCAGTACATTTGAGACCCACTAGGACTGAGTAAGGTTTCATCTTCTAAGTATTTACTTTGTTTTCCTTTCTTTCCAAATGGGATTGAGGGCTTGATACCAAATTGTTTTTAATTCCCTATTTTTTTCCTTTGAGGGATGCAGTGCTGCTTGTTGGTCAAACTGTGGATGCTCGGTTTAATAGACTTAGTATTTCCTAAGGCAGAGGAAGGCAAATGGTGGGAAAAACAAGGGTTTTGAAGGTTCACTATTGACACTTTTGGTTTTCTGTGTTTTTTGTTGTTGTTGTTTAATTCTCCAGAATATGCAGTCTAGGAAGTTACATAATTGCGTACACATTTAATTTCCTTAGGGCTCTGTGTGGTCTCATCCAACTTCTTAGATGTTGACTACAGATGTTTTAAAATCACTTCCTCACAATTAAACATCTGCTCTGAAGTGACAAAGTGTAAGACCGCATATGTCTGAAAGACCAATGTATGCACAAACAGGTTTTGTTAGTAGATAGAAACTTTTTCCCTTGCCTCGGCTTTTAATGCACAGACGGTGAGAAATTGCCCTGCTTATTGAACTCCATGGGGAGGCAGAGTGATGGTTTTAAGTATGCATTTTAAAACATGCTGCTTTTTGTTGGTCTTCTGTGAAGACATTTTGGATGTCTTTTACCAAGGATGCCACTTGCTGAACTATTTAAGGGTTATTTGCTGTCACAACTACAGTCTTCTATGATCAAAAGTAGTGGAATAAGATGATCTGGTGACTTTACTATTTAGTTGGAGGGAATATGAAAATACTCCACATTTTCTAAAATTTGGTAATGTGTGACTGTCACACCAAGCGAGGATTGACATGGCCAATCACATGCTTTGATTATTCATCCCTTATGGAAATGAATGTATGCAAGAGTAAACTGAATAAATAAATAATAATAACGGTTCTGCATTTGGGAGTTGAAAAATAGTGGAAGTGGTAGAAATATATTTTTACTGAATGTCAATGGGTTTAGGTAAAGATTAAAAGAAATCTATTCCTGAAGAAGTCAAGGAAAAACTTTAATGTTATTCTGTGGGCGTGAAACCAACAAAAATCTCACTGTGGTGAAGAAAAACCTTTGCATATAGAAATGCAGCGTTTTTGCACTCAGTTCATCTGCTGGCAAATTAACTTCAATTAAGTGTGTATGAGAGGAATGAATTTATCTGTTTGTGTATGTTGCTGAAGTACTGAGGTGGTGTCAGGTGATAACACTGTATGGTGTGTTATTTCTTTTGTTGTGTCTCAATCTGTGGAAGTGGGAATGGGTTACAAAAGCGTGATGACCCATCACTTGCTGTGTTGTTGTTTTTTTTTTTTTGGGGGGGGGGGGGAAACAAAAAACAAATGAGGAACATTCCAAATTGCAGGTAAGGGATAATATTTCAGAGATGAGGCTTTCTCATTAAGAGTTTGTTATGTGTTTTATGATGGACATGAAGTGAAATGGTTGAAATAGTGATTTCTCAAGTGGTGTTTCTCAAGTAGAACCCCTAAGCATGAAATTCTGTAGAACTGCAGACAGTTTCAACATAAGCAAAAGTTTTGCTAGCTGTTCGAAAACCTGATTGAAAAGATTTGCAACTTGAAGAATTGAACAAATATAACTAGGTAATAACTATTTTAAGTCCCTTTACTTCTTGATCAAAAACAGTTTCAAAGAGACTGAAATCTTGATCTTTGCTGATCTTTGGCCAGTGCATTCATTTTGTGTAAACTGCTAAGCACCTACTGATGTTAATGAGATAACCCAGGCCACACTGAAACACAGACATAGCAAAATACCACTTAACCAAGCTAATGAAACCTGGAACTCCTGTGGTGTAGTCACACCCTTGATTGTAATGATATATCTTTTTAAAGGGAAGGATTATATTACTTCTGTCCTTAAATACATGATGTTTGCTTTTTAAACAAATAATTAAAAATTTTGTTTCTAGTGTAGTCTGTTCATTAGATAGCTTAATATTGTTGCAGCAATACTGGCAGTGCATTTCTGAGAATGTAGCCTCATCTGCCTTGGATATTGATAAAGAAATACAAAACTTTCCAGAGGATCTAGTCCATGTTTTCCTGGTGCCCCAGTGCAGCATTGCTCAGTTGTGGTGCTGATGTAACTCACTTGTGCTTGCAAAGATCCCACAAGAGATCGAGGCCAATTGTGTTAAAAAACTCAGTGTACAGTTTGAAGGTCCTTTCCTTGAGGAACTAGAAATAGATGGGAAGAACAAAGACAAAAGGAAGACAAGGCCTAAAGAGGATGTGGGGGAAGCTGAAGCATAGATTAACTCTGAGTTAAAATGTCAGAAGACTTGGGAGTTGCTGTCTCCAGTCTCCCCGCTGCCTTACTCACACAGTCGTTTTCTGTTACTGCCATCTAGGAGAGAAAGGATAAAGAACTTACTGTGTTTGAGGGGCTTCCTCCTGGGTTTAACATTTTTTCCTTAGAAGTGATGAACCTCCTGTTGAAATGAAAAGTCCTAAACTCAATTATGAATACTTTTGGACTAGTTTTAATTTACCATTGTGGGTCTCTGTCTGAAAGCAGTCAGAATCCTGATTTAACATGACAGCTCAGTTCAAGGATCATGTTTTTATGAGAACTGGTTCAGAGTAATACGTTAGTGACAGCAGAACAGAAAGATTTGTCTGTTTCACTATCGAGGTTACATATAAGGGAGTCACTGGGGGATACAAAGAAACTGAGTGGCCTCTTATTAGCCAGACTAGGGGAGCCAGACTTCCCTTGGGGACTGAGTGCCTGCATCCATACCCAGCACTTCACCCCGGAGCAAGGTGACCTCCTCACCTACCTCCTGCTAGACACATCCACAGCCCACCTGGCTTGGTTATTCCCTGAAGTGAGGGTAGCAGACAAATGGTGGATTTGCTGCTATGCACTAACGTAATCGACTGTGTTCATGTGTTAAATCCCTCTCAATCTGGACTCAAATGGTGACACAGTGACTTCTCTTCTCTGTTCACTATCTTTGTAAATGCAGGCAGTTGTATTAGAGGTTACACGCTCCTTTTGTTCGTAAACTTGTGGGCAAAAGTACCTTCTTTTGTATAATGTATTTATTTCTTTACAAACACAGAATGGAAGCATGCCAGGTTACATGGGAGGATTTGGTAGAGTTTTCAGGGATCCCCCATGTGGCTGTGCCCCCAAAGCTCACCTGGAAGCCTTTTGTTCCCCATACTACTGCCTTCCATCTCTGCCCTCCTGGCTGTGGTTGCAGCACCTCTTCTTCAAAGGGTATCACTTGCTATCCTGGCACCTAAATTCAGAAGTTAAAAGAATGTGGATTTTCCTTCAAATTTGCAGTCTGTGCATAACTTGCTTGCTTGTCTGAATTGCAGTTGATTGATAAAGTCATCCTTAGTGATGTGTAACCTAACACAGAAGCATGGTTTTCCCACGTTTTTTATCTTTGCATGCTCCAGCCTGGAGAATGATTACCATCAAAGTACATAGAGCAGTTCTTTAATGTGACGTAATTATTTAGAGAATATTTTAATGTTGGCAAAGTCTGTTGTCTCAGTCAATTCTTTGTCTGAAAGTAACATAAATATTTTATAAGAATAATGTAAATTATGTTCCATGTTTTAGAAGATTAGTAGATTATTACTTGCCTTCCTGTGGCATTCTGTAGAGATTCATGTCCATGTTTTTACTTACTGAATGTCCATAAATTGTTCTTGTTTTTATATGAGCCATGTCCACATCTAAGAATTTAGTAGTATTTTTAAAGCTAAAATTTAACTAATAGTTCTGTTACCATGCTAATCTGATTTTCCTTGGGACTCTGGGAAGTAGTGTAAGTCCACTGATTGGTCATAAGAATATTCCCTACACTGGATCTCTACTTCACCCTACCTGATGTCTCTCTGTGATGATGGTGATACTTAAAAGATGAAAAATATGTTGATGTGACCATTGCTCTTTTTCTTTTTTTTCTTTAACATCATAAATTGTTTGGGTTTGTATGCTTACACAGTATAGAAACAATTTGTATATGCTTTCTGCTTCTATTGTTAAGTAACCCAAAGTTTAAGGGCATTTCATTTTACTTCTGACTGATCTGTTACTTTGTTTTGGAAACCATATTTATAAGATTAATTAGCTTGCAACAGAAAGACTGTGTGTGTGTGTGTTTTATTTTGTTAATGCTGTGGCTGACTGAGAGAGCTAAGGGTTACATCGGTGAACTGGGTTAGAAATCTCACCCTAGAAGCCAACAAAAGCAAGAGTCACTCTCCAACTTCCTAATATTTTTTTGGTAGAGAAGTTGCTACCAAAAATTAAGAAAATCTGAAGAAAATCCCTTTTGCTTTCATGATGAATGCAGGAAAAGTTATCTGTCTGTGTGGAAAAAGAAAATTGTGCTGCAGACCTAGAATAGTTTGTTCATAGCGCATGGGTTTGCAGTCAGAAGTCTGTGTGACATGGATAAGGAGCACCGAAGTGATACCGTAAAGTTTATTGATAAGGTGGGATTTCTCTTCCATCTACCTCTTTCCACAGAAGGAAATGATGTAAAGCTCTGTTTTTTTCTCCACTTGTCTCCCCTTTACTTCCAGGAGCATGAGAAGACTTCCAAAAACATTGGAAGACACACAAGTCTTCTAAATTTGCTGAAGTATTCATTCTTGTCTTTTAAATGATGAAACTGCTGAGTAATGGTATCAAAAGGTACTCATTAATTTTTTTGTTCCAATTTTATGAAGCTGATTTCCGTTCCTCACCCCAACTTCTCCAATTCTGAAGTTGCAGTTTGACAGATCCTTCTGATTTTGATCTGATCAGAGTCAGGAGACTTTTGTTCCCTTAAGTGCACTACTTCAGCAGAGGAGAGAGCTGCCATTAAATCCCAGAAAGCAATGGCAGATGAGTGCAGATGAGTGGAGTGCTAGAATATAAAATCTAATTTTGACTGAACTATAAATTCTACAATTAAAGTCTTTCACCCGCAGGAATGTCTTCAAAATGAGTAACGGTGATTCAAAGTAAGAGGCGATTTGGAGAGGACATCCTGTGCATGAGATGATAGAAATGGTTTTGAAGAAATCTGTGGTGGTATGGGATCTTTGTCTTTCCTTTTGAGAGAACATGCCTCCTGGGGGTGTATTATCTCTGAACCCACAGCACAGAAACTACTTCTTAAGCATGGGGCAGATTATTTTTCCTGTTAAAGAACAGTTTTGTAAATATATGTCTTATGTTATTTTTACTTTACAGTCATGAAAGCATATTACATCTTTTTACAAAAGATTTTGACGTGAGTAATTTTAAAGACTGCCTGGGGTTTTCCAGACACCAGTCCTCCAGGCTAAGATAAGTGGTCTGCTGAGTAACACACTAGATCATATTAAGCCTTATTTAAATAACCTGCTGGCACTTTTTAATGTCGATGATAAAGGTGCACTAGTCAGTGAATAGTTTGGAGGGAGGACTGACACTGACTGGTGAAAAGTTTATAGCTGTAGTGATAAAGGCCATGATTCCCAAAGCAGGTCATGAGTGCACAACTAGAAGTGTGTTAAAGGTGCTTAACTTGTAGCTGCAGGAAATTGAGTGTCTTAGAAAATAAGACCCAATTATGCTTGCTCAAATTGGGGTATCCAATGTTTTGGTTTTTTTTTATGAGTCTTAGCCAAATTACACTTCAGTCTCTCTCTATGTGAATTCTCATTTCAGCTTTTATACTTAAAGATGAGATGCTTCAGTATGCATTTTCTAAGTACTTTAAGAAAGTACAAACTATTAAGAGACTAAAAATACAGTTGTCTGATTAAGCTTCCAAAAAATATGTTCAGCTCTAATGTTCACTTACCAGTTTTGTACCAATATGAAACAAAAAGCAACGACATTTTCAATTTAAGGGAATGTGCAAAATTCTTCTGCTTTTGCTTTGAATGCTTCACTAAAAGTATGTGCTCATCCAACTTCCCATGCTAAGACTTTTGTCTTCAACTGTTCTCTAACGTTTCAATAGTAAACAATTAGCCTGTCAAAGTAATGTGTTGCATATATATACTGGGCAGAAAGAGTGTTGATAAAAAGAGGGCAGTTCCCATCATTCACAGTGGTAAACCCAGAGGGTTCCTGACTTGATCAAGCTGTTTGAAAGTATCTTTTATGGACAAGGTTCTTTTTTTGGTGCTTGTCGTCATCAAGGCATCATTTTTGAGTGAAACTCTCTATGCAGGAGATATGTGAGAAATAGTGTTAAATACTGATGGATAGTTTCCAGGTTATGGAGTAATGTATACTTTCATAGCTACACTATTGATGCATGTTTTAGCAGAATGTAAATTATTTAACAGATGGGTAAAGTTATTAAAATTTTTGACTGGTGAACTTTAGTATTTTTCTATATACAGATACATAAAATGTGTTTAGGGAGAGGAGGGACTATAATAATCATGTGCTGTTTTGTGAATGTAGAAATTCACTACATTAAAGAGAAGAATCTCCTTAGGTCTTTTTTCAGTTCCTGTGTCTGACTGTACCTTATGTTAGGTTTCCTGTGGCTGTCCACAGCATATTTTTAATCACTTCAGGGTAATGTTTTTGTTTTTGTTTTTCACATTTTCTTTTGGAGGTTATTCAAAACTCTGAACAGTCTTTATTTTAAAATCTTTCTCTTATAGTTCTTTTGCTCTTTTGGGAATACCTAAATCTCTTGTTATTCTAAGCCTGACTAGATCAAACCTACAAATATTGGCCAAAATGATTGGCATTGAAATTTCTGTGCTAGTCTTCTACAATTTCTATTTGACCTTCTTTCTGAAGGAAAGGTGGAAATCGTACATTCCATTTACCACAGGTCCTTATCAGTACTGATAATACACTTTATTTCAATTCAGGGAAAACATTGATAATATGTTAGCTTCTAATTTTATTTCTTGCTTTAAGTTAAATTATTAGAAACTTCACCATAGCAAATATTTGTTGGAAACACGCCATTTACACAGCACTGAGAATGAAGAACTACTTTTGATTATACTTCATTTTCTGGAGAGAAAAAAAAAAATTAACCATAGTGTGAGATTCTGAAAAGCCTTTTTAATTTTGCATTTTTAGAAAAAGGAGCAAGTCTGCCATAACAACCGATGGTTCTTCTCAATCAAAAAATATAAACCTATGAGAAGAAAGGTTTTGAAAAAGGAGGAAAGTAGTTGGGCAGTGATACAGCACCGTGCAGCAGACCCTGAGGCTGTGATAACAAACTTGGGTCTGGATTTAAAAATGGTGAGGATCCAAGCTAGTTATCCCTGTCAAGAAGGTTTTGTCAAGTTTGTAGTCCCTGATGTGATGGTCTGAGAACAGTCCTGTTTGACTTTTTGGAGTAGCAAGGTGCAGGATAGCTGTACTGCATGAGGTTGTATCAACAGCTCGTACCTCTTCAGAGAACATTTTGTTCTGAAGTGTCCTTTTGCTCTTAGTCTCAAAGTAGACTAGATCTGTGTTAGAAATCCTCTAGTAAAATGAAACATGTTTGTATACATGCCAGAAGACCTCTTTTTAGTGAGGTCATGTAATCCTGTGATTGTAAACCTAATTTCAATGGGGAAGCAATCTAAGCAACATAAGGCGTAGACTCATGCCAGTATGAGCTGTGCCTGCTCTGGCAGGAGTGCCAGTATAGCTTTCCCTTGTGATTGTATTGCTAGATGTTTCTCACTGCAGATTAGGTCTCTTAAGATTTTCAGCCACTTTCAGAGAAATACATGTACTGCTTTAAACAGAAAGGTGCGGAATTAAGATGGTAGAAATAAAAGGCTGAAATGCACACATATGCATTTGGTAGGAATGTGCTGGATATTTATTAGCAGTCTCAAACTGAGGGATACTTTTGTGATATGGGGCAATATTATCTTTTGACAACTTAGCTACTTTGACCTACAAGCTATGGTGCTTTAAAATGAATCACAATTTAAGAAGGATTAACAGCTCTTTATGAATCCATCTATATATAGGTAGACATGGTTACGTTCAGTGCATGTCCTTCTGCTTTGTTTTGATCTATTGTATTTTCATGATTTTATTTGAGAAGACGTGATTTTTCAATATACAGAGGAGATGCTTCCTAAATCTAAATAACAGTTGGTGAAGGGTTAAAAATGTGAGGTCCTATTAACGTAGGGAAATGCTGACACAGGTTCTTTGGTTCTTCTTCTGACAGAACACCCATCTTTAATTTGCTTTTCTCTTTACCCATATAACATTGTACAACTGTCCTTGAAAACAGCTCTTGCAGCATGAGCATAGCCAGTGGAGTCAATTCAGCAAAGGTTGCTGTCTGTGTCCTCGTGATGCAGGCAGACAGCCTGGAGCTATGAGTTATAATCAGCTAAACAGGTATGTGAGTAAGTACTAAAGATAGAAGCCTGTGTTAATTGCTGTTTTTAATCTTGTTCTCATAAATTATTACTGAATCCTTTCCCCCAGCAACATGTCAAAGTTTTTCTCAGATTCTAAGTAACCTACTGGATTTTAGAACATTTTTAGTTTTAAGAAGATCCTTTCTGCTATTTAAACATGTGCATACTCTCCGAGGGTATTTTTGTTGAATTTACTTTAAAGCTCTGTTTCACTGCTGACATGATGGAAGGAAACATGCTGAAAAACAGTGGGGCATACAGTATTTGGAGCTGACTGAGACTGGACTTGTCCAGTTTCTGAAAGCAAAACCTGAGACTGAGCTGTTGTTTCTCTTAAAATGATTGCTTACCAAAATGTTTTCTTGAAACATCAGAGCACAACCACTTTCTTTTCAGATCATTTCCTTTCTTCTGCAATCACTGTATATCTGATTATCAAAACAGACAAAGCAATAAAGATCTCACTAGTTCCATCTTGCTTCTGCTAATGCTGTAATCCTCCACAGTAAGTGGGAAAAAATTAAAGAATGCTCTTAAGAGATCAATTAGAGTTTGGGGAGAGGGTGACAGTGACTACATTTGATCTTCACCGAGAACATTTTGCCTTATTAGGCTACTTTGCAAGCCAAAATGCTCTTTATCTCACAGGCCTCTAAAAATAACTCTGCACAGCTTTCTGGCAGATTGATATAAAAACTGTATGATGACGATACATGGATTTGTTTAATACAAAGCTAGAAGCGTGAACTGGACTCCAAATGAGGAATGTCTTTGTATTCCTGAGTGGAAGCTTTCCAAGACAGTGATGCATAGCCACCAATTTCTAACTTTTCTTGTAGTCTGTAACTTTGGTTTTTAACCTATTTATTTATTTATATGTCCTCTCATGTCTTGGCCGTGACACCACTAAAAAGTTAAATGCAGATTTGATGACTTCCTAGATACTGAGAAAGTGGCATTTAATGTTTGTTTGGTTGGTTTTCTTTTTTGTTTTTTTTTTTTTCAGTTCTTTTGAATTAAAAAAAAAATACACTGCATCTCAACTTTCTCATTCGAATGCTCTCAGAGTTCACTTGTTGCATAGAGAAAGTGTCTTCTCCTTAACCTTTCCTATGCAGAGGTTAAAGTACTGTGGCTAAGCAAAGCTGTCACTTCTTTTTACATCTTTCTATATTCCATTTGTTTTCCATTCAGGGTGTTGCATACTCCTTCACTAGTGATACCTCTCATATTTTAGAAGGAGAAAACAAAAAATAATAAAGAACTTGAAATATATAGCTTCTGTTTCTTCTCAAACCCATCTTCCCTCAGTCTTCCAAAGCCTGGTGCTCTGGTAGTTCACTGCTTTCTCTTTGAAACTGGACGAGGTTGTTGTGTCCAGAGCTGCCTCCTTATCCCCTCTGAACAGTTCAGTGGAGAGAGAAGAGGCTTAGCTGTAACTAACCCACAGCTTGCCAGAGATGGGAGGATTCACTTATGAATAGCTACAAGTTCAAAAAAATAAATAAATAATTTGACTCAAAATATAAACTTGAGCATCATGAAAGCAGCAAAAGGATGCATTTTATTGAAGTGCAGAGAAGAGAAGAACTTCGTTAGAAAGAGTAGTAGGCTAATTCTCACTGCATTTGAAAGTCTTGTGTCGTGGATATAAAAGTTTTTAATTCTTTGCAGAAACCATGAACCTAAAATACTGGTTTGAAATCCAAAGATTTAGTTGACCCTATATTCCTCCAAAGTGATAGCAGGTTAAAAAAAAAAAAGAAAGAAAGACTGAACAGTATGAGGGAAATAGAGAAATAGAGTTTGCAAGACATTTGTAAAAATCAATTTAATCAAAGTTAATGAAAAAAACATGGAGCAGTGTTTTATAAATCCACTTGATTCTGCCGCAGGTGACCAAGATTTAGTATGGAAAGGTTTTCAGTGGATTTCTCTCTAATTTGGAGAGCTAGAACAAAGGTTGGAACTAGATGATCTCTAAGGTCCCTTATAACTCCAACTCTCTAGTTCTCTGATTTGCTGGAAGAGGAGTTCCAAGTGCTGAAAGAGGTCTTAGAAATGGGGTTGAGCACTGAGCATTTTTACTGTGTTCCATTCTACCCATGAATTTGAATTGAGCTGTCTAAAAATTAAGATATCTCCGAAGTGTTGGTTTCTGTATCATTGAAACAATAAGACTACCATAGTTTTAAAGCAGACTTAAAACATTTATTACCATTTGTAGCAAAACAAGGTATACTGAAAGGAGGGGAGGATGGCATAGGTTGGATAATATTTGGTCTTTTAGAATTGGCTTGCAGACAGATAGGTCTGGGCCAGGGCAGCTGCAGTAGTTCCACTATGTTGCGAGAGACAATCTAAAGTGATGCCATCATTCTCTCTTTTTGTAAAGCATCTCTTCTGACTGTCATACTGTATTACGGTTGTGATTTTTCTGTAGTGTACTATCTCTCATTCTTTAGTTTAACAAGGTTTGGTTACTTTTGTTTCTCAGTTAGCTTTAAAAGTGTAGCTGTGAAGAGAACCGAAGATACAAACAGGATGAACGTGTCTTTATTTTGTAATCCTGGGATGTTGTTTCTTTCCATATTACATTGTAATTGTGTAGAACTTTTTCTTTTCCTGCACATGGTAAGGGCATTTAATCAAGAAATGGAAGGAAGGGAGGAAGGAAATAGAGATTAGAAGGTTGCAGCACTGCATGTTATCAGATGCTTTTAAGATAGACTTCCTTTTTCAAGGATTATGGCAATTGACAAAGATTTTTTTTTGCATTGCATTGCTTGCTGGTCTGTCTTGAGCCTTTGTATAGATTTGAAGGAAAGATTTTTCTGAAAGGGATAACAGGGACATGAGGACTTCTGTGGTCTTGAAAGTTAATTAGGGCATAGTCTCTTTCAGAAGATTGTGAGTGTTTCAGTCCAGAATGCGCCATTGCAGTATTTCCAGGTATGTAGTCCAGATCAGAGGCTGCATCAAAACACATAAATAACAAAGGAGCATGCAAGCAATGGTTAGGGCCATGGAAGAGAGAAAGAGAATAGGAAGTGTTGTGTTAACAGTTTGTGACTTTCCTACCTTTGTTTTCTAAAGCTTTATGGAGCAAGTGACCAAAGGTGGTTAGGTACTTTTGTTTTGGTTAGTCCTGCAATGTGGTAAACAAGAGACAGGACAAGCTCATAAAAGAGTCATCTTCTTTCTTTCTTTTTTTCTTTCTTTCTTTCTGTTTGTTTGTTTATGCTAGGTTTTCCTCTCACACCCCTCTCTGGATGCAGTTGGATTGACCCTGGAAAAGTGGGTTATGCATGAAAGATACCTGATGCAGAGTCAAAAGATTATTATTTTTTTTTTTAAATACATCATTGCTTTCTGACTGGGATGCAGCCTTGTGATTTATAACTGCTTCAACTGACTCAGCCTACTGTGAAATATTAGGAAAAATCTACAAGGCCACTGATCCATGTATTCTGCGTATTTCAACTATGTAACTCTAAGCCTTCTAAAGAGTTTTTCAAATCGTTTGAATCAATAGTAAAATATATACATATCCAAGGAACTAATTCTTGGGCAAATAACCTGCTCTAGACAAACATTGTAAGGAACGACCCTACTGTGTTCAGCAATGCAGTAAAACTCTGATGAATAAAGATTGGTCCCCAAGACAAACCTTTAAATTTTTGGTCATAGAAAATCTGCATTGCTAAAGGCTCATATTATGACTCAGTTGGCAGTAACTAGTATTACAACAACTCAAAGAGAATTTCCTCGCTCCTTATGTTTTTTCTCTGAACAACTTTTTGACTGTCTTCTCTGCACAACTCTTCTAAAGAAATTACAGTGGAACATGATAAACTAAATTGTGTAGTGCTTGTGATACTGAAGCATCCAAATTGGGAATTTGATCTCTGCTCCTCAGCAGCTTTTCCTTTTTTTCCTCTTGGTAGTCTGTTACTTCAGTACAGGTGTTTGTGTATCTGGTTCATATTTTTCAATTTCTCTAAAGAAGGGCAAGGAAAGAGAGAGAGATGAATTATGCCCAAAGGCTACCTCACTTGACCTAGCTGCTGATGAGCATCGTGCCATTTTTTGCTGGGCAAAGACTCTCAAACACATAAATCTGTCACACTGTTTTCTTGTTGACCATAAAAATAGGTATTTTTGGGGTATTCTGATTTGTTACAGTATTATAACTTAAGAGTGACTTCTGACTTTCTGAAAATACATCCTCGGTACAAAGATGTCTTGGTGTGGAGAGCAGGCAGTACCAAGAGCTGATGGTGATTTTTTGTGTGTGTATGCTAAATGGTAACTGGCATGTTTAGGACTTGAGAGGATTCTGATCAGTGATATGCTAGGCATTGATCACATACATTAAGATGAAAACACTGCCTCCTATTTGCAGTGAAATTGGACCGCTTGAATAATCTGTTAGCTTCTCTCCTTAAACAGTGGGGGAGGGAAGGGGGGAACAGATGTTTTCCCTTCTCACCCTGTAGGACTGACTGGTGCCTGAACTCTTGTCCTCCCCTCCTGTCGGACTGAGCACCTCACTGAACTCTCAGCACAGTGGGCTGCCCAGGGCCAGGCACAGCCCCAGGCAGCAGGGTCTGTTTGGCTTCAAAAGCAGCACAAAGCATGACCAAGAGTTCGGTCTCCACCTCAGCATTTAAAAGGTGCTTCCTGAACATGGACCTGCTTCTCGCAGTAGTAGATGTCTTCAGTGAGTCTTGCTAATAGTTATCTCTGTCTGAGATAACGTTCCCTGTGATGTAGTTTGACTTACTACTGTCACTGGGGCTTAAACATAGTAATCTGTAAAAATGATTGGGAATTTACCCTAGAGAAAAAACTGTTATGATTAATTTCTACAAATGATAAACCACTCCTTCTTCGAAATACTGTATGCTATGAAGTGTGATTTAATCCATTTAACTACAGAGCCTGATGCTTCTGACAACTATGACTCAAATGTCATCACAGAAAGTGATATTTCAAGTGGCAGGGTGGGATTAGAAACCTGCTGAAGATTTGTCAAAGGAGAAGTAAGTACATAATTTTTAGATAAGTGATTTGTCTACTCTAAACCACTTCCGCTGGAAAGACAGGCAGCTTGAAAGAGAAACCTACACTGTTACACTATAAAGTGCATTTAATTGCAGAGAGGAAGAAAACAATCCTTTTACTTATGGTGACAGAGAAGAGAAAAAAATAAAAATAAAAAAAAACAACCCAAGAAACACAGTATAGTGGGGAATATGAACTTTATATATATATATAGCTACTACATACTATATATACTATATATATACAATTGCTATATATATACTATTGCTATATATATATATATATATATATAGCAATGATTTTTTACCTCAGAAAATGAAATTTCATTGACTTTTGGGTGAGGAAAGAGACAGTCTTTATATTGAGGACTTCCCAGTTTCCTGACACATTGCTGTTTGTGTTTTTTGACATATCGACATTGTAACAACAGTGAGAAAACTTTGTAAATACAGAGAAACTTGAAACAAGCACAAGAATGTGTCTAAAATTTACTAGAGTTGCAGTCAATAATTACAAATTCTATTGCCAGCCACAAAGTCTGAACTCAGTGCAGTTCTTTAGTGTAGGCCTTTTGGTGTTTCTTTGGGTTCATCAACATGTACTTCTTAGTGCTTTTCCAGTCCTGAATAATGTCCTCTAAAACTCATGCTACTTATCTGTTCCGTGTGCCTACCTGTATAATTTGTCTCCCTAGAGCATCTGTCCACTCTGAAAGTCAATTGAAATAGTTTGTGAGATTCTGTACTTTTCTTATGTGACCCAATCTCAAATTTGGTCAGCTGTGATTGAAACTTTGATTTACTTGAGGGTTCATTCTGTCAGCCCTATGGGTCTGCCTTCGTCTCTGAGGATGTGGCTGAAATCTTTCCCATGCTATATGGACCCTCTGCTATAAGTGAAGCTGCTCCAGCCCAACGGTGCATTGGTTACACCTGCAGCAGCCATATTGTGTAAGAAGTCTTCCTTTGGCCACGCTTGTGCAGCCCTGAGATTGCAGAAGTGTCACCAAGAGCCAATTTGCAGTACTGCTCATTCTGATGACCGAGGAGCAGAAGTGATAACAGCTTGATGTGGAACAGCTGTTTCAAGAGTGGGAGCTGAGAGAAAGCATGCATACCTCGTACTTTTTTGAAGTAGGTTCCCAGGAAAAAAAAATAAAAATAAAAATAAAAATAAAGCACTGCGAAATGTGACAATGCTTTTTTTTTTGGAATCACTTTTCTGAGAACTGCTCTTTGATATCTGTGATAGTTTGCTGTTCCGATCTGTCATGTTGCAGACTCTTTCTGCTAAGGTGTTTATAAAGCATCGTTAAGTGATTGTAAACACAGCAGAGAAAGCTGGGGCCATTTTTTAACCAAAAGAAATTTTGCAGGATTGCCAGTATTTATTTATTTATTTTTTTCTATAGATCCTCTTGTTTTGTTGCTTTGGCTTTGATTGCCTCCTTGCTAGGCTGTGGATAGACCAGGCCATGGGGCAGGCTGTGATGTGGGGAGCTGTGCTGTGGGCAGGCTGGACCATGGAGCTGGCCATGGCATGGGCAGGCTGTGCAGCACGGGCCCAGGCTGCCTTTCTGAAGTGAGCAGCAGGGGAGGAAGTGGCTGCACACCACAAGGGCTGGCAGGAAAAGGCTGATGCTGGGCTGGCCGCTGTTCCAACTGCCAGTTCTCCCTCTGGGGAAAAGAAAAAATGGTCATATCTGCTTTCTGTTTGTGTGTTGTTGTTGTTGTTTCTTTGATACTGTCAAATGCTTTGCGCCAAAGGTTTTCTTGAAATCAGCTGTACTGTAGCACAAGTTGAAATGTGATGCTTATTTAAAAATTGATATAATTCTAAACTCAGGGAGGTACATAGAAAAGGTGGTTGGTGGTGGGAGGAACCAGGGACAGGCAGAGCTGTAGGTCTGGGCTCCACACGTAAACAAAATCACTAAAACAAAGCAGCCAAGCAATCAAACCGAGGATCTCCTGTATCCTACTAACTCCCATCGATGAACTACTGCTCTCATTGCTGCCTGCCTCACTTTCCATGTCTGCAGGGGGGGAGGATGATTGTTCCTCTTCCAAGCAAGAGCAAGATGTTGAGCAGCTGGCTAACACCTGGGCAGCTGGGGATGCCATCAGCAGTAAACACAACTTTGTCACCCCTCTCTGAAGCTCAACTCCTCCAAGTAGATGTATGGCTAGGTACAGCCAGCCCGGCTCAGGTACAGTCACCCCATACAGGTGCAGCCACTCCATACAGGAACAGCCCCTCAAAGGTACAGCCACCCCACGCAGGTGCAGCCCCACATAGGTTTCCTAGCGAGCGCTGCTTTGCCAGGTGCCACCAGCACTGCTCCACTGCAGCAGCGGCTCTGGCCGCTAATTAGCGTGCCTAGTTTGATGGATTTAGTCAACAGCATTCAGCAAACAGGGGAGGGGGGAAGCAAGTGTGTAAGATTTTCCAAATCTAAAGACTTTTCAGCCTCAGTGACCTTAATGGTTTGTTATGCAGACTTGGACAAGTGTTGCTTCCAATTAATTGATCAAGGGGATTTATTTTCGTATTTTGGATGAGTGCCAGAGGCAGAGGCTTTGTCCTGGCGTTTTAAGCACCACCCCTCCTTGCAAGTTTGAAATGTGAGCTGCCTGCCTTTTTTTTTTTTTCTTTTTTTTTTTCCTCCTCTCTCTGTCTCTCTCCCTCTCCCTTCTGGCAAAGTGGCTGTGGTTGCGTGTGTGTGTGTGTGTGTGTGTGTGTGTGTATATGTGTGTGCGTGTGTGCATGCGTGCGTGCGCGTGTATGAGTATGAGAGGAGGAGGGAGAGGTGTAATGGGAAGGCAAGAGATGGATCACTAGAGGCAGAAAAGAAAACCATCAATATCAGTAACATGCAGCTGAGGTGAGATTTTCTGAGCGTTTGATTTTTCTTAAAACCCTTTCAGAAGATTTAAAGCAGCCTTTTTCCATGCCGTCTGCCAAAGATGTACTCCTAAGCAATGTCATATGGATGCTTACATGTATATTGCTGTTTTAGGTCTGTTCGCGTATGTGTGAAGTTTTAAAGCTTAACCTGATTCTCTTTATTGTCTCTAGAGGGTTGTAGCTCGAGCACAAATAGCCTGTTGGCAAGTACGGTATGAGCCCATTAGCAAGACTCCATCTGTGATTGGTTTTGCCTGGAAACCGGGAGACAAGCAATGAATAATTGATGTGTGTTGTGCAGTAGCTGGACAGGCAAAGAGAGAGAGAGGGAGAAACAGAGCAGGGTGCCCTCAGAGGGGGGAGAGAGAACAAGCTTGAAAATAGCTACTGGCTGCCTTGTGTCGAGATTAAGGCAACCCCGGCTGCCTTTGTTCTGCACTGGCTGGTTGCTGCCTAGAAGTGCTTTCAGACATATGTGGCCTTTTTCTGCAGCAGCAGAGAGGCAGGAAAAAGCAGAGGAGGGGGAGCAGAGGAGGACTAGTTTTCTGAATGAAAGATAACTTGTGGGTAAGTTGGTTTCTTGGGGGGGCGGGTGTGTGTGTGTGTGTGTGTGTGTGTGCGTGCATGTGTGTGTACGCCAGTCTGCCTGAGTGTGTGTGTGTGTGTGTGTGTGTGTGTGCGTGTGGCAGCGCGGGTGATTGTGGGTAAGGCAGTGCTGCATGTTGTCAGAAGGAAACAGCAGCACCAGGGGATGAAAGGCAGCTTCAGGAGGAAACTGGGACAGATTTGCATACAGTTACTGCTCATTGTGTGCGCCCCTATGAGGCTTGGGGATGTGTGAAGGAAATGCACATCTGGCTCATTTAACTGGCATTTATGATATTCTTATTTTAGAAGGTAAAATGTGTAAATTTTTTGGCATGAGAATCTTTATTTTACCTGCAGTCATAACGCCAAAATGCAGCAGCACTCATCAGTGGCGTTTTCTTCAACTTTAGCCTGCATGGTGCTGTCAGAACGTGACGTGCTGTTCTGCGAGCAGCAGCGACAGCGGTGCTGCCACCATTTCATTTTCACTGTCTTATGAAGACCTTGTCATGCATAACTCACAAGCAGTGTGTGTCTGTCGCTACTGCGTTCAAAGACGGCTCCCAAGAAGTGTGCGTGTCAGCAGTAGTCTCGGTATTTGAGATGACAAGTTCCTTGCCCCTTGTGTTTACCAGTAATGCCTTTTTAATTTATTTGCCTGTGTGAAAGCTGAAGAGATTATTATATTTGCGTGTGGCCTTAAGAGTTTTCAGAAAGTTTAAAACTCATGATGCCAGAGTGAAATCTTAGACTTCTAAGTGGTGCAGAGGGTGGTGGGCTATTTTTTGTTTGAGTTACATGAATTAAAGTGAGCACCTGAATAAAATGGCATAGATTAAGGTAGAGCAAAAATTAAACTCAACAGATTTAGACAGCTTCAGCATTTAGAGCTCTGCTGTTTACACCCAGCAAGTATCAGCAGCTGGCTTGCTGGGAGGAAATTTGCTGTTCTGCTTACTGGCTCTCCCATTGGTAAAACTGCAGCACGAAGTGAAATAGACTTTGTCTAAAACAGCATCAGCATTCAGTGTCAATGAAGTCACTGTCAGAACTTGTCATTAAAACTTGCATGGACTTCACAAACTACCTTGACTATGTTCAGGTGAGCCCTCACTAAGATCTGGCTGAAAATCCTGTAGTATCTGTTGACTTTGGATCAAATAAACGCTCCATCCAGACAGAGGTGACTGGCTGAACTGGCCAACTTGAATCCTTGTTTTGGGCAGCCCATCTTGGCTCAGAAAACAGCAGAAGATGATGACTG
Organism: Perdix hodgsoniae; assembly: GCA_035772895.1. Taxonomy (NCBI): domain Eukaryota; kingdom Metazoa; phylum Chordata; class Aves; order Galliformes; family Phasianidae; genus Perdix; species Perdix hodgsoniae. The sequence goes on along the minus strand of JAPSGF010000058.1, from coordinate 445,559 downwards.
TTGTGCAGATCTGTGGATCTCGAAGAGCAAGAAGTTAGTGTGGGAGACGGTTTCTTTTAAGAAGACTCAGTAGGGCTGTGCTAACCAGGTGACTGGGCTGGGATGACTTAAGAGAAACAGTTGGCATGGCCTAAACACTGCCTGGAAATGGAAGTACGTAAAATTAAGGCCCAGTTAAAATTGCTCTGAGTTACCTGTGATTTCCTTAAGTCTTTCCTTAAGTTAGAACTTTATTGCAGCTGTGTTGGTTAATAAAGTAGTTATCAGTGGCTAACTAAAATGCAGAAAAGTAGAAGCTCTTCTCAGCTGCACAAACATGTTTCATCTTCATTCTTACCGGTCAGCTTGGCAGAATCTTGTTCCTCTTTTTGCTTACTATTGAAATGAAAATAGCAGTTAAACTAGAGTAGAACATAAGAACAAAAGTTTGTTTTAAGTCAGCTTCTATCAGAAGAACTCAATTAGTGACAGATCAGCTTGATTCTAAGCTAGCATGAGACTACTACCAAAGGTTCAGTTTTGAAATTAGGATGGAATTTTTGATTAAAAAAAAAAAAAGTACCTTACTCCTTTCTGGAGAACCCCTCAGAAAACCTTAGGGGAAATATATCTGCAAATACAGTGATGGTTCACAAGTAAGGAAGCTTCCTGAATGGGCAAGGTACAGTTTTGTAGTAGCAATTGAAAATATTGATCATAAGAGTGGTTTAAAACTTAGTCTTAAACGTCTAACTTTGCTCAGATTTGTGGTAGAATGGGTATAAATATCAAATCTCTGTGTGCTGGGGTCTCAGCAAACCCAACAGTAATGTAGCTGTGCTCATACTTCAGAGAAACCCTTATTTGTGTTGCTTGTGCAGACGTTTAGTCCTGGAGCACTTGTGCTGGATGTGCCGTTGGCACCCAAGAAAGGAGAATCCCCCTGCAACACAGAAAAGCTGTTGGTTACAAATAAAAAAAATACCAGTGTTCAAACTAACAATGAGAAAATTATTAATAGGGTACTTTGGGCTTAGTTAATAAAAGAATTTGTTGTAGTTAGAGGTGCAGTTTTAATTACAGTGTGGTAGTTTAGAGAGAAGGGTCTAGCAAGGTAGGCTTTCTGTTGTCATAAGGGTTAGTACAGCCATTAGACTAACAGTCACTGAATCCAGCTCGACTCCCAGCCCACACCCCCAGAACACCAGCAATTACTGGATATGTAACTCAGCCAAGTGAGTTTTGTTTTTCTGTGTCCCCAGCTAAGCTTATGACACAGACGTTCCCATGCTAGCTTCAGCTGTCACTGGGCCTGTGGTGATGCAAGGCTGCTTGGCTGCTGTTGTCATACTTCCTCCTAATCAAGGGTATTAGTGATTAACAGCGGCAAGAAATCTTAGTGGGCAGCCAACAGGAAACTGTCACTGTATGGGATTTTACAATTGTAATGTCTTTTCTCTCATGGCAAAAGAAGACAGAGCATTATATTTAACACCAAAAGAGTAAAAGCTAGCTAGAAAAATCAAAACAACAAAAACCTGATCATGTGGAACACTGCTAAAATTAAGTGATGTTCCGGAGGTCTCGGCGAAGAAGCTCTTTGCTTTTGTTCCTCTCAACTTAAGAGGAGAGACTGCCACAGAAAATAACTTCCTCTGAGGCTTTGCAGAGCACAGAGGAAGTCTCTGTCACAGGCCCCCACAAGACCACCTGTTGGCAGGCAGCAGCAAGGCTTCCCCCAGTGCTGCTCAGCCATTGCTGATGGCAGAGCAATTCAGAGAGGTTCGGGCTGGAGCTGGGGAACCTGACCTGGGTACCAGAAGGGAGCAGAGCCATGCAGATGGCTGAGCAGGCTGAGTGGATGGTCTGTACCTTGAGTACCTTGTAGGTTACAGCACATAATGCAGCATAGACATATCCTCAAGGTTTAAAAAGTAGTGCTGCAAAAAACTTCCCTGCTGCCAGTCCTCTGAATTTGCTAGGTGGTTTGCCTGGTGTTGTTTTTTCAGAACAGACGAGAAAGGGCTTTGATGAAACACTAGCATCAATACAGTGAAACATCTATTTTACTGTAGTGTGAAGTTACTGGTTGGTTGTTTCCAGAGACCAAAACAAGCAGTTCCTTATAAAAATAGAGAAAAGTTAGTGCATTGGAAAAGTACATTGAGTTAGTATCTCTTGATTCTACTAGCTGCAGGATTCGTGGACAGAAATTCCACCTGGTATACCTGCTTACAGAATGCTTTAGCAAAAGGGTGTTCAGGTGTATAAAATACCAGTTCAGGGAGTAACTTGCTGGTGTCGTGTGAATTTACTAGAAAGCTCAGCGCTCCACCCCTCCCCTTCCACTGGGTTCTCCTAGGCACTAGATGCACCTTTAGAGAATTCTCCAAAACAGCATCACAAGGATAAATCTTAGGGCACATTAGGTTAGTGCCAAGCTTAACAGGGGGAAGGAAACGGAGTTGATCTCTGCCACCTGCCTGATGGTTGCTCCTCTCCATGGGCCAGGAAAGCATCCATGGGTCAGCTGAAAGGCAGGCTGGAAGGCCTCTGAGGACAAATAATTGCTCCCAAATCATCTTGCTCAGAACAATTTGAAATGCATCCCAAAAATCATTTAAATGGAGATGTAAAAGGTTGAGCTGGCCTTCAAAATAGAATGTATGTTTCAGTAATTATCAGAAGTTACACAGATGCAGAATAAAACAAAGTAGTAATTGCTTTTAAGGCATGGAGAAGAGTGTGTATCCATTCATCATAAATGAGAGAGCAGCCAGCCAGTCTGGCACGTATATAGGCTGTTTTCCTGACAATTCAGTACAGAGACAAGAGAAGCTCAGAATGAACACAGACCCGTTATTTTCTGCATTTGTAATTGGAACTTTCCTTAAGGATTTTCTCTGTAAGATCTAGACAAGACATAGAATGAGTGACCTTGGGATAGCAATCACTAAAGCAGTGAGGAAGGCTGCCACTCAACCTACCCATAACAGGTATCTAGTTGTTGACCTGGATCATTCTCAAATGTCTTGCATCCTCTGGAATGTTACTGGTCTTATTCTGAGCTTGTTGGGACTCATTCTGTTGGCACTAATGCAATGCAGCCAGTGCCAGTTTTATCTATCCCAGAAAAAAAAGTTAATTTTGTTCTCAGTTGTCCTTATTGGTACCAATAACATGTTCAGACACCCAGCTAAGCTCCTAACTCTTGTTCTTTATTGTAACTGAAGTACAGCTCTCATCAGTTTGATGAAGAACCTTTTATGTTTGTTTATCAACTTCTAATTCTGCTAACTGAATTTGCTTGTTAACAGTTGGTGTCTTCTCTACCTCCCGAGTTCCTCTTAAATCCCTTCAGCTTCAGAGGAGAGGCAAACTGGACTCTTGCTGTGTTAAAATCCTGGAAGTAGACAAAAACACACAATTGTTGGTAAATGCAAGCTTGTTAGCATTATATTTGAGTATAATATTGTAATTCCTGGATGGGTTCCTTTTTTTTTTTCTTTTTTGTCTTTTTTTTTTTTAATGCTTGTTATTAAAAAATACTTGTACTGGGTTTTTAAAGTCTGACCTACCTTGGTTATAAATGAAGTGGGTAGAGAGAAATTTAGTGGAAGCAGCACTAGGACAACTTGTAATGCTCATAAAAATCACTCCTTTACATGTTCTTGGATATCTTTTCTTACTCAAGTCCAGAAAGATAACAAAGAACTCATAGAAGGTTGCCATATGCCTGTTTTCAATGCACAGCTCTGCTCCTTACTAATCTCTTCTTTGCTTTAGTGGTTTAATACATTCAACAGTTTATTAACAAGAAATTGCATTGCTAGGTAGTAGGAAAAGAAAAAAAAAATCCTGTTCTGCATAAACTCTTGTTTATCTATATTCTGTTAACATCTAAGAAGGATGTTAACAGCACTGTTACTTCTACTGTCTCATGTACTGACACTGTTCAACTGTTTAAGAAAGTTGAGTATTTCCAGCGTTGCTCTAACATGGGGACTTTTGGAGGAGCCTGTCATGATTTACTTATGCATACAGATTGCAGTGGCTTATGTAGCCTTGATCCTGCTTGATCTGCCAGCAGTATTTGCTTCTATTGATCACAGGCTGTTATTTGACTGCCTTGAGCAGCGTGTAGTTCTCCATGGTTCTCTTAGCGAGGTCTGATACTGATATTTCTCAACATTCTCATTTTGTTGCTGTCGATTGATGTAACTCCAGCCTTGCTGCTCAGACAGCAGATGTGGCAGAGGTTGTATCATATCCTTTGTTATTTTTTTATATGTTTGATATTTTTTGATATGTTTGGTAATACCTTAAGTGAACTCTGCAGCTGTAACTGGGGCTCCATCCAAGTTTGGCTGTTGGCTCTGATTAATAATGCATAATTATTGGCAGTGTGCATAGTCATGTTTGGTTGTAAGTGTGTAAAAGTTCCTCCCATTCTAGGTGCAGTAACATCTATTGGTGTTTTCCTAATGGCATACTTTTGGAACTAAGCATCAACTCTTCATGTTTGTACTTACCTTTGCATTCATGTGCACTCTTACTGCTTTTCCAGTAATTGGGCAAATGAGAGGTTAGAAACTTCTCAACTGCGTTGTCTTCCTTAAGGTGGACAGGCATTGTAAGATTGTCCCATTAAATAGCTATGAATGCTTTCTAACTATTCCACGGGGTGAAAATACTGTAGTTTTTCAGTTGACTGTTTTACTTGAAAAGTTCCTTAAGGTGACTATCCAAAGTAATTTGTGGATGTCAAGAAATATGTGCTGTTAGAGAGAAATCAGATTGGAATCAAGTTAAAAACAGAAACAGTCATGTACACTTTCATGTGGCCTTAGTCCATTAGGAATCAGAGATCTTAATCATTTTCGTAAATGACTTTATTGTTCTTGTGTATACCTCTTAGCTCTTAGAAAAATAGAAATATTTAAGTATCTGTCCTGATATGAGGATGACCTTTTCAACATGCAGTTAAGCTTCTGTCTGTTATTTGTGGTTCCTCATATCATTTTCAAAAAGAAAGGGCCCTGCAGAGTATGTTTGATCAAAGAGATGAGTTATCCAGTGGATGGATTTTTAAAGCAATATTTGAGATGAAGAATTATGGGGACTTGAAGGAATAAGTATAATGTACCATGACCAACTGTTTTCACCGTTTGATATAGACACTTTTAAATTTAGCAAGACTAGGATGCTGGCTGTATGGATCACCTGATATTCAGGAAACTTCATTGTCTTTCTATCTACAAAAAAATATCAGGGAGAGATTTATTCTCTCATCAGGAAAGTTTTGGACTTGGAAAATGAGTTGATCCTTATTACGTAATAACCTAAATCTTGGATTTTGTGTTTTGCAGTAAGCAGCACAGAGGACACAATTTATAATTTCAGCTAAGACTTGATTGTAAGAGATAAGATCAAAGAAGTTTTTCAGTCCCATCTTAAGAGTTGACTTAAAATGGTTCACCTGAAGCATTCACAAATTATGTTGCAGAGTCAAAGGTGTCCTTTGTGTTAAATGCCTGTAATCTAAAATGTTATAGAGAGCTAAATGATCTATTGATGTCTTTTTCTGAGGCATTTACCTGCACCTGTAGCCAGCCCATTCCATTTATTTTGGCTCACTGACAAATTAGCAAGCTATTTATGTGTCAGATTTGGTCACTAGTCAACTCCCTCCCCCCTAAGATATTGAACAGCTTTTAATTCAGTTGTTTGCAATTGTGGCAGGTTGTTATCCAGATAGATGTCACTCAGAGGATTCAATTTTTGTTTAAAAAACAACAACAAAAAAAAAACTGATAATTTATTAGTGAATACCCTCATAGTGCTGTATAAAAGAGAGTGTGCCGAAGAGCTACAACCCCTTTCCATATACACAGGCTATAGGTTCTGTAAACAACTTTTGTGTTACACCTTCCTTTCTGTTGACTGGAATGTGAAATATTGGTTTTTATGCTCTGAGGTTAAAGCCACTGTTATTGTAACTAGGCAGCTTTAAGAACAGGGCACTCAAAATTGCACTTCCAAGTTAGAGCTGCTGCATCAATGTGTTACATAAATACTTGCATTCCTGAAGCATGCGTGGCCACCTGCAGTTATTCTTGAATAAGTTTTTGGGGGGATTTAGGAGAAAATTGTGGTCTTGATAATGTTTCAACTGTTGGCTCACATTGCCATCACTGTGAGCACTTGAGTGTAATTCTCCAAGTCCAAATGCTGTAGCTGATGTTGGGGCTGTTGCCTGATGTCTGTGCCCACTGCTGGGACGTGTGTGGGTCCAACTGCACTGCCTCTCTTGGAGCCTGCTGGCAGAAGACCTCTAAAATCTATATCTGTATAGGTAGGTCTGCTGAACCTGCCCAAATTATTTAATCTAGTCTTACACTTTATAAATAACAAATGGACTTTGGTAAATAAAGACAGCTTTCATGGCATGTGAATGCGCCCAGTTCTGGCCATCCTGCATGCCTGTTTCTTCTGGAATTTCCAGTGACTGCTGCTGGAGAAAGACCTGACTACTCTCTTCTCCTCTGAAGCAGCCCCGTGTTTGCTAGTTAACACTGCTGCCATTGTACCACTTGAAATGCTTTATGGCCTTACATCTACTTAACCTTTAATGTTTTCTGTCAACATCTATCATGACCTGGTGGCCTATAGTTAGTAAAATGTGCCCTTGCAGGCTGCCAGATACTGTAATAGAATTAGGCCTTTAAAATTATCAGACCTGTCAGAGGGGCTTATAATCCTGTAAGAGCTTTAAGTGGTTTCTTACCTCCACTTGAACACGCATTTGACCTGGTTGAAGTGTTCTTTCTTGCTTGTTTTGCTTTTACTTCCTAGTAATACTTCAGGAACTGCAAAAACTAATTGATTTTCTCAATGTACGTGTAAGGAAAAGTGTAGAATCTCTTCAGTTCCATCTCAGTTGTCTTTTCTGGCTTTTTTTTTTTTTTTCTTCTCTTGCACATGTAGCATTCTCATTAAGCTCTGCAGCTATTTCAGTGGGAACTTGCTCCCTTAAGCAAGCAGACAGGACATGTCACTATATGCATTTGTCAGTCAGTGGGCACCGTGCAATGACATGAGCTGGAAGGGAATGTCAGTCTTCTTTGTGAGGGCTTTGTAGTCAGTTCAGTGCTCACAGAAGGTGCTGCTCTGACAGCCTTGGAAACTGCAGAGCAAGGTCTGCAAGGGTGGTAACACTGTGCAGGTGCGTGATTTTACCACTTCTGCAGCTTGTCCTGAGCAACTGAAGATAGCACTAGAGACAGTGCTATCTTTTCCTGGTCAGTTCTCAGATGGAATGCTGAAAGGTGTTGTAGTACCTCCATTGTCTCCCTGTGACTATAACACAGTGCCCTGTGGTTGTTACCACCATCAGAAATTCTGTAACATTCATTACTTGAGGGAAATTTCATGTGTCATAGCCAAAAGAAACTGAAAAGTGACAGAGAAGCAATTCAGCCAATTCTGTATGCAGCCCATAGTGGAGTTTGGCAAGTTCCCTTATCCGAGTCTGTGTGCTGAGTCCCTGCTCAGGGCAGTCTCTGGTTTCTCTGAGGCTGCTGCATCTGATCTATTCACTTCCAATTATTGCAAGTTGCTAATACTGCTTTATTTGCTTAAAAGGTAATTCAACTTTGGCTTCTGAAGTAGTGCTGACTCAGTCTTTAAACATCATCAGGGTGACTTAAGGTAAGGGAAGAGAAGAAAACTAATGAAATGCTGCCGTTGAAAGTATTTTGTTTGAGACCTTACAGGTAACTGATAGAGGGAAATGCACTGCACTATTTCATTTACAAGGAAAAGACCTATTACAGAGATTTTTACACCTCTGTTGTTCTCATATAGCACAATCAAGCAAATTAAGAGCAAAATAAAATGCGGTCTCTGCTATTAACATGAAAAGAAGTAATCCCACCTCTCGCAGCTTGGGTTGTTTGAGGTAACATTAATTGAGAGGGATGCTGGAACAAAATGGCATCTGAGCAAGAGAACACATAGACAAATTGCCATCCTGCAGAAAGAGTAACTCCTGTGACAATTTTGACAGCTTCCAAATGCAGTTACACTCAACACTAAATACTGAGATAGAATGCTCCAAAATCCTAAACCTTTAAAAGTTATAGGTGTGTTTCCTTTTGATTTGGTATACAAATCCCAAGAATATCCCAGGGCCCTCCTGGCAAGAAGCAGGAAGGGAAAGAGATAAGAGTGTGAAATCAGTCATTGGCAGCCCTGGAGATTGTCACGAGATGGACTGTCCCTTGTGATCCAAGAGCTTGAATATATTGATGGGTAATATTTTTACTTCCTGACAGTCTAGTGAATGATCTCATCAGCTGTTGCTAGCAGATGCAAAAGTGATGAGCTTGTGTAGCAAGCCAGACATTACACTGTTTTCTGTGCTTGTCTTGGGAACGAGTGACAGACATGTCATTGACAGTTTTTGAATAAAATTGTCCTCAGTATTTTGGAAGGGTTCAAAGTGGAGTAGAATTAATGGCTTGGTTGAGAGAGGGCTCTGCTCAAACAGCAGTATCCCATTGGGGAAAGTTGAAGATGCATTCTTGCTGCAAGGAAACAGTGTTTTGAAGACTGTATTGCTGTGTTAGGAGGAAGGACCTCAACTGTTACCATTTCTACTGTCATGGCAAAGATATGAAAGAAGCTTGAAAAAAATCGGAATAATGGACATCTCTTTTCAATATCTCACTGCTGTCTGTTTATTCAGATCACAAGGTACTCAGATACTCTTCTATAAGTTTTTATTTTTCTGCAAGGAAAGAATAGTTTCCGCAATCAGACAAACAGCTTTCCACAGTGTCAGATCGATCAGTCCTGATTCGCTGCTGTGTTCTTAGTGTCAAGTCACATAAAGCTGATGCAGATCATTGGAAAATGGAACCTCTGTCAGTGCTTGGATTGTTTGATTCCCAGTTGTAATGGCTTCTGTTACTGGTATGTTTTAATCTGTGCTTTCTACTTCTCAGTTACTGATGTCTCTCCTGTAGCTAGAGCACATGTGCCCAACCCATGTGAACACTCACCTACGTCATCCTGATTAACAGGGCGATGGGTACTTTACTTAAAATATGCATTTGGTTTGCCAGCCATTTAATCAATTTGACGCTGTACAAGTTATAAAAGTTGTCAGAATGGCCCAAAGCAAATTGAAATGAGAGAAGAAAGAAGTCTGATCATGGAGTAATACTGCATGCGAGTTGAACAGTCTCTGATCTTAGTGTTGTCCCAAATAGTAGCCTGTGTATTTCCTATGCAGCTTCATTCTGCCTACTTTCAATGCTGTTTAGCATACAGTGGCACTTCTCCCAAATACTGCCTCACTTCTTGCTTCTGTGCCTGCATTTGTACAGTAGCCTGACTGTCAAATTGTCTGTCTTACTGCAATATGAAGGTTTTGTCTTATTGTGGAAGTATTATTTATTATTCATTGTCTTTACACTGAAATGTCTTTGTATTTGTTGATCTTCACAAAGCATATCAGAAAGTTGCTAATTTTTCAAAAATCTCACTTTAAAAATCTCTTGTTACCTTAAACTGAAGGATAACTGTGGATCTCAGTTTTCTGTCAGTGGAATCACCATAAGCCACCCTTCTAATTTGTGCTATTTCAAGATGATGTACAGTTTCACACACAGCATTTGGCAATTTTTCCTAAGTCCTCTTTGGAGACTTCAGATTGTTAGCAGACTAAGGCATTTTTGAAATTTTTTACCAGTTGTCACCATCTAAAACTAGACCTTTACAGTTGAGTTTTCCCATATGTATTTTCATTGTTTGCCTAATCTGCTTTGAGATCAGTTTTGCATGAATCGAGTACCCTTGGGGGAAGAATCTGAGTGGTTCTCTCCAGAAGCTTCTGCTGCAGATTTCATTGATGATTAAGATATTTCTAGCCTGTCCTTAACTCCCCTTTTTCGTTGTAATTACACTAGAGATTGAAGATTGTGTAGTAATATCCAGATATACCAGTATTGACTCAAACAGCAAAATAATCCATAATCAGATTTCCTCCAGTGATGGTAATTTCTCTCTCAAAAGCTGGAAGGTAGCTCTGCCTTTGGAAGAGAGAGAAGGACTGTGTTGTGACTTGACAGTGCTGTTAAGATGAGAAAAGACAAAAGAGACTAGAGGGATTATTGAACCAAGCATTCTTTGGTAATTATGGAATTGATAAATTTTAAAATTGTAATTAAACTTTAGCTGCTATAAATTAGCAATCAGTCTGCTTACCTTATAAAACCTCTTTACACTTTCCAACAGACCTGCCTACTATTTGCATAAGCTGAGCTCTGAAAATTTACCTGTCCTCCACTGAACTTAAGTGTTGTATGATGTGAGAGGCCTTCACCTGGAGACAGTGTTATTTGCTTTCAGGGATCTCCCTGAAACCTGGAAGGAAGGTATTAAGGTACAAGGACAGGGAATTTTCAGCAGTGTGAAAGAAATCACCTGAAGTAAGATCTTAGACATAAAACTTGTGTGAGCATGGAAATGTTAAGGGCTGTGGTTATTTACAACTCTCAGTACAGACAAAAGTGCTAAGGTACGTATAGTTCTACAGCAAAAGTGTCATTTTGCTGATACAGCTTGTTTCACTCAAGGTATTAGTATAAGCTATAAACTAGCAAAATCACTTTTCTTTGCTGATACAAACTGTATTTGCAATAGGCATATATATCAAGCTTTTCGAGGGCGATTTTACTGGCAGAATATCTACTGAAGTGGTCACAAGGAATGGCAAATTTAAGAAACATGCCCCTGACAGAGTCTCTTACTCTGTAGTTATCTCATACTGTATATTCAAACGCAGATTGTTCCTTAAGTTAGTCAGTGTAGGGAGTTTGAAAACATACTGATAGTTTGTGGTTAGCTGAGATGCATGTTCTAGTACATTTATTTTCAGAGGCTCTCCAATGGGTATTTTTCAGTAAATCCCTAGAAACTGTCCTCCTCCCCATAGCATCATTTTTCTTTTAGTTTTGGCATCCATGAATGTCAGCAAACAAACTTAATCTACAAATTCTGTAGGGAAAGAAGGCTGGCATTTAAAGATTGGTGAGCAATTGAGCTGCAGCAGGATGTCATACATCCGTGAGATTCTCCTTGTCATTATGGAATTGCATAAATAAATCTTCACTCTTCAGGAGTCATTTCTGGGATCAGTCTGATTCAAACCTATATGTAATTTGGAGGTTTCAGTCCAAAAGGACTTTTATTTTGAGTTTCTGATTCAGACAGTTATCAAAGAAATCATTAACCTAATTTAAATGTGTTTCATCTTTTACATTCTTCACTGAATTTTGGTTGCCCCAAACTATTGAGCAAAAGGCATACAAAGCCCTTTTGCTATTTCAGCAACCTCAGCTTTGTTGGATTTTTGTGTGATAATTTCCTGAAGAAGCGGTTTAGCCTGGTTTTGCTATAAAAATACTCAACTCTCACTAAGTAAAAACTTTTTCATGTGTTCCCAAGGCTGCTTGGTGTTTTTTGCTCTTCCATGCAGCGATCTACCCTTTGGAAAGAAACGGATTTGCCAGAGCTAGGAATAGTTGCAACTTGAGCAACATTTGTCTAAACCACATCAGTGAGCCTTTTGTAAATGAATTAGAATACAGTCATGCCTTTTACGCCAAAATTTATGTGGCCCATTTTTCTATCTAAATAGTCTCTAACTGTATTTGGAAGATCTGTTCAAAGATAAATGTTGCTGCTGGTCATCTTCTTCCAGTGTTACTTTTCCTCCCAGGAAATCTGATTGTTCTTTTTTCTACTTATCTTTTAAGTTTTGACAGATACCCAGTATTTGGATCAAATGACAACAATGTGGGACAGCTTTTCTCCATGTGCTGGCAGTTTAAGCATAATAGCTTGTTCTAGCACTTGGTAGTCTCTTGTCTGGAATGTCATGCTTAGCCTTTTTAAATACCTTGTTAATCCACCAGTGATGTTCTATTGATGTTACAGTTCAGTGAATCTAAAATGAGAAATAAAATGAGAAATTAGTGGTAGACAAAACCGTTGCTCGAAGCAGGGCTAGAATTCATCTTAGCATGGAGACAATTTGCCAAGCAGCTTACTTTTGCTACCCAAGGAAGCCTGTGCTGAACTCAGAATCAGATTATTTGTCAGCTCTCGTTCCTGCACAGAGCGTGCTTGCAGGCTGGAGCTACAGCTTCTGCCAAGTTACTTTGGTTATTTTGCTGTAGGTACATTTCTCTGTTGAAACAGAGTTAAATTCTCATCTGCTTTCTGGTTACTTGAAATAGCAATTTAGTATAAAAACAATCAAATCAATAATTTGTGTTTTGTTTCTTAATAATTAGAGAATTCAGCTGTTTCATAAACCAAGTTATCTGATTTCTCTTAATGACTATGAAAAGTTTCTATGTCCTTGAAATAGAAAAGGTGTAAGAATGTAAGTTCAGATAAAACCATAAGACTGCAATCCTACAGAAAGCCAAGGGCGAGTGAAACGCACACCAGCCTGGGACTTGCCACATTTTGACTCTGCTGGGTCCAGGTCAGCCAGTGCCATCAGTCCTGATCCCCATGCACAGTGTCACTGAAATTACTGTCTTTCTCCCTAAGAAGATAATGTTTTTTCTCTCTGCAGAGGGATTGGGTGTGCCAATAGGGAAGAAAGAAATCACACAGTCTGTCTGTGCTGTGTAACTTGAGGTGCTGATAGTAATCCAATTCCAAAATAAAGGCAGCTGAATAAACAGCTATATGGCCAAACCCATAGGCAGGATAGCTGACATCCATGAACATGGGAATAACAACATGCAGTACACAGAGTCCTGTGAGCCTGCTTGTGCTCAGAAGCACGGTGAGGAAGAGCTCCCCAAGCTACAGAAGGTACTAGGTGCAGGGAAGCTCCAGTGTCTACATAGCAGTACACAACTTCAGATCCACTTCTTGCTTTACAGGCTCACACTTGACATCAGTGTATATGGCTCAGTGTGAAAAGCTAAGCTGACAAAAACTTTGTAGAACTGGAACATAATGTGAGATAAAAATGTTAGTCTGGGATTTGAAAGCAGTTTTTGCAGATTTCTCTTGTGGTGGGGGGAGGCTGTTCAGTACCATTCTGGGTCTGTGTGCAGCTGGGTGAGTGTGTTTAGCCACTGTGCTCCTGCCAGCTGTGCCAATGTGGGGGCATGTGTTATTGCAGGATCTCCAGCACCATACATTCCTTTCTTTAAATAGTTAGGGCACATGTGAAGAGCAGAATGCTATAAGCAGGGAAATGATTCTGAAGAAGAATCAAATGATTCATCTCAACATCAGTGGTCCTAGCCAGTTTATGATGGAATTGAATTAGTACATGCTGTACAGTTTCCTTCCTTGTCCCTCTTGGTGGAATGGGATCTTTGATCAGATTATTATCATAGTTTCTGTTTTCTTGTGATTTGTTAGTGTTTGTAATTCCATCATTTTTTATCTTAGTGGATTACATATTGCTTACTGATGTGCTTCAGGAGTGATGCAGATCAGCTCTGCAGGCAGTCTAGGCAGTCTCCTCAGCAGAGAGGCACATACAACTGTTTTTATTTTGTTTAATTTAATTTCACCAGTTCAGACTCATTGAGGTAAATACTTTCCTGAAATGCCTTAGAAAACAATGGTATTAAAAGCGTCAAATGTAAACATGAAAGAATTTGCATGAAATTACAGTGAAATGGCAGCTGGAAATGTAATCGTGTAGACAACCACAGTATAGCGATACATCCAAAAGCAGTCACAAGATTTGCTCTTGAGTTACAGAGATTTTGTTCACAAAGCTTTCAGAAGTGTGTCAGGGTGCTGGCATCCCCTGCAAGTGCTCGACAATGGGGCTGTGTTCTGCACTCAGAGAGGAGCACTCAGTTCTAAAATTCAGAAATTTGGTTATTCTTTACCAAAGAGCTGCTTTCAGAACAGTGTCTATTATTATGAATCTGATCTTTTTCTTCTTTTCCTTTATTTGCTAGTTTTACCATGTCTAGCTATAAAATAAACACAGCTCTAAAAGGTGAATGGGATTTTATTCTCCTAATTTGCTACCTGCAGTTGATTACCTTTATTTCTTCCCCAACCCTTGGTGTTAATGAACATCAGTTCACAATAGTTTCCTATTCTTGTAATGTGTTTTAGAACAGAGAATCTTAAGATTAAGGAGAATAAATGAGGAACTTTAAAAAGACCTTTTTATAGTTGCTTATCAGAGTTTAATTCCCACCTTGATAACAAATCAAAGATAAGGATTTATGATGCAAGCCCAGTTCTGGGCCACACTTTCTGTGACTGGTTTTAACTTGATATGTTGCTGCTCGTATTTGCGCTTCATCTTAAGAAATTAGTAGGAAATAGCATATAATAAATAAGGCATCAGAAGGCAATTTAGCGTACATCTTAGTATCTGTTGCTGGGAAAGCAGAAAAACAGTTCTGCTGGACTGATTCAATGCAATTTTAAAAGAGCAGTACCACACAAGGTCACTGTGAGAAGGTAGAGAAATCCCAGATGAGCTGAGAAAACTGTTGAGTGAATTTTCTACCAGCTTCCCTCCTTAATAACCTGCTGGGCTTTCTAGAGTGAAGCACAAGGATAAGACTTGCCCCTTGGCGTGGCCTGCTCAATGATCTGTGCGGCTTAAATGGCCCAGTCACGTCCTTGTTCCCACTTCAAGAAGCATGTGGATCTGGAGCTAGGGTAGGAACTGAATCCTTGAATTGTCCAAGTGATGGAGAGAGTTTCGGCATCATTGGCCCTAGAAAAGTAGTTGGAATCCCACCTAGAAGACAAAATCTCATCCTTCCCATTATTACTGCAGGTTTTGCCTTTCTCCTGGGTGCGCGACAGACTTTGCTGGAATTGCTCTTTCCTGTACTTCCAATTAGTGAAAGAAAAGCCACTGAGTAAATTCTTTCTTCAATTCATGTGCATTTTAGTTCTGGCATGATAGCTAATGACTCTTGATGTTCATTTTGTAACTCAACTTTTAGGTTTAAAATACTGCCTCAGATGTGAAACTGAGCTAAGTGTATTGTCAATGAGACCTGCATGTAGCTCTTGTCCTTTGGACATATAATCTCTGTGTATCATAGTGTTTCCTTTTTCACATTTTATTAATTTTTTATAAGCTTCATCAGAACTGTAAAACACAAGCTGTTTTCATGTAGATGGTTTTTATGGTGACTAAACATTGGAGAAAGGAAAACAAATAAGTGTCCCAACATACACGTTGCCTGGAATGAACAGATTGATTTAAAATCCGCTGCTCCAATTCATCATATAGGCATCAGTGTTGTATGAATCACTTCTTGTTTTCTGGTCTTCACTTTGTTAATCCTGAGTTTTCAGGCTTTTGAGCTAAGCTTTTTGCCCTTTTAAGTAACACAAGAATTAAGGATGTGTTACTTTTGCTGCAGAGGTAAATGTTGGTTATAATAGAATAATTAGGTAAGAGCAATTACTGGGGTTTTTTTGAAATTAATATCTTTCATTGCAGAAAATAACTTTTTTTCTTCCACTTTTGATCTTAGATGTCACTACAACAAATGTGTACAGCTATTGCTATACTTCTATTAACAAGGATTATAATATAATGTCTGTTTATGTCATTTCTCTTTTCTAAATGCATACATAGAAATGCTGATTTTGAATCCCGCTCTGTTTTTGGCTTCATAAATACTTTGTAATGGGGTTGCCTATGAGGTTAAGTGTTAAACTGTGTAGAAGAGAGAACTGGAAGAAGTGAAAAAACATATTCTTTTCTGCATATAGTAGCATAGTTTCAAAACCTTCTCTATCAAGTGCATCTTTTCTACGAATCTTCATGTTTCTATAGCCCTTTTTAATGTCTCTCTCAATAATAGGAGCTTTCACTGTTTACTCATTCATATGTCTTTGCAGTTTTTTCAGTCATTTTTTTCTGATCTCTAAAACTTTTGACTATTTGCTTAGCATTTTAGGGCAGAGTAACCAAAGCCATATACCATGTTTCACTGAACAGCGAGTCTTTGTCTTACTCAGCAATAACTGAAGTACTATTGCCATTTCCTCTCTGGTGTCATCTTTCTAACCATCCACTGATTACTTCATTCAGCTTTTTACAATTCCATGCACTTCTCTTGGAAAGGTAGACAGACTTAGAACCCAGTCATACTTTGAACTGGTACAGTCACATTCCTCAAAACAAAATGTAGTATGGTATCTACTTGCCCGTGCACGTTGTTTTCTTCCCCATATTGTCTTTTTCTGACATAGAAATGTGTCACTTGCAAGTTTTCTCACTTTACTTTGAAGCTTGTTTCCAGAAGCTGGATGACTGTATTGAACACCGTTATGTTTTGTCATGGCTTTGACCCCACTCACACCGTAATTGTTTATCATATTGGAACTGTGATTCTTGTTCTTTTCTAGGGAGCAGGTCCAAGCCAACGTCAAGGCCCATTGCTGCAGTTCCCAAGCCTGCTTGGTTTCTCAGTAGTCCTGTGCAAGGGCCAAGTGGGCACACAGCTGCTGGAAAGGGTGGCTGCAGAATAGGGATGAGCCCCGCTGTGGGCATATCGCTCCAGGTGCTGCACTGGTTGGCCTTTGCAGTGCAGTATTCAGTTACTTGTTTCAGCGTATTAAACTGAGGTTAATTCTTCTAAAGCCCTTTAAACTGGGACTCAGTACACTACAGTTATTTCACTTTTAAGGGAAGCAATAAGATTAACTGGTCAGCTGGATTCTGTGCTGATGAGGGTAGTTCTTCTCATTGCTGTATCTTGCTCTGTGGCTGGCACAGGGTGTAGGTAATTTATATCCTCTGTGCCTACATGCTAAATTGAATTGCAATGCATCCCTTCCTGCAACTCTTGTACAGTGATGTATCTGCTCATATTAACAGATATTAATTGGTGTGCCTCTCCTTTAAAAAACTTCGTAAGACTCCAATTTCTTGTTGGAAATCAAAGCACTGAAGGCAGGGTGAAGGCAGGGTCTGTGCTGACATTTGGAACCATAGGCTGGCTGCTGCTGCTGTGTATACAAACATGGAGCAGTGACTCAGATCCAGCAGACCAACGAGGTCAGCTGCAGAGAGCAGAGAAAGGAGAGAGCAGTGTCCGCCTGCTGCTCACACCGTGCTGCATAGATGGGCTCTGTTTGTGGGGCCTGTGGGAGATTTTTTTCTTTTCTTTTTTTTTTTTTTTTTAAATTCATCACTCTCTGCTGTAGTCATTTACACAAAGGATGCTTTTAAATGAGTAATGAGTGCTTTCCTGTTCGACAGTTAGTTAAACTGAACTTTGTGTCACAGCTCTTTACGATTCACTCGTACAAGACCTAAAATATTCAAGACTGGTAGGGGGGCAAAAAGCTCTGTCTGGCTCATGCTGTTTCTAGGAAAAAGGATTCTTGGGGGGAAAAAAAACTCTGCAAAGACCTACAAATTATGCAGTGTTCTTTCTGTCTATGAATAGTTTCTCTTGAGAGTGAATGAGGCTGTATTTTTGGATTTGCAGACAAAGCAACTTGTGTTACAACTGGCTTTTCTCCAAAGCATACTTTCAGTGCCTATTTTATTTTATTTTTATTTATTTTTTAGAGTAGATGATAGACAGCCTGAAACTGGTCTGGGGGCCCTTGTGGAAGACATGTCCAGTTGGCCATCTTCGTAGTGGCCTTGCAGGTCATATTGCAGTGCCACAGCACTCTATGGAGCCTGTCAACCTGAACCGTCAGTATGCTTTCTGAGACATGGTACTGCTTAGACTAAGGAATAAAAATGGCTGGTATCACCAGCTTCTGAGGTATTGGTGTGCTGTTATGCATATTATTTCTTGTAGGAAGAAGTACTCGTAGATAACTTCTACACTTGTAGAAGTACCCTGTGCTGGTTAAAACTAAGTTATTGGAGCTGGGCAGATAGTGCTCTGAATTCTGCCATGCCTCTCTACCTGGCACTGAAGCACGTTCTTTTGCAGCCTGGTGGAGGGTTAGGCTCTGGGAATCCCATGTCCTCCACTGCTGGGGAGGTCCTCCCTTGTGGGTGGACAAATGGCTTTCAAACCTGGGGCCTGGGGTACATACGGTATGATGGGAAAGCTCATGAACGTGAGACTGTTTCACCCAGTAATTCCGTTTCCACTTTCTTCCACCTACTTACTCCCATTTCTTACCCCTTTTCTCCCCCCAAGCAGCTCTGTTGGCCATCCTGCTTCTTGCGCCTGACCCTGACAACCTAGGCCTAGCGCCCAGGCATGATGCTCTTGTCTACTATGTGCCAGTCCTTACACTTGTTTCTATGTATTTTGCACATTATTTTCAGAGAAATCTTTGCCTTATCCAATAGTGTTTACTACCTTTTAAGCAAAGTAACAACAGCTGTATTTTTTGTTGTAGCTGGTATAATTGGTTTCTTCTAACTCATTCTCCATCTACTGCTAATAGCCAAAGCATTCTTTAATACACACTTCGAAACTGAAAATTAAACTCAGTACAGCTGGGTCCCCGTGGTGCAACTTATGAGGCAGCACACAATAACATAATATTTTTCTAGTTTTTATAGTAATTTAGAATGTCATGTGATTTCACAAGGTTTAGGCAGTCTCACTACTAATTCACTGGACTGGTGAATTAGACTGATTTTTTTTTTTTTTTTTTTTCTGATTGTCATTTCTTCCATCATTACAAATGCCAGCTACACATGTGCTCTTTTTCTTTCTCATGGAGAACAAAGCATTTGCCATTGCTAGTTATTAATATTCAGTTAGTTTTGAAGAGGAAGTCTCTGCTCCAACGAGTTAAGCAGCTTTGATACTTAAGTCCTTTCACCTTACTTAACGTACTACATTTTTGCACTCCATTGCTTAGAATGGATAGAAAGAAAATGGAGCCTACAAGAGCATTGGTTTGAACTAGTGTAGTTTCTCACCTTTACTAAAAGAGGTCTTTCAGAAAGCCCTTATGATTTGTAACCCAATGGGTCTGGAACACACGCTGCATGTACACATCAGTATCAGTTATATGAGATTACAGCTTTCTTTATTAATTGCTCTCTTGTTACTTGTCATTAGTACAGCAGTTATGCTTCACACCCACTCTCTTTCCCACACCTTAACCCGCATGGGTCCAGGCTGGGCGTTTTGCTGACTGTTTTTTTAAATCAGTGTCTCTGCAGAAATTTGCAGGAACCTATCTGACAAAAGATTTTGATTGGTTTTATCGTGATACCTGCAGTAACATTTGCTGTAGATGTGTAATCATTCTTTCAGTCTTTTCTTATGAAGTCTCTATAACTTTTTAATGTATTCCTTTTATCTCAGAGCTGTTACTGTTGGCTTGGCTGTGTTGTGTTCTGCTGTTCTTACTGATTCCTAGATTTTCCCAGGATGAAATACATTTTTGCTTTATAAGGCTTCCTTCTAGATATCTTTCCTATTGGTTTATTCCACTTTGTAATAGCAGGAGCTTATTCTGTACTCAGTGAGAACTTTGAGTACTACCCCTTATACATACTTCAGTGAACTAGACTACTTCACTGTAAAATTTGGTTGCTTGATCCTAGTCTTCAGCTGTCAACCTGTTCCCTCTCAGTGATGCTCTGGCTGATGTTGGTGAACTGATGCCAGATGTCACTGTGGCTCTTGGAATCGGACAGGCTACAAAGCAGGGCATGTTCCAAGCCTGTGCACATGCTCAGGAGTCCACTTAAAAAGGACACTTTTCAGCCTTTATAACATAGTTATAATTTGTTCTCTAGTGTTCAGGGATGCAATTGCTTGTGCAGAAATTTGCAAAGAGGTTTTAGAATCCCTGGTTCATTTTCTGTGACACGAATCTGTCTTTTTCCCAGCTCCCTGCAGGATTCCTCCTGTCAGATTAGCATAGTCTGGTGGTCTGCATTCAGGTTGTGAAAAGAGCCTCTGAGCTCTAATCTCACATCTGATGTTGAGTGCATTGATCCTTTTCAGGATGCTGTGGATGATTATGAATGTATGGCCTTATGATTGGCATTATCCTCTGGAACAGTTCTTCCCTTTGTTCAAGACTCTGTTCTATAGACATGAAAGTCTTCTTGTATGTTCACGACCAAACCTGTACTCTTCTTCATGGTCTTTTTGTCAACAGTTGTCCAAAAGATCCTTTGGAGAGAGAGAATAATTTCGACAGCAGCAGTGTATCAGAATGGATAGAAATGTTGATGTCAACCTACCAGTCAGTGGCCTCAGGCTCCCACACCCTAGCAGCACCTGGATGTGATTTCACCACACCTTCAGACAAAAACTGGTCTCTGTGGCTTTCTAACCTGAGTGTGTTCCCAAAAGGGTTATTTCACTACCTTAGTTTCCCTCTTGGTTAACCTAGGATGATGTTCTTCTCTTCATAGGATTAGGAGAGGATTAGCTAGTGTTTACTGGTGACTCGCAGATAAAAGCAGTACCTTGTTTGCATGTACATCTGCATGGGCTTGATGCATGGCTGTGCTCAACTCTGCCTCTGAAAAACGCCTGCTTTAGGATACTGTGATAAAATCAGTGCTTCTTGCAGTTTGGAAAAGTTTTGCAATATTCTTTTTTTTTTCATTATCTTTTTTTATTTTTATTACTGCATTATTGTAATACATGGTATTTGCATGGTCATGCTAGAAGTTCCAATAGCATTTCTAGCTCAAGAGTTATAAGAACTGTATGAAAGAGGAAATGTAATGCCATCCTTCAAGAGTTATCTTGCTAGACAGATGGAGTACTCACTGTCTGTTCTTACCTTTGCACACCAAGTATCCCTGGTTTACAAATTAAAGTATCAGGAACCAGAAATTCACAGTGCTTTTTCTGCTGCTTGTATCAATTTTGAAAATAAAGGCTCTGCAGCAGCTGGAATCAGCCAACAGGCTTGTTGAAAATACATCTTGTTCTTCCATGGTGATATCGGCTCTGTGGGGCTTTCTTAGTAACATGAGCAGATATGACTCAGAAGACAGAGGGAGAACAACCATGTTGTGTAGGAAGTTAAAAAATATTTTTTACCATATTTTTGGCCAACATCACAGCCAAGCTGCGCTGCCTGTATTTCTTCTTTTTTTTTTTTTTAAACTCTTCTTGACAGCTTTTGGAACTTGAGCTGGTATCCTGAATTGATCTTAGACAATCAGCTTGAAATCCAAGAGAGATCAAAACAGATGTTTTCAACAGCCAGTTCTTTATTGCAGAGGGGTTGTGCTACTGAAGAGCTGCAAGGATTAGATGTGTGTGTAGAATACAAGCAGGAGCATGTCCACAGAGCAGCTTGTATCCCATGGACAATAAAGAGGGGCACAAAACATGACATTTGATATGATGTAATGTATCATTTTTGTAGCACCAAGGCTCAGGCTCCTAATGCAGATTTATTTCTGTTACCTTAGACAAGATTAGATGGGATATTGCCTGCATTTATTATTTTAATTTGTCCAGATTTGGCTTTTTTTTTTTTTTCTTCTTCTTCCATGGAGTCATGTACATATGGGCTCTAAGCTGGAGGAAAATGTTTACAGAGTACAATACAGCACTTAAAATGCGCTGGTGAAAGATCACACCTTCTTGAAACTCGTTATTACTCATTATTCCTTTTCATTACAGGTCTGGACCTTGCCTTCAGATTTGCTCCTTGGTGCCTTTGTCCTTGTTCCCTGTTCCTGTTGCTCTTGAGGGTTCCCTTCATCTGCTCCTCCACCCTCATGATTTCATTTATTCCCCTTAGAGAAAGTTTCCTAATCCTTGGCTGCAAACCCTTCTTTCTTTAAAGCCCTTCAAGTAACCAGCTCCTTCCAGAAAACATTCCTATGCTAATTTTGTTGAGAAATTTTTGTCCATGTCATCTTGTTTTGAACTTTTATTGCTTTTCTTTCAAGCTCTTTATGGAAGGAGTGAGTTGCTCTATGCTTGCAAAACGCCCTTTCTGTAGTCCCCAGGCAATGAATAGCCAGGCGCAGTCTGCAGGCAGCCACATCTGCATCCACCTTCCAGAACCCTGATCTTTTGCTCTCATTTGTATTGTTTTGGACCCACTGGTTTAGTCACTTTCCTACATAATGTGTTAGTACATATCACAAAAGTTAACAGTTATGATCGCTTGGGCTAATACAAAAGT
This sequence comes from Perdix hodgsoniae, assembly GCA_035772895.1. Classification (NCBI taxonomy): domain Eukaryota; kingdom Metazoa; phylum Chordata; class Aves; order Galliformes; family Phasianidae; genus Perdix; species Perdix hodgsoniae. The sequence goes on along the minus strand of JAPSGF010000058.1, from coordinate 423,434 downwards.
GAATGTATAAAGGAAAAACTATTACAGAATCATTAAGGTTGTAGAAGACTACTTAAATCATCTAGACCGACTCAGCCTGTCACCACTGTGTTCACTAACCACATCCCTCAGTGCTACGTACTGTGTTTTCTTTTACAAACTTAAAGTATTGTGGTTTAGTGAAAGGATCAGGTTGAAAGGTGAAGTAAGGCATTTGGTCTTCGTGCTACAGAAAACTATTCACAGGGATTCCCACCAACTTCATCAGGAGCAGGAGTTGATCCAAAACCGCTTGCACCAAGAGCAGACAGTTTTATTTACCATCAGCAGGAACAGCATCTTACTGTGTGCATTCTGGTAGTACTTGGTGTTCTAATGTCCGGTTTGAATCCTTTGATCCAAATGTTCTGGGAACATAAAGCAGATATAGTTGCTATTTAGATAGGATATTTGTTCAGTGCTGGTGCAAACTGCTGCTTTTCTGCAGGCTGCAAAACAGCCTGTTGTCCTTGTGAGAAGCTCTGCAGAATTAGCAGAGTCTGACAGCTGGGGAATCCTATTCTCTTGCTGTGCCCCACTCCCCTCTCCTCCTTGCTAGGCTCGCTTCTGTTTCTGCTTCCAAAGATAAAAATCTTACCCCTATGATGTCTTGTGGGGATTTCCATCTTAGGTAAACATTTTTGGTAGGCTCTGTTGATTGTGTCAGGTTGTATTCTAGTCATTTTCCCAGGAAAAACAAACAAACAAAAAAACCACCAGCAGCAAGTCACATACAGTTTGTCCAAAATGTCCAAAATGCTTTCCAATTCATGTTACCAATGCTGTGTAGAGTTGTTTAAGTATTCAGATTATATTTTAGAAAAATAATTATTTTGCACTGCTCTGCTGCTTCAAGCAGTTTTGCTTTAGGAAATTGTCCCTATAACCTGGATCTTTGTGTCGTTAGCACTGTACGGTTTTCTCTGTCATCCTCCTCCTGAGATGCTGGGAGTGGGGCTGCTCGAGAGTTGCTGTCTCTGCCTCTGCCAGCAGCCTGCACGCAGCAGTGCGTGATATGATTTCGCACAATGCCCCACTAATGCCCTCGTCAGCAGCTTCTGAGGGAAGAGCTGCACTGGAAAATACAACAGTGGTCCTCTGCAAGCCATAGGGAGTGCATGGACCAGAGCTAGCTAAATTTGGAAAGCTAAAGCTTATTTCATGCAAGATTATTAGAATTATTTGGGTTTCAGAGCGCGTGCTCACACACATGCATATATTGAGGGCCAGCCTTTCCACGTGACTGCTGGATCTGAGTGCAGTTGTTATTTATAGACAGCAGGAGCAGTGATGGCATTATCTTGTAGCACTTTGGTCCTGAAATTACAGCACTTCTGTGTGGGGAGAGGGAACCAGGTGCCCTTCATGGGAATTTAGGCGGTCTGCTCACCCATAAATGTCTCTGTGATGAGATGCTCGCAAATAACCCTTTCCCTCTTCCTCATTTTTTGCATTTTCAAACAGAGGAAAGAAAGGCACTGAAAGATCAGTGTGGCTGTGATTTGCACTGCCTTCTTTCCTGAGTGCATGGAGGAAGCAACTGGCTGTGTTCATGTTTTCATCTGTTCCATAGGTAACCCGTTTCTATTCATGTAAAAACATAAACATCCCCCTGAGGACAAAGAAATAGTAATTTCTAATCTGTTCATATGAAGGTTCTAAACAAATGCAGCCTCCTGTTGCAAGCCACTGTGCCTGCAATGCTGCTAGCATGACTGGGGCACACAGGAGCACAGCAAAGCTGCAGCCCCTAGTCACACAGGTGCAGAACAGCCACCCTCCCCTGCCTCTGCACAGAGCCCAAGTGCTGCAGGGCCAAGCCAGATGGAAAAAACAGCATAAAGTCAAGCAAGGACAGTCTGGAGGAAAAAAAAAAAAAAAAAGAAAAAGAAGAAAAAAGCCCACTGATCTCCCTGGTCAGGTTCACAGGGTGGTCATGCAGACAGATGCTCCAGCACAGCTGGGTGCATGCCAGCACGGCAGGGCATGGCACATGGTGAGGATGGGTACCTGCAGGCAGAACTGCTGCTGCTGAGCACTTTGTGTCTTGAAAATATGATGAAAATAATCTGGAGATCAGGGTAGCTTTATTTAGGCCTTGAATCCCATTTTTTATTTCATGCCAACTTTGGTTCTCTGTGTGGCTCTAATTGTAATGGAACATCGATGACTTTTCCTTTATTGGTAATAAAATAAATGTGGCGCATGTTGTATCCTAAAGGAAATCAGAATGCCTTCATGAGAGCTTCCATTGCTCAGTCTGCTCCTTTAAAACAACTGTATTTGGGTTGAGAAACAGAAGGAATGAATTTAGCAAGTGATGTTGAGTATTTTAAATTGTACTGTTGTTGCAGTATCAGTGATAATCCAAGACTCCACGTAATGCAAGATTTGTAGGGAGAGGCAATATCTGTTGTTTGACCAAATAAAGCAGCCAGAAGAAACAAACTTTCAGGGTGCACAACTCTTCTTTTGCTCCAGATAGTAACCACATTCCCAGTGCTGCTTGGAACAATTTAACTTCGGTGTGTTAATTAAACATTAATTCATTAGGCAGTTCTCAAAGGAAGGTGATGAGTACCAGAGGAGAAGAGCAGGTTGCTAGCAAAGGGAAGGTGACAGGCTGAGTGGGGTTGGTGGGACACAGAGAGAAAAACAGAAGTGGTAATGCTTTTAGAAAACCAAAGCATTAGTTAGGGAGTGAGGTGGGAAACACTGCCTGTTTGAACCTGCAGTACCTGCATGCATGGCTGTGCTCTGTGCTGTCAGAAATAATTAAGTTGAAAAATCTTGTTGGCTGAGGTTTTTTTTGTTGTTAATATCCTTTAACTGTTTCCATATTCAGCACAGGCAGATTGTTCTATATGTAGTTGCAGGGTTTTTTTTTTTCAAAAGGAAAACAAGAGGTTATGCCCAGAGTGCTTCCAGCTTATTTCTGCTTAAACACAGAAGTTTGGAAAATGCAAAAAATGGTCCTGCCACCCCCAACTTTGCAAACTAACTTTTTTGGGTTTTTTTGTTGTAACGCTTGGAGAGAGATTGGCAAAGACTGTATTAAGCTAATCAAAGAAAAGCAAAAAGTCCTAAGGACACCTGATAAAACATTCTTTTCTCATTAAAAAAAAAAGAATTAAAATGATGTAAAATAAATGTTAGGAGTGAGACTGCAAAACCAAGAAGCAAAACTTCCTAAAATAGCATTTGGTCCTTCTCAGAAGTTCTGGCTGTGTAGTGTTAACTTTGGAAACATATTTCTGCTATAAATTTTGGTTGTCTGGTTTTTCGTGGGTTTTGTGTGGTTTTTTTTTTCCTCCTTGAAAGCCTCTCCAGATGTTCTGCAGTTGTTGCCTGCAAATGTTCCATGGCAGGCATGAGAATGCTGGCACAGAGCAGGAGCTCCTTGATGTGACAGTGGTGATTTTTCCTTCCTGCAAAGGGAAGGTGTGTGATCTGCTCTGCTCTGGGCCTCGTTCAGCCACAGGCTGTGACCTTCAGCACAGCACCTGTACTCAGAATAAAACTTCTTCAAAACTTAGCCAGCAAGCCATGGATCTGGATGGCCACTTCAGCAACCTCTGCACAAGCTCCCCACTCTGTTACCATAACGTTAAGTATTTTTTAATTTTCTTGCGCTTTGGAGTAGTAATAAATACAAGGCAGACATGAAGTCTTCTCAGATGCAAGCTCTTTGAAATTCCTGTGCTCACAATCACAGATTCATTGGACTATAGAAGTCTTAAAAAGTCATCAGTGCCATTCTCTGTTGGCTAAAGAACCCCCAGTGCCATCCTCACTGCTTCTTTTTCTGACTAGTTCTCAGCATCTCCAGTCATGGAGATTCCTCAGCTTACCATTTTCTCATGAGGAGAGTGGTCCTGGTACATAACCATTGTCTTTGCTATGTCTTCATAGTTTATTGTTTTCTGGCTTTTACGCTGCTGATACGGATACTGGGGTATTACTCTTTAAAATGGAATAGCGCTCTCAATCTTCCCTCTTCTTAAATAGCTAAATAAATAAACCCACTCCATGCAGTCTTTTCTTCATGGTTAATTTAATAGCTCCTTCCTACTCATTCTCTGCCCATTCAGTGGGTGTATAATGTTGTTGAGGAGAGAGAAACAGCGAGGCATTTCTTGAACTGCGCATCCACTCATGCAACTGAGTTCCTTCAACTCCACCTTGCTCTGCAGGCTCTTGCCTGCAGAGGCTTTTCTTACTCTGTTGTGAAGACACACAGTGCCATGCTTTGTACTTGTCTCTGTTGAACAGTATTTCGGACTACTTCTCCAGCTTGTCAAGATCATTTTAACTTTAAACCTCTGAAGTAAATCAGTGTTTCTTTGCAGCTTGTGCCGTCTGTAAGTTGACCAGAACAGGTTCTTTCCCTTTATCCATGGATCCTTTTTTCCATCATGGATATCTGTAAATGATGCACTCAGTAATTTTAGATCCTGAACAGAGTTCTGCATAAACCTACCTGATTATGCTCGGGTTTATTACTGCCATTGGCTTGATATTTCTGTAAGTTTAAGTTTCCAGCCATTTTCTTTTGTGTTAAGCTAGACCTTCTTTCTTCTATCTGTTTGCAAAAAAAAGTCATGTAGAGAAGCGCTGAAGCCTCAGTAGCATCAAAACAATATTTACTTTGCACTCAAGAGCCTTTGTTTGCTAGTAAAAAGAAAAGTATAGAAGTGTGATGTGATTTGTTTCTGACCAATCCATTTCATTTTTTAGTCATTTTTCACTTTTCTCTTAGTTGTTTTGAATCATTTTGCTTTCTTTTTTTCCCTAATAAGATACTGGATCTTTAATTTTGCAGTTCTTCCTTCTGCTTTTTTGAAGATAATCACTAGATTTTGCCTTTTCCAATCTTTTCATCATTGTACTGTCTGTGCATGGATTCCCTGTGTTGAATCTCTCTGGTCAATTGCCTCTGGTGTTTTTTGTAGCACTTTTTATTGTTAGGCCTGCTGTTAGTTAGCTCAAAAGTTGTTTACAGTAGTAATCAGAGAGCTCTAAATGGTTTAAGGGGAAGTGAGCCTCTCACCTATGGGTCACCAGTTTGAATCTACTCAAAGATGGGATGGCATGAGTCATTTTGATTTTTCAGATGCTTGTGTTATGTGTGAAATCTGTTGACGACTGAAACTGGCATTACACAATAAAAGCACACAGCAGTAATGAAAGACACTGTTGTTTGAAATCGAGGCAGTGAAACTAACAATTGGATGAGTAAGAAAATGAACAGTGTAATGCTATTTGAGTGCATTTCTTTTGGAAAGTCAAATTCAGGAGCTCACAATTCACATGCTGGTGGCCTTTCACTGGCTTTGTCTTCTCTTTATAATGGTTCGTGTTTTCAGATGTAGCAACATGGTTACTGCTAAGTCTAAATGAGATGCTTATGTATTTTATCTGGATCCATGCAGTGTGTTTAGTGCTTGCCAAATTGAGCCATTGTGCTATGTTTTGTAATGTATTACTTCAAAGTTAATGTAGTGAATCTGGTAAGATGCTCTGCCAAGTTTTGGCAAGTATAGAAGGAAATTGGGAAATCCCAGTTCCACTGAAGTCATGGGATATGGATAGCAGTATTCAAATCTGTGTCTCCAGCATGTCCTCTTCCAATTGGCAGGAGCTTTTGGGAAAGCGTGTGTGTGTGTGTGTGTGTGTGTGTGTGTCTAAGTCTGAAGAGGTATTTATGAAGAGCTGAAAGTATGCCAAGGCAAACTGGACCCATATTTCAGACAGAGTAGTATGTTGTGTTATTTTCTTGCAGCCACCTTGAGAGCTCATGCTTGAGAATACTCAGGTTTTATTAGGGTTTTTATTCAATAATGCCTATGTTACTTAACTCGATAGTGCATCTACTTTAATTAGGCATCCCCCATGTTACCTGTTGTGCTACAAACCTTCATGATGTTATAGATTGATCCCACCAGGGCAAAGCTGGGTATTTCTGTGGGACACAAATGTGGCTTTGGTAATGGAGGAAACATTGGTGATAAAGGATATGACTTTATATTGGTGGTGAAAGCCAGTATCCTACCTACCCTGTTCTGCAGCACTGAATGATTGCTGTTGACTCTGTGTTTATGTTGGGCTTAGCAGGGCAGCTCATGCCTCCCCACACCACAGTGCCTGCCTACTCTGCAGGGGAATTCATTTCTACACAGTTCCCTGTGCCCGTTTTACAGAATGTGTCCATTCAAAGGTGCTACTAAAGTCACAGATCTCCTCACTGCTCTGCTCAACAGAGTTGTGTGTTGGTATTGTTCAACTTCAGATCAGATCGGTCTGTTTAATCCAATGTACTTACCACGACTGTTTTCAGCCTGATGCTCTCCATCAGGCACAGCCCCCAGCTGCTCCAGGAAGGTAGGCAGCAGGGCACGAGCCCCGTGGGATGGGACGGGAGCAGAATGGGGAGCAGGCCTGGTGCTGTGCTGCAGGTGGTGCTGGCAGCCAGGCGTGTGAGAGGTGGGTGCCCGGCTCCTGCTGCACAGCCACAGGCAGGCTGAGCTGCCAGGCTGCTGAAAAATTGACACTTCTGCTTTGTAATTGGGTTGTGTGCATTTCTTTTGTGCTCTTGGCATTGGGGCGGATGCAGAGTAGAAGGCTGTGTAATGACAGGGGTAGGGCTTGTCTGTCAGTAGGTCAGGACGTGCAGGGGTACTCGGCATTGCTGAGAGGAGGGGAGAACACCCATGCTCCGAGCTGCTTTTAATCGCTAATTACATCCTTTCTCCTCCATGGCCTTGCTTTCCTGCCCTGTCTGACTCAGAGAGGTTAGTCAGCCATTGCCAGGCTCTGTGACATGCCTCAGGAGGAGAGCTGCAGGAAAAGCAGTCCTGGCAGCAGCTGGGAATGAGCAGTTTCTGCTCTGTCTCTCCATTTCCCAGCTCCTTACAAGTAAAAATGGCTTTTAGAAGAAGAGAAAAACAGACAGTTTTCCATTTCCCAAAACTGTGGACAAAGATTCTGTCCTTTTAAGGCAAATGGAGTTATTTCTGTAATAATGCAGCACTTTGAGCGTTAACTAGTTAACATATTTTATATTTGTTTTCCAAACACTGTGCATTTTGCATTATCCTGTGTGAAAAGAACGACATTCTTAAATAACCAAGATGATAGTTATTTTCACTCCTTTCCTTCTTTTCTTGTCACTGTTTCCCTTCCTGCCCTATCACATTATTTCACAGGATGATTTATAAACACTGTATTCAGATTGTGGTTTATGCAGCAAAGGATATAAAGCCATCAGTAACTCTGTATTCCCTTTACATGGAATTCTCCGTACAAAACATATAAATCTAGCCCTACAAACAATATAAAATTAAGGGATAGAATCTGGGGGGGAAAGGGGGGGGGAGGGAAGGTTTAAAAAAAAAATGGATTTTCTTAGATGCTGTAGAAATGTTTCAGCTAAATGCATTTCATTCTGAGATACAGCAACAAGCCAGGGAAATGGTACTGAATAGATAGTTCTCCAAATCAGACTCATCCTTTTTTTCCTAATATTTTCATTGCAGTGAGTAAGAAATACGGGTCTGCCAGCCTGCCTATTGAACTATCTGCTGCAGCTTAACTGCAGCAAGAAAACGGTAATCCTATTGTGCTCCTCCAGCAGTCTCCTGGGAAGCAGAAGGCATTGAAATTACTGAGCTGTTGTCCTATCCCCTCCTCACCTGTCTTTGTAGCTGTAAATATAGTGTCTGCCTGTAAATAACAGTTTGCTGCATCTTTAAGCACATTCCCTAACAAGAGGCAGTGATTTACTGAGGTGATAAGCTGTAACTAATACTAGGGTATCATAATAGGTAAATAGATTAACACCATGCTTCTCTGTATTTTGCTTTCTAGGGAGCCCACTGGCTCATTCGCTCCTAGATGCTTACTGCAGCACTTTGCGATGCGCTGAGTTAAATCAGTCAGCTACTGGATTGTAGCTATTGACAGTAGTGTGTATACAGCTAATGAAATGCATTAGGAATCTATCGGGTAGCATTGATTGCTTAGCCTATTTGCCTTTCCTTTTCTGTTCCCCTACCCAAAAAAGATTAGAATGGACTATACCCAGTATTCAATGCCAGGACTATAAACTACTCTTATAGACACGCCATCATCATTCATCATGTAATTGTTGCTTTATGAATGCAAGTACACTGACAGCCTTTGTCACTGAGAAGTAAGGAAACGTGCAGGCTGCCTGGGTGGGAGGCATGGTTTCCCTCCCCTCCAAAGCCTGGCCGATGAGAGCACCTCATCAAGTGTGTGCTGGAGAGGTCTGCTTTGTCTCCAAGTGACAGGTCTTCGGCTCCAAAGGGCCCTAGCAAAAGACGAGCAATGTTGGGCGGTGTTGCCAGCCCGAATAATGGTGCTGCACATCTTGTGATATTTGGCACATTCCTAAGTACCTGGCTCCTGGAGGCAGGGGATTAAATAACGATTGCTTCCTTTCTCTTTGAAGAAAAGCTTAGCTCTGCGGTTGCAAAGAAATGCTTGAAATGTCACTCAAGTCGAAGGGAAAAAGATCTTCTGCCTTCCACCATTCTCCGTCCCCAGGCTCTCAGCACGCACATCGCAGTGTTACTCTGTGATTTTTCAGTGAAAGCACTAAGGAGTACCGAAGGCACCCAGAAGGCCGCAGCGTGGCCAGCTGTGGGATGTGGGGCATTGTCAGTGTGGTGGGGAGAGCTCAGCCTACACTGCATGGAGGCACTAGCACCTCCCTTCTCTGGAGACAGGCAAAACAACGGGCTGGCTGTGGGGAGCTGAATGCCTCAGACCGGTTTCTTACATTCTTTTTCTTGCTTCCTTCAGAAACCTTGTTGGCTAGTTGAGATTGGAATCTCTCTCATTTTTAAATCTCTGTTTTTCTCCGTTTCACAAGTGCAAAACCAGAGGCTGCTCATTTCTGTGTCGGTTCCCTAACACAGTCGTTCCTAGCAAATCGGTATTGATTTATTCCTATGAAAACGCATCAACGTTTGAAGTAAAATGCAATCCCATTAAGAATGATACAGGTTTTCCAAATGGAGAAAAGTAGGTCAAATATTGCACCAATCAGCTCAGAGCATGTCCCTTTAAGCAAAATAAATGTGTGAATACACTTAAACTGTCAGCACATCATTTGATTGCCATTATTATGCATCTTTTGGCATGAGCTGGCAAAGCCCTCTGCGGCTGCACGTTGGCTGAAAATGTCAGTTCTGGGGAATTAACCAGGCTGTGCTCTGCATTTGTTAGTGTACAGGGGAGCGAGGGGGTGCACGTTTAAAGGATTTTTGTTTCCTCCTTGCAACAGTTGACTTCAACTTAGGCAGGAGAGCTGGGTTATTATATGCAAGGGACATTGTAGCAGTGCAGCACAGGAACACGATTTAAATCTGATCATTAAAGTGCCGCAGTGAGAGGCTGTGAGAGACGGTGTGGATGGTCCATCTGCAAAATCTGTGCTCCTGTTGCAAGAAGGAGGGGTGGAGGGGGGAGAAAAAGCAGCTGCTTGGCTGTGCTGTGAGAGGGAGAGACTGACTGTTGGCACCATCTGTAGCTGTCCTTTGTGCTTGCTGCTTTATCTGTTCATTATAGTACGATACTGAATTTCTCGTGCTTTGAGTGTAAATGAGTTGAGATGTGCCCAATCCTGTCAGCATAAAAAGCAGTAACTAAGTACACTAAAGATGAATAGTGTAATCTGTAAATTCATTTTGAGTTTGTTTCATCTGACTTGAATAGCAGAGGAAGTAATGTTCTCCAGAAGGCAGCTGTACCAGATGTGAGGTGCACACTCCCCCTGCACATCCACAGCTCGTGGCAGGGCGGGGAGGGCAGCAGGCCGCTGTCTGGCTGGGGCAGTGTGGTGCTGGTGGACTGGGAGCTATGGGCAGGGTCTACTTTCATTGCTGCACAAACACCAGTGTCAGGAGGAGAGTGATTATCCTGTGTGGTACGTGAGTCGAGATGTCCCCAGGGAGAAAGGTTAAACCTCTCAGTAATGAGTGCTGTGATAGGGATGAGTAAATGTGTTACGTTCCATACCCGCAGTCTCCTAGGTTCTGAAAACAGGAGTCCTCTCCAGATAACTTGTAGAATGTAACTGTCTGGCTTATCTTGAGGGCTTCTTTGTTCTTTGACAGTTCACATTTCACCTTTATAAATGTGTGTGTTAGATATTAGTAATAATAATTACTCATTAAGATCTTCCCTTATCTCCACCTCACCAAAGCAATGCTATCTCACTGGCATATTCCTTTTCCAAGGGTTACTCTGCTTTTTTCCAAAGCAGGTATGGCTTTTGTTTGCAGATTCATGTCCTCAGCCCCATTAGGTTGCTTCTTTTTATCTTATTTGTCAAGTGCCTACGTGTACGGAAGGAGCAATGCCCTGCTTGCATCAAAGCCGCGTGTGAGATGGGCGATTTCCATTTGACACTGCAGTAATTGCACTCGGCGTGGTGATGCTCAGCATCCCCTGTTGCTCTGACATGTCTGCACTGCTGCGCAGCAGCATGGTGCTTGCCTGCAATGCTCCAGTGGCCGTGGTGTGGGTAGCAGCTGTGCCAGGCTGTGGCCGTGTCACTGGGCAGCTGGAAAAGGGGAGCATGTTAGTAGTGGTAGGGCAGGGATGAAAGGTGAGTGTAATGTGATCAGATGCTTGTTGACAGATTCCTTGGCTAATGGAGAAGCAGCTTAGGCTGACACTCATTGCTGGAACATTTCACACTGCTCGGGGGAACGCTGTGGAGGCTGCATGCGAGGCTAACCATTTTGGAGTGGCTGCATTCGGTTACATAAAGGAGCAGTGTCCCCTTCTTGTCAAAGCAGAGCTCTAAAATGCCTCCCTGAACACCACTGCTGACCTTCAATTTGATAAATGCAAGGAATTTACTGCATTGCCTTTGTCCAAACGTGTGATTAATTCACAGGAATAGTCTGGCTTAAAATATTTTTCTTGTGTGGCCATTAAGCTTGAGAAATTCCAATTGTTTTGCCGACTGAAAAATCATATTTGTGGGTGTTCCTGGCAAAACAAGTTCTTTTTTTCCCCTGCAAATATGACTTCACAATTAGTCCCTTTGGAATTTGCTCCATTAAATGTTGGTTAACAGGACCTCTGTGACAAAAAGGTGGGTGCCACTTGGGGTTCTGTTACTGGGCTGGAGGATATCCATTAGAAAAAAATAAGAATTGAAACAAAAAGCCTCAATTTTGGAGAATTCTGCTCTTGCTCTTTTAAACTGGCAAGCCTGAAGTTACACGTAGAGCTCTCCTGCTTAAAGCTGCTATGGCAGTTTGCTTTTCAAGCAGTCTCCTGGTTCTCGCCTGCCAGCACAATCTGTTGATTTGTTCCATTCATACCACCTTAGGAAAGCACTTAGTTTAAAAAAATATACAAGCACAAAGCATGTTATTGTGATGAGGTTTATGCAAAGTACACTTTAAAGGATGAAAATCCCCAAGTGCTTCCACTTGGAAATGCTTCTCCAGCTGCAGAACAGAGTTCAGTTCACGTGCATCTCATTGGTGGGGCCCTTTGCCATGCTGTACCTTGGTAATGTCTCGCCCCACTGAGCCAGTCCTGCTGCTGGCACCGTGGCAGATCCGTGGTTCAGCCATTCCACTGGTGGTTCATTGCAAAGCCGTGTCTCGTCACAGCCAGACCCGACTCACAGTCACTTTCTCAGGCTCTGGTTACCAAAGTACATGGGTTTTGTAACAGGGGCTGGTCTCCTCTGTCTGTGGGTGCTTAAGGAAAAGGCCACATTTTCAGAGATAATGAACCCTTTCATGTCTTCTGAGGGAGTTGCAAGCTTTTAGTCTCTCTAGGAAATATCTGCCTGTCATCATTCATAAGCATGATGTTCCTGTAAGCACTGAAGCACCCTCATTGCCCAGAAGATTAGTCACATAATGGAGATAAGCATTTAGGGGTTATGCTGGTTCAAATACAGATACCTAACTTCTGTATACCTACCCGCATTAGTGCGGATGTATTCTCTTGTTTATCTATTCAGGACTGGTAGCTAATGGCAGTTTTGGAAATGAATTCCAGCACATGGGTTCCTCTTCAAGCCTCTCCAATTAAGCTTTAGCACAAAAATAGTCAAACAGAAAAGAGATCTTGTTATCCACTGCTCCCCTCTGTGAATGATGTCTTCTGCATGTTTTTGTTATGTTTCTATTAGTGTGAAATGAATTCTTCAGTTCCTCTTTTCACCCGCAACAGCTACCCCATGTCCTTGTGCCTCATCCATTTATCCCTTTGCTGCTCAGCTCAGACAAATTCTCCCGTGCCTCCTGGGCTGTGCAGACTGTTCGTAACTTGTGTAAAAACACTGTAATGATAGTGTAGTGCAATTACAGACTCAATTTGATAGGATAATAATGTGAGTGGTGGTTCGTGGACGAACTTTTCACTCCCGGGGCTTGTCTGTTCAGTTTGTGGCTCTTGTTATAGCAGCTTGCATCTGCACTCAGCTGTACCGGTTATTCTGATGTGCACTTACTGTCATTTTGTTCTGATTGCACAGCGCTGCTCTCGTCGTGGTGTGAGGAGCTGGGACGGCTCTTGCTGCTTCGCCACCAGAAAAGCCGGCAGAACGATCCTCCAGGGAAGCTCCCCATGCAACCCCCCATGAACTCTATGAGCTCCATGAAACCCACCCTCTCTCATAGGTGAGTCTCAGGCCAGCCTGTAAGAGCGCAACTGTGTAAGATAACCTGTTTTTAAACTGAAATGCTCACTACCATTGACAGAAATGGCTACAGTTTTGTGTTGTGAACAGCATTAGAGACATCAGGGGATGTATAATGACAGCATGTACTAAATAAATGCAGGTTTTGTTTTTGCCATTACCTGGTGCATAGAGAAATGATGCTTCCATCTTGAAATCTGTGCTCAAGTCAAGTGGGATGACTTTGAAACTTGAAGTTGTGCCCAAAGGATAAGCTTCTACAACATATTTCTCACCAAGCACTTTCCTACTGTTTATTTAAATAGAGCTGCCTTTTCTTGAGGTTGAAAACATTTCACTGATGTTCCATTTTGTACACTGCATTAGAAATGTCATGCTAAATTGAAGCAATTGTGTAGTGGGAGCACCCAGAGGTATGAGAATGCCTTGTACCACCTTAAATCAGGTGAAGATCACAAAGTACTTGATATAGAGAAAATGTGAGCACTAAATGAAGCTAGAAGAGACTAAAGATGTGAGCCTTTGATTACCAATTTGTACAGAAAAACAGAATTTGTACTTCTTGCCTGCAGAGCCTGAGTCAAGGCAAAAGCTGAAAAGTAAATGTACACAGGGTTAAACACTCATTTAATGCTTTATGTTTCTGTGAGGGTCTTTTCAAGGCTTACTTTCCCATAGCGTCACATTAAAGAAATCACAATAGTACAAATTGTTTTTTGTGCAGGGCACTATTGTTAGTAAGGAATTATAACAGTGTAGATGAGGCTAGATTCCTTGTACCCGTATACTGCAGAAGCATAACATGTCTTGGACGTTTGTGGTACAGTAGAACTTAGGGGTTTGATTCATCTTCATAGCAGTGTATTTCCATAACACAATTTGTCTGGAAACCACTTTTTTCAGCCCCTATATGTTGTACTTATGGAAGAACTGTGGGACCTCTATGCCTTTATTATAGATCTTGAGAATAACATTCATTTTCAAACATAATACAATATAACTGAGGTTTTGGAGTACCTGGATTGCCTCTCTTTTTCGGTTGATTTCATAATAATGAATTGTAAACATAGAATCATAGAATGGCTTGGGTTGGAAGGGACCTTAAAGCCCATCTAGTTCCAGTCTCTGGCCATGGACAGGGTTGCCATCCACCAGACCGGGTGCCCAAGGTGCCATCCAACCTGACCTTGAGCGTCTCCAGGGATGAGGCACCCACAGCTTCTCTGGGCAGCTGTGCCAGGACCTCATCATCCTCTGTGTGAAAACTTTTCCCCTATTATCTAATCTAAATCTCTCTCTTTTAGTTTATAACCATTCCCATTTGGCCTATCACCATCTGCCCCTGTTAAAAGTTGGTCTCTCTCTTCTTAATAAGCTCCCCTTAGGTACTGGAAGGCCACAGTGAGGTCTCCCTGGAGCTTTCTCTGTCCAGGCTGAACAAGCCCAGCTCCCTTAGCCTTTCTTCATAAGAGAAGTGCTCCAGCCCTCAGAGCATCTTCATGCCCATCTCCTTAATCTGCTCCAAGAAGTCCACATCTTCTTGGTGCTGAAGGCCCCAGGTCTGGATGCAGTAACTATTTAAAAAACAAAACAAAACAAAACAAAAAAACAATCAAACTATAATGAATAATAAAAAAAAAAAACTAGGAAAATGTTTGTATTGAAACAACTTAGTTTTTGCACCTTGGGAAAAGCTTTGCAGAAGTCAACATGAAATTTAGTAGTCATTCTGCACAGAAACATGTGATAGAGTGAGTAAAACGTATGCACATTCTTACACGTAGTTTTGTAGTTTTCAGATTCTCATCTGATGATTTAGCCTGAGTTGCCCTAAAGTCTATAAAGCAAGGATGAAATCACTGTCGTACCTGACAGGGGCTGTATAATATATAACTAGATAAGATAGACACAATTATTTTTTCCTTCATGACATTTCTACCCCAGAACTCTGTCACTTGAAATATTCTCTCCTGCTAAAACTTAAAGTGACATTTCTGGCAAGACCAACTTACCCAGTATTCTACCTGATAGTAGGACATCCTGTCCAGTATCAAACAATCCCTATAAGTTTCTCTTGAGTAATGCCCTTGAAATGTTTTACTAAAGAAGATGCTAGGAATCAGTTCTAAATTACTGCTGTTTACCTATGAGATATCCCTCTAGAAGCATCAATTCTGTGGCATAAGTTCTTATCTATAATAGCTGCTGCAGCATCTTAGGGATTTGAAATACCAGCCAGCCATGGAGCATCACTGCTTCCTTGTGTACTGTTCTCTCATCTGTAGTTTAGCCATAACCATGACTGTTCAAAATATCTCAGGTGGTACATTAGAACAAAACATCTTGTCACTCTCTAACTTCCTTTTCCAGCTGAAAATGTTTACTTTCTATGAATGATGGGTCTACATGACAGTAATAAAGCATGGAGGAGGGAAGAAGTGAGTTCTCTCTTTGTTAAATAGAAGATGAAAAGCAGTTAAACATAATCCTAGTAATAAAGCTGTTGATGAGGCAAAATTTGTGTTAGATTGCATTTGGGTACGGAGCTTAGTATTAGAGTTAAATGCAATCTCTAATTCAACAGGGTTTTGTGTGAATCAAACAATTTAAATGCAACATCACAAAAAGAAAACAGCAACCAAGCCTGTTTTGCATTCCCTACAAGTAATAAATATAGTCAGCTACTTTGTGAAGAACTAGATATGAAATTAGAATAGCCAAGAGTGTATTCAGAAACCTTGCAACCTTAACAAAGGGAATATAGGATGGATGACGACTGCTTAACATCACCAGACAAAAAAGAAATTTTCCCTGTCATCAGACTACAGTTGGCTACTACAGACTACAGTGCTGGCTACTAGTTGAGTAGCCAGCACAAGGTTTTCTTTGCCATTGCTTTATTTCTCAAAACTCTGGTCAAGCTCTCGATTCCCATTGCACATGATGCTACAAAAACACAGCTGTATAGTCTTTAAGTTGTAACAGGCCTCAGCTATTTAAAACAAATTCTGACTGAAGAACGCATCAAAAGAGACTGTATCTAAGGATTCGTATTTAAGTAACTGTGGGCACATACACTGGAAAGAATTCAGGTCTGGCCTATTGTTGGGGGTAGCTTCTTGTTTTGAGAAAGCAAATTGAGTTGTGAGAGAAAACTGAGGCAGACAGATCAAGGACTGTGGTGGTAATACTATTGAGCAGAACGTTAGCCATGTAAAGATTTGCACACATGCAAAAAATGCTTTCAGAGTAGAAATTGCCTTGTGCTGATTTATTTATAAAGTAAGGGGATCAAGTAGTAAATAACAATGCAAGTTGCATATAGAACAAAAATTCAATGAAATACCTGCTTTGTAATGTCGGATGGTTGGTTTGACAGCAAAATCGTGCACTTTGGGGACAGAGTGAGCACTGGGTTCTCAAAAAAAAGAAAAAAAGAAAACCTTCAGTTTTTGTTTGTTGTTTTTATGTCTGTGCAGTGTAATAATACTAAGCTCAAAGTTGAATTTGAGATACGTAGATTTTCTTTTTAGACTTTTTTTTTTTTTTTTTTTTTTTTTTACTGATCTACATGGGTGAATTTGACTCAGGTACTGAAGGACCAGTATGAGACCTATCCGCCTCCTTGATGCTGTGTAATTTCTAATTTAAGCCCTACTTAAAGGATTTATGGGGGACTTAAGGAGAGTCTTTGGGCTGGCCTTTTGCAGAGGAGTGAAATTTCATGCTTAGTGTAACTTCTTTGTGTTGTAGTTTTCCAGTCTGACATAATGTCTGTAACAACAGACAAATACTTCTCAAAGAGGCTGATTTATGCCTTTAAAGATGTTTTAAGATCTTTGGCAAATGCTACAATGTAAGTACAAATTACCATCATAATAACACCTTGTTTTCCTTTGAAGAAGTCCCTACTTAACACTTTGCTGCATTATGTGGTGAATCTCAATAATCATGGATCAAATTGAATCTTGTTTACAGGGGGCACCATTTTCATCTTCCTCAGTGAGATTTGCACCCGATCAGAACCATCAGCCTCAGGTGGTTCTGAGCCATGCAGGCACATGGGGCTTGCTTGTTTCTTGGCTAGCTTGTGTTAAAGCTCCTGTTGTCAATGAACATCTGAGGAAGTACAGCTGTTCGCAGTAGCCTGGAATGTGGTCCTGAGTGTTCTTCAGGTTCCTGGTGTCTTCTCTCTAGTTTCAAGTGTTGGCCTTCCGTATTCATTGGCAGCTATCCTGCAGTTGGTGAGCAAATTACAGTGATGTCTGCATAGGGCAGTGAAGGTTGATGAGAATTATGAAGATAGAGTTATTTTTAACACAAATGACTTAATGCCAGAGGTTTTGATAAAACTAAACAGTGGGTCGAATTAACTAGTAATTCAATATTACAGTGCATACTTTATTATCGTTTCATATTCAGGCAATTTCCACAAATATGTTTTATTGGTTAGAATCGCTTTACAAGGGTGCTTTGTTTTTAGTGTTAGTTTTGCCCCTTTATTTTCCACCTAAAGCTTAACTAGCATCTGAACTTACATTGCTGGGAGCTTTTGGAAGAGATTGATGATCTCAATCTGAGTCTCAGTCTGAACTGCTGGGTAGTTTGGACCATCCCTTACATGGTTTGTTAAGAACGAGGAGTGAGCTGGCTGCAACACACTGGTACAAACATTGTCAATGGTTCTGCAGAGGTTGCTGCCTTTTCAATCTGGCCTTCACAGGCTGTTTTGGCTGATGGTGGTAGTTGCTTGTAAGATGTCCAGATGAGGGAAATTAAGTGAAAGGTCAGGTGCTGGGTATACAATGCACCTGTTATGAAAACAAGTACGTTGTTCTTCTTCAGGGCAGAGCTGAGGATCATTAGAATCATTAGAGTTGAAGAGCACTAAGATCTAGTCCAGCTGTCAACCCCTGCCACACTGCGCACATCCCTCATTGCCGCCTCTCCATAGTTCTTCTCCACTATGGACAATTACTCTACCACCCCCTGGTGAGGTTCTGCCAGTGCATCTGAGAAGGAATTTTTCATAATATCCAACCTGAAATCACACGATTATTGCATATGGCTGTGGTGTGCAGGTACAATCTTTGTAAAATAATTTAAAAATAAAGATTGTTTCAAAGACTTTTTTTTTTTTTTAAATTATGAAATAAATGTAATTAGGGACTGAACAGATGGTAATGTAAGACAATATCCTCTGTTAAACAAACTCTGTATCTCCCAATTCTGGAAGAATGCTCTCTCTCTTTAGTCCTCTAGATCAAAATATGATAAAATCCAGCATCAGGAGAATATGAGGGAAAAAAAATCAGAATCTAAAAATATTTCTGCAGATGCGGCATTACTTAAAGAAAAAAGAAAAAAAAGGTTGAAAACAGGGTTAAGTAAGGATCCTGATGCTCTGAGTATTGTAAAAAGAAGACTGTAATTGCTTGAAAATACCATCCCAAGACTGTTTGCCCACCTTGTCCCCTGGGATCACTAACATTAAATTTAGTATATTCCTATTATGGGAAGAAACTAGAGTAAAACCTTGAAAGAGTATTGGAGCTAAAAGCAAATTATTCGTGATCTCTAATTGAAAATTGAAAGTGTGTAACTATGAGCTGTTAATAATTAAACCTCCAATATTTTCAAGTGAAAAATCTGCATTTCATTTTAGGTGAGCTAATTTTGTGGTCAGTTGTTGTGGTAAAAGGAGAGATGGATGGGCAAGAGCTCTGAAAACAGTAACGGGCAGCTTAAATACTCTTCCAGTGAGTGTTCTTCACACGTTCGGTAAAAGGAAGAGGGCAAGGATCATTTCTTATTGTGTGTACAGCACTGTGTGGGGCATCTGTATTTACTGGAGTGCCAAAGTGCTGTTGCTATGAGGATAATGCATGGCAATATAGCTACTATCATTTTGGTACATTGCTAAGTACATGTAAGTGTATTCCTTATGTTTTTTCATCTAAGCTCTATGTATACTAGATAAGAAGTTTGGGGTTTGTTTTGTGTTTTTGGTGTTTTTTGTTTTTTTCTTAGTAAGTGTCAGCTGATATTTTTTAAATCCCTCATAAAGACAAGGCAAGCACAATGTAAGGTATATCTGCTGACTGAGGCAAAACCTGACCTTCCCAGGTTTTGCTCTGCCTTCAGTAGTTCTTAAAATATAGCTCTACCTTTCAAAAGACAGCTGAAGTCCTGGTGTTTGGGGCAGAGTGAACATCCAGTTCCTAAAAGTGTCTCCTTGATTGCAATTTACTGTTGGGTGAGAAGCGTAGCTGTCTCCTGCTCGTTGCAGGAGGGCTGCCTGCAGCAGCAGATGGTTTGTGCTGAGCCTGGGTGATTCTGCTCTCCCCGTGTGGAGGGAACGTTCCCTCTGTCACTTGTTCTCCACAAAACCAACTCATTTGTGATGGCACCAGAGTTACAGATCCTTGAGCAGTGGCAACATCCTTAGTTTTTACCAATTTTGACCGCCGGCACGATAACCGTGTGGTGACACTGAGAGCATTATTTGCCTAGCTCTTTGATACAACACATGGGGAGTCTTGTAACTGAAGGAGGAGTGCCTGTGACCGTCAGAGCAGCCTCTGCGCCCTGCCTGCAGCCCTGAGTCGGGAGAAATACGTTCCTGCCATAAGTAATGTCAAAAACGGCTTCTTTTTTACCTCCATGTTTTATGGGGCGATAATTTGGCAGCACGAACACGTGTGTTTTGTCTAAACCCGATGTTTTTCTTGATGCCTTTTCACTGCATGTTCCTGTCATTCATTCTGATAGTTGAGAATGGGACCCTCCCCAGGATTTCTCCGTAAATGCATTACAAAAGGGGTGAATTATCGATACGTTAATGTATTTTGTTTATTCCTACTGTTCCCGTACGCTTGGGTTCTTAAGTCTCCGTAGTATCGTAAAGGAAGAAAAGGAAGCAGTCTCTACTAATTGCACGAGGGAGAGCTAATGGCTTTCCTAGAACAGGGTGGCTTAGAAATTCCTGCTGAAGTCGCTGCCGGATTTTACATAGCGATAACAAAGACCTCTCATTGACACAGAGCACCGACAACCTGTGCAGGCGAACCCGTGGAATTAATTAGATACCGACGATGCCTTTAATAGGAATCGGTCGTTTCTCCAAATGAGAAAGCTGTAGTAAGAACGAGGAACGGCACCTCAGCCAGGGGATCGTGCATCGATACATCTCCCCGAGCTCAGAAGGCGGGGAAGGTACCACCATCTGCTTATCCTCTCCTTTACCACTTACCTCAGCAGGGAGATGCGATAGTCCGTTCGCCGGTGTCATTGTGGCAGCCGCGGCATTCACAGACAACTTTGACGGGCGAATTACCGGAGCCGCCTCCTGACGCCTCCCCGCCCGGCCCTTTCCGTGCCCCCCCCCCCTCTCAGTGCCCAGCCCCGCTACCGGAGCTGCCGCGTGGCCCCGGGGCGCCCCTGCCCGCTCCGCTCCCGGCCCCGCCGCGCTGCCCGGCCGCCCCCCCGGCGCCGCGGCTCCCGCAGGCAGCCTGGCTGCCTCCTGTAAGTTGTGGCGGGGCTCTGCTGCCCCCCCGCCTCTGCAGAAAGCGGCTTTTTCCTGTTCCCTGCGAGCGTAAATCAGCTTCATCTAAAATCTCGGAAGTGCAAGTCCATCACATCTCCCTCCTAGCCGCCCGCTACACCTGCGTGAGTCAGACCGCAGCTCCCGCTGCCCCGCTCTGGCGCAGGGCTGCTCGCGGTCCCCTCTCGGGCAAAAGCAGAAGTGGAATCTGCTCACGCGTTCGGCGGTTCCTTCCCCGGTTGTTGTAGCAGTCGCTGACCTCCAGGCACTATGAATAAACAGCAAAGCCGGGAACAAAAGGAGTCTTCTGGCTGCCATTATCTCACATTAACGTAGCGGACGCGCTGCGGTGTGAACAATGTGAGTCTCGTTCGCCGATAATCAGCGAGTACCCAGGCATTCGGATTACCACGGCAACGGGCAACGGTAGCCCGCTGGGTGGGTGTGTTTTTGTTGTAGGGGAGCAGCGGGAGCGGGAGGCCAGGCGCTGCGCTGAGCAGAGCAGGGTGCAGCGGGCAGCGCTCGGGGCGCGTTCCGGCACACGTGCGTAGGTCGGGCACGGGCCGAGCGGGGCTGTGCCCCCAGGTGCAATAAAGGTTAAACCGCGTTTGCCGAGCTGAAAACGATCGTAAGATAATTTCAGCGTTTCGGGAAGGTAACAGGTGGCGTGTTAACGGCAGGGCTGTTGCCGGCGGACTGTGCGACCGGGATCCGGGCGGTAGTAGCGCGGTGCATGGGCTGCGGTGCAACATGGAGCCGGGGCGATGCTGCAGCCTGCTTTCCTTTGAGCAGAAGGATGCCGTGGTCTCACGCTGCCGGGCGGTGACGGCCCCCACGGCTCCGAAGCTGAGGGTGTTGCGGAGCGTTTCTGTCGCCTACCTGCGCCGTGTGATCCACGCTGAGCGGTGTGACCCGTGCCTCGCAGCGCACCCGCACGCGTGTGCAGGGACATTGGTGAGGGCAGGAACGTGGCAGTGCTGTTTGTGAACGGCTGCGGGTGCTCGCAGGTCCAGAAACGCCCGGGTTAATCTCGTCGTTGGCCCGATGTATTTTCTGATTCTTGGTGAGCACGTGGCTGCCTGCAGTGTCGGGCGGGCGTGTGGCCCCCTGCAGCCGCTGGGACGGGCAGGCAGCATCTGGTCCTGGCGGCCCCGCTGGCCTCTCAGGCCTATAAAGTAAAATTGAAGGCTTTCCATTTCCAAAGGTGCTTTCCATCACCTGCAAAGCGCCACGGCTGTATGGATGGCTGCATTGAATGGCTCCTGAGAGGGGTGCTGGAATCTAGCAGGGCAGTGGCAGATACTCAGCTGCAGGTGCTGTGAGCCTCTGGGCTGACAACTCGCTCTCTGCTTTCACCTACTGACTGCCTCACCTTTGCCTGCCCACCGAGCTCAGGGTCAGGACCTTTCTGTTTTTTTTTTCAAGCAGCTCACCGGAAAGCAGTTGACCTTCGTTTTACAGTGAATGATGGGACCTCTAACTGCTTTCAATCTTCCTCTTCAGTTCACGTTGCTCGGAGCCCAGTACTGAGACAATAACTTGAGTTAACTCCAGAGATGGCTGCTCAGTGCTTTTGGAGCCAGGAGCTCTGCACGAGGCTGTGAAATGCATTCATCTGTTTGGAAACAATGGACTTGAGAAGTTTTGAAGAGAAGTGTTTTTCTGGAAGACCTCAATGCTCGGAGTCACGCCTTTAAGAAGTAGAGAGGGAGATAGAATTTTGCAGAGTTCCAAAATGGCTCTTTTCATATTCACATTACATAGTTGCACCCAGTGATTTGTGTGGGCTCTGTCCATGGGCATTTATTGAGTGAATTATACAATGGAGCCTTAATGTATGCTGCAAACTTCTTCAAGTAATACTAAATATGGAGAGGTACTTGAGGAAGGCATGCAACCCATAGCTGTCATCAGTGGAAAGTAAATTTCTGCAGCCATCCAAAGCCACTGCTGGCATTCATGCTTGTTATACGGTTCTCTTATTTCCTTTGTCTTTCATGTAAGTACCTTAGGGCACCTATACACAGCACTGGCTCATAGTTTGCTTTGTGCTGAAAGGATGTTCACACTCTTTGTTGCCTTTACAGTAAGTCTTCATGTTTCCTTGCTGACTTAGGCCGTCTCTGTGTTCTTTCTATGCCGGTGTCTGCTTGCTCTGCCTCTTCCTCCCTGTGAATGAGTTGTGTAGAATGGTTCCTACAGCATGTGTAAAACACAGCACAGAAAGTCAAGTGATATCTTGTTGGGTTTTTTTTTTTTTTTTGCAATAAAATTGTTAGTAATAATGCTTTCTACTACCTACAAACTGAACTAAAAATAAAGTATTCTGATGTCAGCAAGCTTTGAGTGTTTCAGTTGAAATATTTCAGCCAAATGTGTTAGCCATGTAAAGACAGTGCACGTGTCTAAGTTGGTGAGGCATTTTGTTCCCCTGAAGAAAAAAAAAAGAAAAAAAAAAAAGTCGGTTGTTTCCTTCTAAATGTGGGGGTTCTCAAAAACAAAACAAATGCAGAATGTTTCTAATTGCCAGTAAGGAGAAACAAAATTCAGTTTTCTGGTGTCTTTTCTTCATAGAAGTCACAGTCAACTACAGATTAAGTGGAAGCTTGGCCAGAAATAACAAAAATAAAGATTTCCACTCTATCTGTTATTTCTGAGTGGGTTGTCAGGGCTTGCTAGCTTACAGAAATGGGACAAATCAGCTGAAGCCCTTCCTCTGGAGCATTCTGGTGTTGCAGGAAACTGCTAATAGTGTTCCATCCATTCTTGTGATTTTATTTTTAAAGAAGTCGTTGGGTTTTGTTTATACTGATAAGAAAGTGGTAGAAATGCAGTCGAATTCATGCCTGTTCAAGTTTGAATTCAAACCACCTTTTTGGTGCGTTCAGTGTATAAACATAAACATAGTCTTTCTCTTATAGAGCATGCTTAGAATAGGTTTGTGGTGGAATTCCTAATCAAGAAGGATTGCTAATTGAATCCATATTAATAATTAAAGCTATGCAAGCACTGTTCATTTGAGAAACCCAAGTACAGCAAAACCTAAACCTGAATGAGAGCAAGTAAAGCTGCATACCTTGTGAGACAGCTTGGGAATAGGGAATGCATGTTTGAATAGTAGAGTTGTGAAGGGCTTTGTCTCCTGTTCTGATTGTGCAATTTGTCGGTTTTTTTCCTCACTGCAGATGAATGGGATTTTAGGGTGGAGAAAAGAGGAGAGACAGGAAGGAGCCTGGAGTCTTGTTTGGAAATTGTTGTTAGTTTGTATTAAAGTGGTGTCACCTAGAGGCTCCAGCCAAGAATACAGCCACAGGGTGCTCCCACCCTGCACACACGCTGTGCTTGGGACAGAGGCACAGGGAGGGAGAGCTGCCACCTGCCACGGGTTCCTACAGCTGCTGTGTGCCTGGATTGCTCTGCTTTTGGCTATGTGCTATATTACTTGGCTTTTGGCTGTATAACTAATAAGAGATCAGATCTCCAAAGTTTCAGTCTGTGTCACCGGATGTGCGCTCCTCTCTAGGTGTGCTTGGGTCGCATAAGGAATGAGAAATGATGGTCAGTGTTGTGTGGGTAATCACCTGCTCTTATTGATGTCAGCTGAAGGAGTTGCAATAGATTTCCCGGATTTAAAGAACTGTGTGGCCTGTGTGTGTGTCAGCCACCAGCTGAGTGGAGCGACTGTGCTTCGGTGGTATTACAGATTGCTGCAAAACTGCACAGTTGGCTTGAGGGTAAGGAGCAAAGAGTAGTCGCTGGAAGCCCAGTTCTGTGAAATCTGATGTCAGTGCTTGGAGGGAAAAGGTTTTTTTGAGAAAGCCAACATTTGGTGCTTTTCTTCAGTAGTTGATGGATTTTCTGTGTTTAAAATAGGGAGTGATTTAAAAATGTAGTGGTTCAGACTCCTGGGCTTCCCAACAAGAGATGTGGCAAATCACCAGGAAGATAGTACTCCTCCTCAGTATGTAAAGTACCAACTCCCTCGGGGTGTGTACTTCACTAAACAGTCTGAATCTCGCTTTCCTCAATCAATGAAGATATGTAAACAAAGTAGCTGATACACATACAATTGCTTTAATGACAACTGTAGTTTTAGTTATGTAAACATATTTTAAATGCAGCATTTCCAAATAATGCCACAAATCATGTGAGAGCCACAGTAATTCCCTAGCCTTTACTTACTATACAGAGCCCACTTTCTCTTAAGCTATTTTTATTAGAACTAGCTGACGTTCTGCGTCTGATGTAAGTCTGTAACTATTCTGAAGAGGTTTGCCATCTGATTGGTTCTGTTTTTCTAGCACTGGGAATTAAGAGATGTGCCAGGGTGCCTCTCTGGTATTTGTGCTGTATTACCAGTGGCTTCAGTAGGTTTGCCAGTAGCTAAGAAATCTTTCCTACTTACAGCTTGGTCATAGTTTCACTACATCATCATTGAAGAAGCATTTCCCTTCATCTCCTCTTTGCTGTATGGCTTCTTCTGCTGTTTGGCCTTTCATGCTGACCAATAGCATGCAAAGGTTCATTAACACCGTTATAAATTTAGTCTGTACTCTTTTAGTGGACTCCAGCTGAGCCCAAACTGGCTCACTGCCCTCCAGGATGTACTGAGAGACTTAATTACCCTTGTACTGTTCAACAGGAACAATATTGCAGGCAGCACTTCACTTGGCCTGGAGACATTGAAGCTTCTTTGCCTACTGGCTGGCGTTTTCAAGTCTTGAGAAAGGGATGTCAGAAATATGTAGCCTTGTATGGTAACAGCAGAAGTGACTGCTCTTTTGCAAAAGACAATTGGATTGGTCACGTCTCAATATAATACTTATATGGATCTGCCTGTGATGCTGGGAGTATTCCTTTGGGTCGTCTAAGGACAGAAATGCAAGTTAAAGGAGTGGAGAAATGGGAGGGCAAGTTATCCTGTAGCTAAATGCTGTGTATTTCAAGCATGTCTCACTGCTTAAAGTCAGAGAGACATTCACACAGCAAAGGTGCAGTGAGTGTCATGTCCAGTGTAGCAAGGTAGGACTCAAATGCATGTGTAGGGGGTGATAGCCAGAGTGTTGTGTCATGGAGTACAAACTGGGAGAATGCCAAATATTCCTCACTGCAGTAGCTGAAGGAAAACTGGTGTGAAGTGACATTTAGCTCAATAAGTGCACACTAGGTGTACGAGTTGCTGTTCTATGAAGCGCTACCCGCCACTATTTCAGAGTTGCTGTAATTTCTGAGATAAATTCTGTGTTGGACAACGTAGGAGTCATGTGGTTTGGTGTGTGCAGTGAATGTTCCTCAACAAATTTATGTATGGTCTTTTATTCTGGCTTTCATGTGTCATGCTGGGTTTCCTATGCCAGCAGCTTTCATCATATGTCAACAATATGGCTTCTCGAGGTGACACTTTACCATAATGTGGTAAAAATTGAGTGATTTACTCTTTTTCACAATTAGATGAAGTGATTGCATAATCTGCGAGAATCTAGCTTAACCTTTGACTAACAAATGCTCTGACTCTACAGTTGGATGAATAATAGATGAATTCTTTTCTGTGTACTGTAAAGGAGAGTAGGAGAAACATACTTTGGAGGCAAAGAAAGTGAAGATATGGGTGCAACTTCTTATCATAAGCTATAGCATCACTAGCTCAAAGCATGAGCATGTGTACCAGCCACACTGCTTATTTGCATTAGAAGAGCCTTCTGTGACTCGTATAATCCCTGTCTATCACTGCCCTTCTTACATTGTCTTTACTCCTTCACTTACAAAATATTTTCTTTGTCCCTCGGGTTTTGTTACCTGTTGGCAGCACATCATTAGGAATTATACAGCAATGGCTGCAGTGAGTCCTTTAACTGCTTATGTCATAGCAAGATCTTTGTAGTCATTGAAGTACACAAGTATCCATACGTGCCATAAATATTATTAAAAGATCGCAGAGCAGACATCATCAGAAACCATCAGAGGAGGAAATAAAGTAGGAGGCGTCATTCAGAGCAGGAGAAAAAGAGGAGAGCTTTGTAGTAGTCGCACATTGTGAGTTAGTCATCATTCATCTCCATGTTGATCAAGGGGACTCACTGAAACATTGCGTCACTTGCAAATATTAGTCACCAAAACCACTGTCTGAGAATTTGAGGGAGACTAGGAAGACTTTTAACCTTGTAAGTGAAAGTATTTTAAAGAAAAATGGGCTAAGAGGACTCGCTGATTGCAAGGCATTAAATATGCCCTTATTCACACATCATTTTATATGCATGCTGTCAAGATAAACATTACCTGTCAAGCATTTCATATAGAATTAATGTTTTCCATTAATTTTCTCTAATTATTTGTTAGGGGAAATTATTTTTTTCCCTAATTAAATTCTTTTCTTTTTCTATTATGACTTAATTCAATTTGGGTATTTTGAAACAAACAGGTCAGTTTAAATTCATCATTATGTTCTAATACAGTGCTGCTGTGCTGACATAGGTATACGGAATTTGTTTGAAACTTACTAGTTGTTTGTAAAATGTACTCACTATTTCATTTCAGCTTAGCTGCTGTTGGTATTACTAAGATTATTGGTCACTTTGGACACGGGCAGTTTTTATCACACATGTGCATGCTTCTTTGTGCAACGTAATTCCTATTCTTAAATGATTTACGCTAGACTTTATGAGCTAGATGAAGAGCAAACACAGATGTAGTCCTTGATTTTGGCTCATGGCAGAAAAGGGAGAAGTGGCACAGCCTGTATGCTGTCTGATAATACAGGAGTGTCACATCTCTACTCTGCTCCAGAGCCCTCACTGGGGTATAGTCAGCTCCGTTGTCTTGCCAGGTGTTGCTTGAATTACTTCTGAGGTCCCTGTAGCTTAGGCTTTGACACACTCCTATACATTTCTAGGAGAACCTACATAGATTCTTTGGACATGGTAGCTCCATAAAGAATTCTAGTGATAGCTGGCTATCCAAGCAAAAATGCTATTCTTGATAAAAAATACAGGTATGGATCTTTTGGTGATGAAAGAGCAATTTGTATGGTTATTAAATGGTTTATATCTAAGTGAGGATAGATCATGTGTTTATATGTACATGTATGCAAATAGAAGTCTAATTTACAAGTTAATGGTATGAGAACAAGTAAATTTCAAATAGGGATGTGTTTTATGGTGATGGATCAATGGTTACTTTCACAGAATTTAGCATATGTCATTAATTACGTGGTGTGTACATATGCTGTGTTTATTTTGCAACCATTGAAGTTTTTTAATGAAAAGAACTGTAAGAAATGTTTACTTGTATCTGTGGACAAAGCTAATGGAAAAACCCAGTCTTCTCATCCACATATTTATCTGAAAGATGTGGTGTGTATCTGCAGTTGATATTCTAGCATGCTGATTAGCTAATACTGTTTTTGGCATGCAGCTTATCCGTTGTGTGGGAGAACACTATCTGAATTTCAATTTACTTTTCAAAATGATGTTGAACTGCTATTCCTTTAAAGGCTCTTCTGGCCATTTGAGGACCCAGTGCAGACAGTGGAGCTGCAGTCTAGTCTCAAAATCTAATTGAATTGTTATGAGGCAGCTGAAGAAGTGATTGTTGAAGAGCTTGAGATGGATTGCAAAAAAATAAGTGCTTCTGAGCAACTGGCTTAGTGTCCCCATTTGAAAATCTGCCCTTGAGTTTATTTTTACTTTCACTGGTAACAGACCTTTATGGTGAAAGCCCTGTATTTTGAGATAATCAAGGAATTCATTAGTTCCGTGTGGTTTTGGTGAGAACGCATTGCTATTAAAGAAGAAACTTTATGCCTCTGGGAGAACTAAGCTAAGAATGGAAAAAGGAGTGGGGAGTTAAGGTAATGTGAGGTGTTAATCTTGTGTTCCCACCAGCAATTTGCCACCATTTAACCTTCCAGAATCACATTCTCCTAAACGTTTGTTTTCACAGTGATGGGTCTTTCCCTTATGACTCTGTTCCCTGGCAGCAAAATACCAACCAGCCTCCAGGTTCCTTATCAGTGGTCACCACGGTATGGGGTGTGACTAATACCTCTCAAAGCCAGGTAAGCTTCACTTTAATGTTGCCTCCCTGCTAGATTTGTGTTTTGATTAATGCTTGCAAAATCAAAAGCTTTGGGGAAAATTCTCTTGTGATCATTAACATGTCTGCGTTCTCTTTGTTGTGCTTACAGCTTTGCTGCTTTTTTTTCTTTCCTTTTCTTTTTCCTTTTCTTTTTCCTTTTTTTTTTCCTTTTTTTTTTCCAGTTGTGTTCTTTTTGGAAGCATCAGAAAGGAGGTGACTGAGAGCTTCAATCATCAATCCTCTTAGCTGCATGCAAATGTCAGGACAGGGTATAGTACATATTTAAGCACTACAGGCATGACTTTGTCACCTCTTTATAAACCTCTTAGGAATTCTAGTTTGAGGTTTTTTTTAATTAAAAAGAGTGTTTCTGTCTAGATTCTCAAAATGGCAACTTCTGTTTGTTTTACCTGGGTCTGTTGTGTGTACTGTGGGCTTCTGAGATCTGTTTGCAAACTCCACCTCCATGCCAAGGTACTAACTACCAACTGTAGGTTGAACTCTCTTCAACCTCGCCGTTGGTACTGCCTTACTTCGCTGATGTATTTCAGTATGCCTTGGAGCAAAAGCAGGATCTCCTGGCTTCCAGGCAAGAGACATATTTATGTGATTTTCATTCCATTCTCTCCATCTTTACTTCTGTTTCTCTTCTTCAATGCGTTAGAGAAGATAATGCTATGCAAAATTATGCTATATGAAGGAAACAGCTTTAATGAAAAGGATTTATGGGTTATCTCTGAGAGTGTGCTCTACAAGGGTTGTGACACAAGTCATACTCTCAGACAACGTTGCCCTTTCTTACACCATGGATGAGGTGCCTTAAACACATTGCCATGTTTTGTGGGCACAAGTGATGTGTAAATCCAACCGGGTTTTTCTGTGTTTCTCAAATGAAACATTATTAGATCCCTTACCAAATTTTACTGTTTGTTTCTTTTAAATGTTTGATTAGAAAAATAAAAAAAAAATGTAGTAAATTGAGTAATTTAGAAAAGAAATCATTCAGGAGCAAAGTTGTATGGATAGTCACATGGCAGTTATGTGAACACTGTGGCACAGTCTTCTCAAAAAATACAGGTAGGTAATACTTACCAGACCTCATTTATTACTGTTGATGTCTTTTTAAAACCAAGGTCTCCCATCTGGGAGAGGAACAGGTGAGTAAATATAAACATATAGGTCCATAATAGCGCAGACCAGAAAATGGGAAGATGGTCCATTGCAGAAATGCTTCACACTTAGGATGGAAAAAGAAAAAATGATTCGGTGTTTTGTTCTATCTTAAAAACACTGTTATATTATTTAAGCTCTTCACGATACTTCAGAGGAATGTGCAATAAAAGAAAACAAGT
The DNA here is from genome assembly GCA_035772895.1 of Perdix hodgsoniae. Classification (NCBI taxonomy): domain Eukaryota; kingdom Metazoa; phylum Chordata; class Aves; order Galliformes; family Phasianidae; genus Perdix; species Perdix hodgsoniae. The sequence continues at coordinate 393,748 of JAPSGF010000058.1, read as the reverse complement.
GCTTTGGTAAAAAGAAGAAAATGCTTCTTCAGTATTACTGCAAGGAAGGGGTGAAACTCTGAAACGTGAGGGCTGGCTGTAGCTGTTCAGAGCAGATTGAGACAAATGGCAAGGTTTCCTGTAAGTCTTTGTGCTCCCTGAGGGAATGAGCCGGACTTACAGATTTAGTGTCACAAATCTCAAAACTGGATAAACTCAACACCACCCTGTGGTTTGGTCTTTTGCAAAAATTGTAACTCGTAAATTTCTTCCTAAGCAGCAAGCAGATCTCCATGCAGGTAATCTCTGAACCATCATGCTTACATCTCAAAGGAAGTCATGCCATCTTTGGTTCAGTTGAAAAAAAAAATAATTTTTTTGATATGATACAAACCAAATTGTACAAAACAGGCTAAGCCATGGAAATATATGCTCTTAACAGTTTTTGCATCTGTAACATCCTTTACAGTATGTCTGTGGGGCTGGATACTTGTAAGTCATTTTGAAGTCCTACATAAACAGAACAAGCTGAAAATAAAGAATGTGCTTTCTCTTAATTGGATCAGCGTCACCTAAAGAACTTGTATCTAGCAGGTCTTTATTGAAACTTTTTAGTAAGTGCTCTTGTTAACTAAGTGGAATCTAAACTGCCTTCTGTGAAGGAAAATTAGGTATCAGAGACTCTTGATAGTTTGAAAATGGGTAAAGGAGAGATCATCTGAAGCCAGTGCATCTAGGCTTCAACAAGACACATGCTTAGAGTTCAGAGTACAAGATGGTTATGTCATACCTTATTGATTCCATCAAATCAACACAATTTGCTTGATGTAGTTCAAAGTACATCCCCTTATTCTCATGTTTCTTACGCACAGGTGCTGGGAAATCCAATGGCAAATGCTAACAACCCTATGAACCCAGGAGGAAATCCCATGGCTTCTGGGATGACTACCAGCAACCCTGGAATCAACTCCCCTCAGTTTGCTGGACAGCAGCAACAGTTTTCAGCCAAGGCAGGCTCCACTCAGCCGTATATACAGCAGGGCATGTATGGAAGACCCAACTACCCTGGAAGTGGGGGCTTTGGTGGGAGGTAAGGTTTACCTGTGTGAGGTGGAAAAGGGATGTAAATAGTTGATGAAGCTTGTTTTGGTGATGCGATGGAAGTGTCACACACTCATTTCAGTGCATTAAGTCTCGGTAGCTATTTTATGCTGGTTAAATAAAATGCATACTGCTTTTACAGCTTCAGAAATCAGCTACCCAAACTACAACAGAATTTATCACAGTAAATGAAAATGGCTTAGGTCAATCAATTTGTTCTAATAAACCCCCTAAATAAAGTTTTAATTAAGAGAGATTGTTAAATAGACCACAGGCTTAGGAATGATTAACATTTAATAAGGCCAGGTTGTGAAAGATATTGATGACATAATTTATGCGCTTGTATGAAGAAATAAATGTGAGCATTAGGCAGCAGTAGATTCTTATGGATGGAGTACTTCTGCCCAAAGGCTTGCACCACGGTGGGCATTTTGGAAAAAAATAAATAAATAAAAATGGAGGGGGTGTACATTTTGTTAAGAGATGTGATCTTACTGTGTGTTTGTTTTGTTTTGGAGAAGTAAATAATGCATTTGCAAAATAGGCCTAAAGTCATAGCCTGGGCTTTGTTAAATGTTGATGTTTTGTGTCTGTCCTTTGTAAAGAAGAGTAGTAAGTCCACTTAACAGAAACCACTATTTATGGCTTCTCAGCAAAGACTGCTGGAAAGGTTGTTAACATAATCAGTCTAATGTGAAGAATATAACCTTAGAACTTGGGTGTCTTGATCTCTCATCTCTGCCACTGATCTACTGAGTGACCTTGAACAAACTGTGAAGTTTCTGTACCTCTATGTTAACATCTCTAAAATGGACACAGTAGTACTGACCCATATTTATAAAGGTACTTGAAGTTTTGGAGTTGAAAAGACAGGATTTCGTTTCATTTATATTATGACCAATAGAAGACCTGGCTAGGAACTGCAAAATTCATTGTGCAAGATCTGGAAGGAGCTAATTGCATTGGATCTCTCCTGGCTGCTGTGCTCAGGCTGGGGGAGGAGTGCTTTTGCACTTGGTATAGTTTGCCACCAAGGCGGGTGAATGTGCTTCTGTGGCACATTCAGACAGGCAGCTGTCTGTTCATGCTGCTGTGCAGTCTGCCCCTAGATTATTGAGAAATGGAGCATGCATTAACTTTTTGGATTTCAGCTCAATTTTTCAGTAAGCTGCAGAGCTGCTGCAAAGCAATTTAGTGCCCTCCAGCAAACAACCAGGGGGAGATGCCTTGCAGTCCTGGTGGCGTGTGAGCAGCTCTTGTATCTCGCTTATACACTGAATTTCTCCTCCTGCTGACTCTCGCTGGGAATTGGTAACATAGTTTTGAAACAGTTCTTCTGGATGTGGAACACTGATGTTCAGAACAAAACCAGACGTGTCTCAATTGTTTCTTTCTATCCTTTTTTCCTGGTCAGTTACCCTGGAGGCCCCAACACTCCTGCAGGGATGGGCATCCCGCCACACACCAGGCCACCAGCTGATTTCACCCAGCCAGCGGCTGCCGCTGCCGCCGCTGCAGTTGCAGCTGCAGCTGCTACGGCAACAGCTACGGCAACGGCCACTGTGGCAGCCCTTCAGGAAACACAGAATAAGGACATGAACCAGTATGGACCGGTAAGAATGTAGTCCCTATGACTTCATACCTGCCTGATTTGGACCATCACAGGGAACTGGGCTGCCTTCCCTTTATTTATTTAGGGTGCCAACCTATATTTTTGCATGAGCATGGTTATAAATGCTTAAGAGAAACTGGTGGAATATATGTTGTTATGAATTGAAGTGCCCCATTTTTCCCCAAAAAGTCTGTCTTTTGTGGTTCATAGATTGTCCCTTTAAACAGTCAAAGATTACCTGAAGTTACAGGTACATCTGATGGAATGTGTTATTTCTGCCTTTGCTAGTCCTGTGAACCTCTAAACTTGACTACCTGGTGAAATGTTTCAGAATCTCAAAAAAGGTTTTGTATTGTTTGAGTAATTGCTTATTTTGCCAACTGCAGTCAGTTTGTCTTCTCCCTTCAGACAAGGAAACAACAATAGAAAAGAGATTTGCTTTTTAATAATTCTGTCTGCCTGAACGGCTATGTGAGACATGCATTTCTGGTGATCCATAGCCTCCAGCACATCATGATTTGCTGTAATATTTTTTTTCTGAAAACAAACAAGAGTTCGATTGCTTCAAGTTTTCTCTTTAGCAAACCTCTCAGAGTTTTGAAGTATATAGGCTCATATGCCAGGTGATGTAATGAAGAATAGCATCTTAGAAATTGTAGCACAGTGCTGTATGTATGTAGAGAGCTTTGTAGCCTAACCATTATAGACTAGCATTTTGAAACTGTTGCTCGTTGTAGACGTGCCTGTCTGTCTCTCTTATGTCTTTTACGATTCTCAGTGAGCTTTTATTATAAATAACATCACCACCCATCAAAAGCTGGAGAACGTTAAAGGAAAATGCGACATAACACATCCCTTTCTTCTTCCCCTCTCCCCACAAAAGCATGTTCAGCCCCCTCTTCCCATTTTAAATGCATGTCGCATTTTATTCTTTTTTTTTTTTCTTCTTCTTCCGTTGAAGGTTTGTTCCTCTTTCCAGATGGGTCCAACTCAGGCTTACAACAACCAGTTTATGAACCAGCCTGGTCCTCGTGGCCCTGCTTCAATGCCAGGCAACATGAACCCAGCAAGCATGGGAGCAGGAATGACACCTTCCAGCATGAGTGGGCCACCCATGGCTATGAACCAACCTAGGCCTCCTGGGATGAGTCCCTTCAGCACCCATGGGCAGAGGATGCCTCAGCAAGCCTACCCAGGCCCACGGCCTCAGTCTTTGCCCATACAGGGCATAAAGAGACCATACCCAGGAGAGGTAGGAAGTTCTCTAGCTTGTTTTATTTAATATAGAGCATAATTTTGGCTGGAGGTTGCTATATGCTAAGTAATGTGTGATACACATCCTTCTACAATAACTATATCTTTGTTCCAAACTTGATAGGAAAACTGTTTGTAAAGTATGAGTGACAGCAGCTATTGATTTCTAGCTTCTAAAGTACTCAGATTGGTCCTTGATGTGTTAGTCAAAATTACAGTCATTAAAATCAAGAAAGGCCCCAAACCATCTGAGTCTTCAAAATGACACTTTGAGGTTCTCATGCTAGGTGATAGAGTCATAGACCTTAAGCAGACTTCCTTCACAAGAGTGGATTTATTTTGCTTGACATCTTCAAAGAGATGTTGAAGGGTGAAATACTTCATTTGAGCCCAGTACTTATGTGGTCTATGTTTTCTTGAATGGTTTATTGCTCTAAGGAAGTACAGGGCATACATTGTATAAACACCAATAGTAATAACATTTATTTTGAACACCAAATGCTTTCCAAACCTCTTCAGGCTTGATTTTCATGGGTGCTTAGATGAATATAAATCATGCTGAGCTTGTGTCCCTCTGTGTCAGCACTTACCTAATGTAAGTTTATTTGGAGTGTAGTACTTCTGAGTTCTCATGCTGTTATGCGAGACCCGAATGGCTTCACGTGCAAAATTACTTTGCCACTGACTTGTATTGTGACTTTGGGCAGTAAAATTAGAGTCAAAATGATACGGAGATTAAGACAACTAATGGTGCAGGCAGATGTGCTTTTGGATGTTAAAATGCACTATGGCATTTTACTATTAAAATTGGTGAGAATTAGGCAGTAGGTGCTTTTGAGAATTCATCCATTACCTCTCAGCATCTGTATGTGCCTAAATGTCTTTATAAATCTAGCCACCAGTTACTGGCTTCAGATATAATTTCCTGACGAAATTATGTATAAAACAGAGACTATAGTAATAGCTATAACTCAGCTGTAAAGCTTTCAATATTATTATTTTTTCTGTAAATGTAATAACAATAGTAAGAGTTTATAAAAAACATACAGCAAAGAGTACTATGACTATGCCATGCACAAAATATAACAAGCATTATTTCTAGAGTTGCATTTATTTATTCAAGACTAGTTTTTTCCTAATCCATAAACTGTTCTTTAAAAAATCTGGAATAAAAAAATAAAATAAAATAAAATAAAATAAAATAAAATAAAATAAAATAAAATAAAATAAAAAAGGAGGAATTGCTTTTGGGGAAGGTTTTTCACTCTGTAGAGTGAATGCTACCACTTACTCTAAAATTATAAAAATAAAACATACTTATCTTCAGATTTCATGTTTTAAGGAAGGCTGTAGCTTATGTTTTTCTGTTTCAGAAGCAACTTTGTAGTCATAACTGAATATGGTCATGTTCCCAAGAAGTTAATATTAATCAGGGCCTAACTGTTGCATATGTGCTAGTCTGGCACTGCACAAATTCTGTAGATGCTATTTGTATTTTGGTTTTTGAGAGCTTAGTTTATGGAGACTTCTTATTAATCAATTAATTATCAAATTGACATTTTATTACCTTTGTAGTTACCATTTTCATTATTTTGATTCCAAAGATGTGGCACAATACTCACAAGAGTTAGCAAGGTGTTTATGACAAATGCCAACTCGTATTCAGCTCGGGTACAGCTGAGCACTGTCACTCAGGGCCAGGGTGGCAGCTGTGCTGAGCAGTAAAAATGTGCTATTCTGCACACGTTCCAGAATTACAATATTTTTAAGGTACTTTTTCTTTCTGTGCTTCCATTCTCCATCTGGAAAAGGAAATGCAAGGATGGTGCTGGTAGTGCTTATAAGAACAGAGATATTGTGAACGTTTCTCATTGTTACAATTCTAGGTTTCTTTTTGAAACCAGAATTTCCTTTTGAACCATAAAGGTAGCATAGACAGAAGACTGTGGGGACTTAACACCATAAGGGGTGTGTGTGTGTGTGTGTGTGTGTGTGCGCGCACACGTGCATGTGTTGAGATGCAGGGGAAAAACTGTATGTGGTTATTATTACTCTTCAGTTTGTGGGACTTTCACTCTTTTGAGTGAATATTCACTTCCAACCATCAGGACCCTGGTTTAGATATGAATGACGCTAAATGAAGGAATATTCACTTGGAGATCTGTTTTGATTCTACTACTTAATATATGTTAACAATCAATTCAGGACAGTTGCTTGCAAAAAACAGATCTTTGTTTTGTTTTCTTTTGTCTCTGTTGTGAAATAGCCAAATTATGGAAACCAGCAGTACGGACCAAATAGCCAGTTTCCAAACCAGCCTGGTCAGTATCCCACTCCCAATCCTCCAAGACCCCTTACATCTCCCAACTATCCTGGACAGAGGATGCCAAGCCAGCAGAACACAGGGCAGTACCCTCCTCCAACAGTCAACATGGGGCAGTATTACAAGGTAAGCATTTTTAGATTATCAGTTTGCATTCTGGTAGACATTTATGGATGAAGTCATATTTATGACTTCTTAGCTACTACTTTTACATCATTAAAGGAAAGACAGAAAAAAATACAGTGCTTATACTCATGTTCTAGGTATCACAGGAGCAAGTTTATCAGCCAAGTTGGATTGCAGCTTCAGACCAGTTCATAAAGAAAACTGAATGTTACTGCAATTCATTAGGAGCTCTTGGTTTCACTTTAAATATAGCCTGTAAAAATAAGTACATAATGGATACAGCTGTTAAATTTTCACCTGTTCATGACAAACTACAAGAATACAGCTTTGGAAATTTGTAATAAACAAGTTCCACATTGCAGCATCCCAATTTCAGACCACCACAGTGGTCACTGTGAGTTAAACCAGACCAAAATTAGAAGCCATTCTAGCTGTTGAATTCATGTTCAGTACTAAAGTTTGCATGACTTTCTTCCACCACTTCTTGTTGTTGGGTTGCTTTTTTTGTTTGTTGTGGGCTTTTTGTTGTTTGTTTTTTTTTTCCTGTGAAGTTTCTTTTGGGCAAGAAGTAGAAGTGTTTGCATGTTGTATAAAACCTTTTTTATGGAATTATCCCAATTACTTCCATGTTGAGTTTTACTGAAGACCTTCTGAAGTTTGACATCTCTTGCACACAGATACTTCAGTGAATATAAAAATTGAGAGGACTGTGGATGATCTGATCTGCTCTTAAAACATTAGCTCTAGTTTACTTTCTCATTTTGGAGGTTGGAAGGTGCAAATCTGTCTTGCATTGGAATTTCTTGTGTGAATCACACAGAAAACACACCACTAAAAAAGGAGCCAAAATAAAACCCAAACCCTTTTCTATAGAGTTTCTGTTCTACATGCAGCCAAGCTGTCCACTACAACTTGCCCCAGGAAATCCTGTTGCATCGTAGCAGCTTTTGCAGAAGAACACAGCAAGGTGACAGATCTTCAACCGCTGCAGTTCCAATGCAGTTGATTATGCTAAAATAACAGCAGAAGATTCCTTTGAAGTTTTAAAGTGACAGATTTAAAATATATATTTTACATTTGTTTATTTTGGCTGGGTTTGAAGGGTGTTTTTTTTTTGTTTTTTTTTTTTTTATGGAATAGTTCTGATGGGGGATTTGTGGTCTTTCCAATGCATTTTGTATTCAAATATAGACTGTTCTTGGAAACAGTTAGAAAATAACTTGTCAAGAAGGGAGATTATCTCTGGCAAGGGAAAAATAAAAATTCCATAGATGAAGCCTGAACCTTTGGACTATAATGGCTGTGGAGACAGGAAAAGGAAAAAAAAAAAAAAGAACACACACAGAAATGTAGGGTGGAAAAGTAAAGACTTAGAATGTAATTCTCTTCTTGGATACATCAGAGTACCTTACTCTAGCAGCACAGCATTTAGATGTGGAATCAGATTTGCAGTCCTCATATTTTGGCTGCTTGTAAAGATGTTCATCCTGTGATGCTCTGTTATGTGTGTACTTATGGTACACTATTAAAAGAGGGTGCAAAGCAGTTGCAGTTTTGTTTAGTATCGTCATCTTTCATATTATTCTTACTGGTTTATTCTGTTCCCTCTGCCCTTCCCCTTGATTGCAAGAAACAAAACCAATGGTGTTTTAATACTAGAACTACTATTTATAATTTACCATCTGTTTTCTTTTAGCTAGTCTCATTTAGCAGCAGACAGAGAACAGAGTCAATCTGTAGATGCATAGAATAAAATAGATCCCCTGAGCCTCAGAGCCTTCATTCTGAGTAGGTGAATTGGATAGGAGTGGGAAAAAAAGGGTAGATGGAAGTGAAGGGGTCACAGACATTCTAATTCTGTGTCCTTGGATTTTGTTTTTCATGTAGGCTTTTGAGCACTGGGGCCTTTTTGGAAGGAAACTAAAGAGGTGCAAAGGGCTGGATGGGCTGGAGTGGTGTGGAGAAACTGAAACAGTTGGTTGTGGAAAGAGAGCGTTCAATGGAACGCAGTAAGCGTCTTAGCAGCCTGGCTTTTTATCTGGTCATTGCCTGAATGAAACTGGCTAGTCTGCTGGTTCCAGATCCTGCTTACTTCTTCTGGTCTGCCTCTTCCCTGAAGGCCTCATGGGATATCCTGTGGTTTCTCTTCCTTCTGGAGGCAGAAGAGCCTTCCTCCTTTGTTTGTAGTCCTTGATGTTTGATAATGGTACAGTTCATAAAGCTTTTTATTGTTACTTTCAGACTGCAATAACAATGCAATGTTATTTATTTTCTAGCCATCAAGGCCTGTACCTGTGGCAAATTACCCTCATTCACCTGTTCCAGGAAATCCCACGCCACCTATGACTCCAGGGAGCAATATTCCTCCATACCTGTCACCTAACCAGGATGTCAAACCACCATTCCCACCTGACATTAAGCCAAATATCAATGCTTTACCACCACCTCCAAGTGAGTAGCAACCAGAATACTCCCCCTGTCGTTTATTGTCCCTTCATTCTTTGCCACATACATTTCAGTCTGGAAACCAGGTTTGATTACTGCTCTGGGAGAGGCTCAGATTGCTGAGTTGTAATAGATGGCATGACCCTGCTGCACACTACAAACTCTAGAGTGAGGAGGAAAGAAAAGGAAAGGTTACTGTCCCCTCTTAAAATAGAGCATCCCGAGAAGTTCTTCAAAGTCAAAGTATTCTTTACACATTTCTTCAAAGTAGTCCTTTGATACGCTTCCTTAATTTTGAGTTGTGTTATGTGTGCTTGGTACACTTGTTGATTGTATGAACTTTTATTGTGGTATATTTTGTTCAAGGGCAAAGCCATTCATTGAACATAACAGCAGAATGGCATATGATGTGAATATTTATAGCATTGTCTCTATTGTGATCCATACAGGCTTAAGAATATTCAGTAGCATGCCAAAAATTGATATATGTTCCTTTCAAAGCCACTCAATCTCACAACTACATTTGGCTGGGAATAGGGAAGGAATAACAAGCTCTCTCTGGCTCTATACTAGCACAAGATGTTTGATGTTTTGCTGTGACTGATGAGCAGTAGGAGATATTACTTACTAGGGAATTGGGAGAATCTTTGTTTCCTAAAAAGGACTTCTGCTGCATTAGCATTTTGCAGCCAGTCTTTGGAATTCAGGGTAGCTGAAAAATGAAGTAGAAGAATGTGACTTGCAGTATTGTTTGGGCAAAGACATAGTATTTAAAGGCATTTGGCCTGCATTGTTTGCTATAAATTACCATAAAATCTTGTGTTACTAGATCAAATAGCAATTGTGTGCTAGTATATTTGATCTTGGGAAACGTTCAGTTGAAATTAATTGGGTAATGTTCCACCCTGCTCAAAGCAGAAGAAATAGCTAAACATCATTGCTGTTGGCCATAATCAAGAGTTGTCAGTCTTTTTGCTAACAGAGTGAGGCTGGACACCAAACCTATGCAGTGATAAAAACACAAGTTCTTACCACATTTTTACCCAGAATAAAAGGAGAATAAAAGAGTCAGGTTTTCCATTGTTATCAGCTTGAGCCTTTTCACTTGCATTGACTAGATCCTGTAGCTACTTGTGTCTTTCTTTAGTGTGTGTATAAACCTGCAAAGTTAAACCCAGTAGCAGATCGCTGTGCCATTTGTTACTATTCTGTATAAATATACACATTATTATTGCACTGCAGATGCTAAAGGGAAAGTTCATGCTTTCTCTCCCTCTTCGATCCCAGCCAACCACAATGATGAGCTGCGTCTGACATTTCCTGTGAGGGATGGTGTTGTGTTGGAGCCCTTCCGGCTGGAACACAACCTGGCAGTCAGTAACCATGTCTTTCACTTACGGCCAACTGTTCATCAAACGCTGATGTGGAGGTAAGCTGAGTCTTGTTGTGAAGAAGTCTTGCACCAGCGATGGAGAATTGGCAGGCCATGTGAACTTCATTTAGGTTTGCCATTTCACTTCAAAAACTGTGGCCTAGCTAGGAAAAGTCCCCTTTATGCTCACAGATAGTCTCACCTGCAGATTTCCAAAGGCAGTGTGTTCTAAAATACTTCCTGGTGGATGTTGCATTCCCTTGCTGATAGCGCGCTCTGAAAAGTCATCGTAACCATTTCATCATTTCTGCTCTGGGTAGAATGAGTGTGGGATGTGTGTGACCAACAGTGGTTCAAACTTTGATGTAGCAGACTCTGAAGCCCTAGATGCTCTGTGTCCTGTGAAATATTAGTTGCAGGTATAGCTGAAATTAAATGGCTGAATATCTGATAATTAAAAATTACGCACTAAAGAAGAACCCAGTTTAGATGCCTGATAGCATCAGTTGGAAAGAAAACTGCTTAAGTCCTCCAAGTTTTGAAACTGATTCCATACATCCTCTCTCTTCCATGAATCCCCAAATAAGGATGGATCAGAAATACAGAACATAGCTTCCCATACATAAAGTCTCCTGTTTTTCAATTACAGCAAATGCTACTTTCCAGTACAGAGAAATAGTTTTCCTAGGTGGTAGGAATTTAATTTGGATTTGCATGAGTGATTCCAGCTTATTTGCTGCTTTCAACATTTAGATCACCTTACAATCAGAGCCAGATTTCTTTTTCTATTTGTATGTTTTCAAATCCTGCCAAATAACTCTGTCTCCGGTTTTTCTCAGCAAGTATTTCAGTGTTATCCTGTTTTCTGATTGCATTGTTTGAAGCTGTGTGCACTGTGGAGCTTGGATAGCCACTCACTATCTTGTACAGAGATTGTTTTACAGGTGTAGCAGCTGAGGTGGTAAAACACTGCATCTTCAGCACGTTTTTTGTTATGCCTTCCTCACTTTCAGCTTCTTCTGAGCCTGGATCAAATACACCCTGACCTAAAGGGGACTAATAACTTGTAGTTTCAGCTTTTTCCACCTGAGAACCTTCTTCCCATTTACTGGAATTCAATTGAGACTTCTGTTTTTACTGCGTGGATGAAGCACAAGGTGTTCATGGGTAGCAGAGAGATGTGCTGGGTTCTCTGCCCCCAGGATGGACTCTGGCTCTAAAGCTGAGACTGGACACAGGATACAAGAGTGGTTTGCTGCCACAGTGTCCAAACTTGAGGAAGCCTGGGGGTTAGAAGTGAGAGAGATTTCAGACAGACCACATCCAATAATTAACACCTAACTTTGAGGTCAGTTATTGCTTACTTGAATTTCATTATAGTGGAGTACTAGAAGCAGAGGGAGTTTTGGCAGTTATTTGCTGGTTCTTATTAATAAGTAATCACTACTGGGGATTGTGCTGGCTCATTCAGTAGATTTATAGTGCTGCACTGAGGCATGAGGCTGTTTCTTAATATCTGTTCATTCTTTCTGTTCGTTCTTTCTTCCTTAGCTCACCAAACACACTGCCTTTATTTAAACTCATTTTAATGAGGACTCGTAGGTAAACTGTGCTCAGGTCTACTGTTTTGAAAAGCTTTTCAGTGGTGGGGAGAACGGATGGTCCTGTAACAAAGTCATTGCAAATTTACATCAGGACTGGATGGATTCCAAAAAAATGAATTAGTCACATGTGTGGAAGGATTTTGTTTTTATAGAGAATGATGGAATTGAGCCAGTTTTGAATATTTTTCTGCCAGTTAAAATATTCAGCAGAACCTCTCACATGTACACCCATAACGAACTGTTTTTGTCCCCATTGGGAACTTTTCATGGTTATGAGAAACAGAAGATTGAAAGCAAGAAATTGAAGCTGGCTTGAAGCTGACTCAATCTTAGCACTACTTAGTTATTAGCAGGGACCTGCTGGGGAGCTGTGTGCTAAGAACACGAAGGTCTCCTAATCTGTTCTCACCGTGAGACTTTCAGCAGACCTGGACAGAGTTCTCAGGAATGCACATAATCCATTGGGGTTTTATATTACAGGCACTGAGGCTTGCTTCCCTCTGGGTTTCAGTGGTTGCTGTATGTTCTCATGAGATGAGAATTTCCAGTAGATCTTGCAGAGGTCTCTCAAAACTTGTCAGTAAAATACTAGGAAAAAACCATCTAGGAACACTTGATATAGAAGGATTATACTGAATGGTCACATAATTTGTATTCTGTGCTTTTCTTTACTAAAAACAAAACAAAACAAAAAAGTACTAAATCTAGATGTTTTGAAATCTGGAGAAGGCGGTGTTAAGTCAGAATTCAAATCTTTATTTCTGGATAAGGAAAATGACAGTTAAGATAATAATCTGAATGAGCTGTTCCTTGTGGATCTTACAAAGATATATTCTTCCAGACAAGGTGAAGAAATGAGCACTTGAGTTTTCAAGCATAGAAGATAAACATTGGGCAGAACGTTTTAGCTATCACAACAGCAGAATTCCAGCATTTCAGTTCAGTTCCTCATGTTATTTAACATTTCTTTTTCAAATTGCTCTTTTCTAACACACTGACATTTGTGTGTGACACCTAGAAGTCATAATCTCTACCCGTTTAATTTACATTAACTTAGTTTTAGCCACACCCTTTTTTTGGAGGTGTTACAAATCTAATTCTGAGGTGCTGAATAGCATGTGATAATTATTAGTAGAGGGAGGAAGGGAATCCTACTCTGCAAGAAGTTGTAACTTGGGTAAATTTAATCCAAGCTGTTTTAATTTGGAATCACAGACATACAGGCATTGAGAAACAGAGGTTATTTTCTGTTAGTCGATTTACCTGTTCTAAGGCTGGAATAGCTACATCTGTACTACGTCTGACAAGCACTTGTTCAAAACCTTGCTCAAATGCCCTGAAATAGTGAAAGATCTGGAATCTTCTAACACAGCCTGCTGCAGTGTATAACTTTCTTGTTCTTTACTTTTCACTCAGACATGAAAAATCTATCTGATGTTAACATTTCTTTTTTTTGCAGGATCATTTCACAGTCTGTTTTTGCAAAGTGGTTTGAGATGTTCCTTTGGAAAGTCCTTTATAAATGTAAAATATTAACAACTCTGTAGTATGCTTGCATCATTAATTCATCACGACTTTCTTCTGCTAAGGGCTTTTGTGATGAAAGTATGTTATATCTTTTATTGGGAATAATTCTAGAAGAATAGTCTGATTGGTCAAGAAAAAAATGTTCCTAGCAACAAAAAAGACCTCCCTCTGCAGTGTGCAAGAAAAGTTAAAGGAAGATTTATTGGTTGTTGTACAGGTCTGACTTGGAATTACAGTTCAAGTGCTATCACCATGAAGACAGACAAATGAACACAAACTGGCCAGCTTCAGTCCAGGTCAGCGTTAATGCAACCCCACTTACCATCGAACGTGGTGACAACAAGACATCTCATAAACCTCTGCACCTAAAGCATGTCTGCCAGCCAGGAAGAAACACGATTCAAATTACAGTCACAGCATGTTGTTGTGTAAGTACATCGAGCTTGCGGCTGCAGCTGCTGATGCTGACTTTGCTCTTTAGTACAGTTTGCAAATGTCGCCTTGGCTGAAAAAGCTTTCCTCTCATTTATTTTTTTTTTTTCTCGAATTTTTTTGGTAGGGTGCTTGTTTAATGGTATTGACACAGGCAGAGTACTAATGCTGACTTTTTTGGTTTTTTTTGTGCTGCAGAATTATTCAGACTGTAGCAATGTCCCTTCAGTGTTTGAAAGGACTTGGGGGCCTAGGGGAGGAGCAAAGTTTGCTTTCCAAGCTCTCTGGTGTGTGCCTGAGTTACAGAGTGGCTGAAGGATTTTGAGGAAGTAGATTGTTGTGGTGTGGACTGTTATCCAGTACTAATTTCATTTATGTAGAGGATTAAACTGCAGTTGATTGGACATGATGACTTCAGCACTCTCATTGTTGGTAATGATTTTCAGATGAAACATTTGTATCCTGTGAAACCTTTTCCCTTTCTCCTTTTGCATGGTTTAGTTCCTTTCAGATACAAGTACTATATTTTTAATGCAGACTGTTGCACACATTATAGTCTGAGCTTTTAATTGCTCTGTTGTTATTGACAAGAAAGCAAGCTGCTACCTATCCCAAGGTCACAGTGTGAGGCATTTTAATGGGGAGCCATTGACACATTTTGCTTTATCTCACATTGAAGTGTCTGTGCCTAATACCATTTATCTGTTGGCTAAAAGCAGGGGCAGCATCCTGCAGATCCACAGCAGGCTCTTACAACTGAGTTGGGAAGGTGGATTCAGTGAGTTGCAGACAGATCAGTGGCAAATCGTGCAACTTATAACATAGTGTGATGGTAGGCAGATAGTCTAGATTATGTCAAAGAATCTAGGGTCTTAGGAATAAACCCAAGTGTCAGAGATGAATATATCAGCCCTCCATAGTCTGAATATTAAGGAGGAAGAAAGTACAGAACATCTTTTCTTTTTGTTTTTTTTTCTAAAGCTATTGTATGCTGTGCTCCTGGGGAACAGAACAAGATACTGTACAGCATTCAGTATATCCCTATGGGAGTGCATGCACTCAGTAGAGCAGCACCAGCTTTCATATTTATGCATTAGATGCCTCCTGAAGCTATGCATCCAAGGGAAGAATGCAGCTCTGTTCAACAGCATATGTACCATATGTGCTTGGTTCTCGTGGTAACGAAACGTGTTCTCTTTCAGTCACACTTGTTCGTGTTGCAGTTAGTACACCGGCCATCGGTTCGCTCTGTACTTCAAGGTCTACTAAAGAAACGCCTCCTCCCAGCAGAACATTGTATCACCAAGAGTGAGTTTTGGTTTTTGTGGGTGATGACTTTCTTAAAATGCCTACCTTCAATTGTGATTAACTATTTCTACACCAGATTTGCTTGCTTACTGAAAACTTTAAACTACACTTAAGAATTTCCAGAATATAATGCACAGATTAAAACCTTGGGATACTCAAATTTTAAGGTCTGTTTGAGTGGGGTAACAAAATATCAAGAACACAAGCTTAGTCCCTAATGATGGCTCTCCTGTCCTGGGATAATCTGCTTTTCCCCCCATATTTTTCTCTTATTCCAAAGAGTAGGGCTGCTTTAAGTGCGTGTGTAGCACTTGCTATAGTTGAGACTGTGTCTGATACCCATGTGTGTGATGGTTTGTCTATGCAGCACAAGATTATGCACCGTACACTCATGCGGATGAGTTGTCGGTTGAAGTAGCCTGTAAGGGATGAATTGTTGGTCTTTCAGATTTCTACATTAGGATTTAAAGAGTACATGTATTTTCTCATGCATGCCTTCTTCCTAAACAGTAAAGAGGAACTTCAGTAGTGTAGCAGCTTCCTCTGGCAATGCAACACTAAATGGAGAAGATGGCGTAGAGCAAACAGCTATTAAAGTGTCTCTGAAGTGTCCGATCACATTCCGGCGGATTCAGCTCCCAGCAAGGGGTCATGATTGCAAGCATGTACAAGTGAGTAGATGCCAATGACATTACAGTGCTCCCTCTGACATATGTTATTGCCTTTTGCTTGGTTATTGTAAGAGAGAGCTTAACTGATTTCCTTTTTGTCTATCAACATAAAAAGTTAAATGCATATATGTATTTCTGTTGAATGTAGAGATGAGTAAGCTACTTGATTTAGGTGTTAGTTCTAGTAGGGTTTTATTCATGGCAGTTTTACTTTTATCTGACTGACTCAGTTAATACAGTATTTTCCTTTGATTTTTCTCTTTGTTTTGTTTGTTTTTTTGGTTTTTTTTTTTTGTTTGTTTGTTTGTTTCTTTCTTTCTGATGCATAGTGCTTTGATCTGGAATCTTATTTACAACTGAACTGTGAAAGAGGAACTTGGAGGTGTCCAGTATGCAAGTAAGTGCAACTATGCTATGTGAAATGCTGCTGGAGGTGATTTAACCAAATTCCAGTAATATTGAAGGTAATAAAGAAAAGATAATTTGTTTGGAAGGGAGAGAAAGGAAGTGCTAGAAAATAAGGTATATAAATACATTACATTTATCTAAAGTCCAGTGAGAATTTTTCACTATTGCATGAATTGAGGGAACATCCTGGATTTTTTTAGAAATTAAAAAACAGTTAACAGGACATATTCTCACAAAGCATATAATCTGCTAGCTCTCATCAGGCTATGATTATATTGTGTAGAGTTCAAAAGAAGCTCAAACATTTGTAGTGATAAGACAGATATCTACACGAAACTGGTGAACTGGGAGTTGATTTTCCTCTAGATTATGAAGGGTAAACAATGAGCAGATAGCAACATACTATGATAAAAGAATAGATAGTCTATTCTGGAGTAACTTTTGTATAATTTTCATGTTGTAATGCTCAAATTAGTAAACTTCAAATATTTAAATATTAAAATGCTCAATACCCAGCTGAGCTTGGTCGTTTAAGGATGCCAAATAACCGTCTTAGGTATTGTGCTTTGAGTCACGTAGGAATGCAGCTAACATCAGTGTTCAAGGAGAATGGGAATTTTGGAGGCTGCAGTATTTACCAGTTGGATCCTCCAAGGTCACTGTCAAGTGCAAATGAAGGCAAAAGCAGAAAGTAGAAAGGATCGGAATAAGGTTGATTTTAAAAAGCTAAAATATTTCCAAGAAGCTGTGACTACAAAAGTTTGGAGAAATTGCTTACAGAAAAAGGAAAATACCTGAGTATATTTTCAACCTTATATCTTGACCAGAGCACTAGCATGCTGCAGAAGCAGAACATAACGCTTTAAAGCAGTCACGTTTAACTGAGCAAAAAAGACTCACAGAATGTCTGCAAGCCCATTCAATGTCTGTAACCTACTGTGCTTAGTGCACGTGGTTATGACTTGGTTACAGCCTCAGCTGAGAGCCAGTGCTCTTAAGCTCAGGCATCTGTAGCTGTAGCATTTTGCAAGCACCTCTGCCCATCTCCTCATCAGTCCTGGTTGTGTCAGCCAATGTTATCTGTTGAATAGATGTGGCCATTGTCCATTTTATCTGCTTCTGTGAACGTCATAGACTTGAGATAAGCTTGACCATCTGTGATTCATAGCTATCCTAAAGCTCAGATGATTTCTCTGAACTACCTCAAGCTTTTTAATCTCTTGAGTTTGGCTAAAAATAAGAATTGGATGTCTTAAAAGCTAGCGATTGCTTCATAGTTTATGTATTGATATATTCAGGCAAAAATTTGTATCCTCTTTCTCTAAGTATGAGCACCTGCATTCTGATCTTAGAGCCAATGTAACTAACTCATTTCTGTTACTGTTTTGTTCTGTCCCCATTTGTGCTATGTAACACAGTTATAATACACAGTTATTTTGAAGACATTACTGCATAGTTCAAGAACACAGCACAGATGCAATTTTTAAAAATTAGTAGTTGTAGATGATCACAGGAGAGATCTACTGTGCTTGAAGAGACTGAAATATATATGAAATATAGTTCAATAAAATCAACAATTTAAAAGATGTAAACAGTTTGGGACAGATCCGCATATATATGTATGCATGTATGCTTATCTTACCTATTTGATTTAAAAAACTATTATCTTTGTAAAGCAGATGTAGAACTGAAGTTGTTTCTCCCAAGTCATTATGAGTTACTTGTAAGAGATAGTTGGTAGATCTTAGACTGCTGATTCCATCACTAACCTGTCCTTCTTCCATCCTTCTTTTAAAAATATAAAGATATATTCTAGTATGAAGGAGTTGGTTGTTTTTTTGGTTTTTTTTTTCCTTTTCTAGTAAAACTGCTCTGCTGGAGGGCTTGGAGGTTGACCAGTACATGTGGGGTATTCTCAACGCTATACAGAAGTAAGTGAATTGATATTTCTGATACCCAAGACTAAGTAACTGGGAGATATTTTAATGAGTGCTGAGACAGTCATGCCAAAGAAGCTGTTAATGATTGAACTTGAGTATTCTGTTTCATGGCTTCTTGGTAAAGGTAGTAACATCAGTGAGCATAGCTAATAATAGAGGGTGTCTCTTTTTGCCTACTTAATAGATCTTGTTTTGGTCATCTCTTGATGACAACCTCATCAGTGATGCAGAAGGAAGAATGAGAATGGAGGATGAAATGTTTTCTCGTGTTTAGAAAGAGACCTTCTGATTCATGTGTAGCAGATAATGTAGATACATTTGGATTTCACTGTGAGGATATAAACAGAAATGTGCTCTCACAGTTGCCATTTCTAAAATTTGCTTTCAGCACACACTTGAGGAGTGAAAGATTTTGAGGTTGTATATACTAGAACATTTAAAAACATTTGTTACCATCAGTTTCTTAGGGAAATATCAACAGAATTGAGAGAAAACAGAAGAGCAATTAATGTGCTAAAATTCTCATGTTATTTTACAGCTCAGAGTTTGAAGAAGTTACCATTGATCCAACTTGCAGTTGGAGGCCAGTCCCTATAAAGTCAGATATTCACATCAAAGATGACCCAGATGGCATTCCCTCCAAAAGATTTAAGACCATGAGTCCAAGCCAGATGATCATGCCAAATGTGATGGAGATGATTGCAGCTTTGGGTCCTGGGCCATCACCTTACCCATCCCTCCCACCTCCTCCAGGAGGCAACAACTCCACCGAATATGGAAACCAAGGTAGGTTTTACATCTTTGTTCACACAAATTGTTACTCTCGAAGTTAGTGAGTCAGTCAGTCTCCTTTGTTACGCAGGTTTGTCATTGCACCTTCTCATGGACATACAAAAGGAAAGCGAAATATATGTGGCTGCAGTTCAGAAATTCTGCATAAGACTTTTCATATAAGATTCATCTGGTTAGAGGGAATATATTTTAGTAAAGCAATTGGTGACTGCCAATGCAGCTCCCTCTAAATCAGTGAGCACTGTGCGTTCTCTTATGTATTCATGGCCTGCCACAATATACATCTTTCCTCATTTTTTCTGTCCATTTTCCTTCTGTTCACCTCTCATTCTTATAAAAGCTTCTTCTGCTACATTACTTACTACGTAGCAAACCTGAGTCATTAATCCTGCCACTTGGGCAGACGGCTGACATTTCATGGATCAATCAGAAACTTTTAGCTGCTTTGCAAACACCTTTGCATTAGATAATGACTTCTGAGATCCTCTGTTCATGCACTGCCAGTTTGAGAAACATAGAACTAAATCCAAGCAGTGGAAATACCTTTTCAAATGACTGGGATACTCTGAATAACTAAATTATACTGACAATTCTGAAAATATGAAACCAGAGACTGTTCTTTTTGCAAGAAATAAGACATGACTCAGTTCAGCTCAGAGAAAAGACCAACTGTTCACACCATCAGAATCCTCAAATTGATTACAAGGTGATATATGTGCTTTTTGCAGGCATTTGAAGAAAAATGTATCTTGCATGCAAAATATGGTTCATTTGCTCCAATGACTGCAAAACTGATGACAGATGATAAAACTTTCCAGGTTTTCAAACAGATGAATGGTTACTATAACAAAGCCAAGAGCACTGAATCACAAATTTTTCTGTTGTTAAGTAGGAGTAAAATGCAGTCAGAACATGAGAACAGAGCCATCTTTTCTTCATCATCTTTCTAGCTCCTTTACTCGGGAATGGACAAAGTAGTCATGTAAACTGGGTTTTAGGGTTTCTTTAGTAATTGTTGCCTGGACTGTTATTTCCCTCCCTTCTACTGAGATCCTGTAGTAGAGTTAGACATTGCTACTCAGAGCCTCATCTTATCATGTGAAATCTATTTTGTTGTTCCTCTGCTGCAACACACGTACCAGTGAAAGGGACCAGATTATCCTGGCTGACTTTACAGGTGTGTCCCTCAGCAGATGGCATAACTCTTGCCCCAGATAAGGGTGTATTTCTGCATGGCTGTAAATGCCTGGGCATCATGTTTTTATTCTCTGTCAGTATGTGCAATGAAACTTAGCCTTTAGAATTAGGTGATGTCAGCATTCTAGAAAAAAAGCAGTAGTGTTATTACGTAGCTTTTGTTTGTAATTATACTGAAGTATAGTTTGTAAATATAGCAAGTACTTGGTAATACAAGAGCTTATTAAATTTTTCCTGAGAAGTGAGGCAAGTGCAGTTACATTCTGGGAGAATTATCCAGTTTGCAGATTAGCAAAATGGGAATTAGTAAGGCTCTGTGGTATTTACATGGTAGATCAAAGACCTGACTTCTCTGAGAAATGCTCTTACATGACTAATGACTTCTATTCCTCTGAGATTAAGCTTCTGCTTATGAAACTGTGCTGAAGAGCAAATGTTGCAGCTACTTCCTGACTTCTTCCATTTAAAGCTGCTGTATTCCAGCCGAGAAACCTCAAGTTCTCTGTTCAAATCCCAAAACTATTCTTTTGTTTCTGGGTTCAGTATCATGCAGTTAGGTCACATAAATAAAATAGCTCAATGGCTTCAGTCCAGTCCAATTCTTCAGAGCAGAGTTGGTATCTCAAATAAAAGTGCTAACAGAGGGATCAGAACAGAATTATGAAAATAAATCCCCTGTACTATGATGCATGCATACTGCAGAATTAAGTAATGCTCACAGAGCTGAGATTGAAGGGATCAAAACATACTTGTCCTGAAATTCAGCAGAGGGCCCCAGGCTTGTTGCTAAATAGTAGATGTGTAAGGGTTAAAACCTGATTCTGAATTGTTATGGAATTTTGATGTTCTGGAGGACATCTTTTCCATCCAAAGTTACATTTCCTAAATTTGCTAATTTTTCATTGTGAATGCATGTATCCACATCTGAAACACAGGATGTGAGCGGGCAACTTGTAGCTCTGAAAATGAGGGTAGGTGTTTCCAGAAAGAGAAAATTGATGTATATCCCAGCAGTTGCATGCGTGTTATTAGGTTTCGTGGGAACAAGGAGAATTACATCATAAGCTGCAATTAGACATGAAGGCCTCTTCTGCATTATCTCAACAGAAGTTGCCTATTTATACTGAGAAAGAAGAGGTGAAATGGATGTGCAGTATCCATGTTGGCATCTTACTGATACAGCTCTGTCAATTTACTTTGTCAGAAACTGATGCAAAGCTACAATCCTCCTTAGTGCATGGAGATGTAGATAAAAATAACACAGGTGTCCTATATATAATTTGTGCTTGGGCAGCAAGTCAGTTTCACTCTGATTCTTCTGACTTTACATCTTGCTTAAGTTTAATTAGTGACTTAACAGCAGCTTTTCTAAGTGTCAGGGGGTTTCAGTTATTTTCAGAATGTACACGAATTTCTACAGTCAATTCTAATATTCCCAGCAGTAGCTAATACACAAAAGCCAAATGCCATTTTTTCCTCCCCATTCCTTCAGCTTCCTCTGCAGTGGGGAGGACAACATTGCCACGTTCCCCCGTCCTATGCATGGGAGATATAGCCCTGCACAGCTTTTACAAGACTCTAAAAGATCAGTGTCAGGAAAGAAATAAAAATTATTTTGTATCATATCTGCTTGTCTTTCAGGTAACAGTTACCAAGGTCATGGCAATTTTGATTTTCCGCACGGGAATCCTGGTGGAACATCTATGAATGATTTCATGCATGGGCCACAGCTGTCACATCCCCCAGACATGCCAAGCAGCATGGCAGCTCTCGACAAACCTCTCAGTCACCCTATGCAGGAATCTGTAAGTAATGGTGCTGCAGACATAGATCTTTCTTTGCAGGAATAAGATGCTCCAGTCAGGCGAATGGACTTTCCTTGTGATTTGATTTTCCTTGTTTTGGATTCCTAACTTTGGCAGCATCTGAAATAGAGTAGCCCTGAGAAATGTTGTCAGAAATGTCAGTTTTAGTTTCTGGCCTTTTCAGGTTTGTGGAGAAATGTTTTAAGGATTTTTTTAATTGTTGTTTAAGCTTGTTTATCTGAAAGAAGCTGGCTCAGTGTACTTGTGTTAATCATTGTGCTTTCCTCTGACACCTGGAAAAAAATAGCCAGCAGTATCTGTGAATGTCCATCCTTAGCAGACAGCTTGTTATAACAAGACATTGACTGATTAAGAGCAGGGACAGTTCTCTGACTTTGTCTCTGAGGTCAAAGTTTGCATCAAAGCATTTTATGAGGGATTCTATCCAAGTAGAATAAAACGCACCTTTAAGCTGTTGGGAACAGGACAAGCCTGTAGATTTCAAGGAGAGATACTGCTGCTGGTCTGTACACCAATGTAATAGATTTAAAAAACAGAGTTTCCTCAGGTCTCAGGTGGAAAGGCAGAACTGCTCATTAGAAAAACAGCTTGCTCAGTGAAACAAGTTTTATATACAGAACTTTACATCCAGATGATGCAGTACTGCAGCAACAAGATGATAGAAAAGTTACCAGCAGTGTTTAGCTCTTAGGCATGGCTAGTCATCTCTTTTAACTCTGTGTGGTATATGTGTGTGCGTGTATATCCTTTTTATTCAATTAAGTTACAGGGCAAGGACTTTATAGTGTGCTGTTATTGCACAGGAAGGATGTTTAACTTGACGAGTCATCTGTGCTGTGTCTTCATTGAGCACTAGAAAGTACTATTTCAGAATGTAATGAGGATATGTGGTAGCAGATGCTTAGGAAAAGCCTACTCAGCCAGTGTCTCCTCTAGCTGGCAGTGGATTTTCCGAGGAGGATGGTGAGAAATAGGAAGGGAACGGAGAGAGCATTCTTAGTATAGCTTGGACAGATCCCAAGTGAGAAAAACGTCTGCAAAGAAAGAGTCCAGAAACTGTAATGACTTTACCACTTGACAGGCTAATAAAGGATAGAACAAGCATGCTGTAAATTTAATTTTAGTTTGGCAAATTTTACATATCAGTTTAATGAGCAACCTGAGTATCTGTATCTGAACCAACTGTACAGCATGAGAACGTAGTAGTGAGGAGAATTGCTACCGACCTGAACCACTCGCACACAGCTGCTGTCCTTTGAACCAAAGCCACAGGGAATTCTTCTGCACCTCCCATTCTGTGACACCTACATTTCCACTCCATCGGTTAACCGCTTTACATTTGCTGCAGCAGTTGCCCTAGTAAAATCTCTGAAGTGGTAGGATATGAAGCAGTTGAATATGAAAGTGAAGAATCTGTGGTTTTCTGAAAATTGGACTCCTTACAGAAAATAGCAAAATTAAAAGTTGTTTGAGGCTATCCATACTGCAGAACTGTAAGAGAGTATTTGGGCAAATGGTAATAGATTTTTGATTCTGTGGGTCAGTCTGTAGCAGATCTTATGCTTGCTTATGATAGCTAGCAATTAAAGTAACCCTTTGCCTTGCGTCTCCCTCTTCTATTATGATATGCAAGCTATGCTATTTGGGAAAGGGAAGTGGCACTAAAGCAGACTCCACCTGGCTCATGTCAGTGGGTGATTTGCATTAATAAGGATCGGTTTTCACATCTCTTTGCACAACAGAATTAGATTGACCTTGCCAATTTGGCCATATAGTTTTTAGGCCGTTTCTGTGGACTGATAGCACTCTAGCAGAACTTTGTCAATATTATAAAGTCTCTGCTTCCCTCCTCAGTTTTTTCTGTCTTCCATTCTTCTCTCTCAGAAGGGAGCTGTTTTTTGGCAGCAGACACACAGGAAAGACAGCTTTAAAACTGCTGCTTTTAGAGAAATGCATGATATTTACAAATGGCATTGATATAATTGAAAACAAATATGGGGGAGGTTTTGATCTGTGACAGTCCACCTGTTGAGTTTGCAATGATGCATGTGATGGCAAAGGAAAAAAGGATGGGAAACATGGCAGAGAACAACGGCAGGGCAGGATGGCATCTTTCTATGGTTCTGCCACTTAGCACAGCTCAAAGAGTTGGTGAGTCTGTTACCTCCATAGTGGAGAGATACATAAACAGTTGACTTAACCTAATGATCTTTTTTTTCCACTATCAATTTCTCCTGAGATGAAAGGAATATCGTTCTGCAGCTGGCAAGCTCTGTTGCTGTTCATCTCAGCACTCCTAGAGGTCACTCTTAGACTGACTCATAAAGAATTGTGTTTTTATGCTATTAAACAGAAGATGTAGTTGTGTCAGCTATAAACTTACCTTTTACAGATTGTAAATGTTTTAAGAGTGCCACAGTTTACACTCCTAAAAACAGCTCTGAATTACCTTGCTATGTAAGCAGTGGCAACTTTGTTAGATTAAGCATTCCTAATGTAAGTTAGTGCTTTTGAAATAAAACAGCGCAAGTTGCAGGCACAAGCTGGAGACCCATGTGTTGTATTGTTTGGAGTGTTTTATACCAGTGGTAATTAATTCATCATTACTCAGCTGAATAAAGACAGAAAAATAGTGCTGGGCATTTACTCTGTCACAGGTAGGCCTGGATGAATGCTGTCAGATGGATTTTGAAGCTGTGTTGGCTGTTTAAGATTATGATAACCCTCAGCCTTATAATGAGCAATGGGTCCCTGTCCAACAGCTCTCTCTGCTCAAGATACTGCCTTATCAACAAAATATTGATATGATATGGAAACATAATGTATAAAATTTCTAACCTGTTTATCTGTTCTGAAACATATGAATGCCTCTTTGTTTAAATAATTACTTCTGTAAGCACACCAGTGTGACTCTTGCCATGTGCATCTGGGGATAAATCTGAGAGAATTTTCAAGATGATCTTATTTTGTTTTATTTTCTGGAAACAACTTTCCCACTTCAGCAACACTGTCTTTAATTGCTCTTTACTTTCTAATATCATTAAGCTTTCTTACTTTGCACAGTTTCTGTTGCACGTGTTCTCAATGAACGAAGAAGGAAACGATACTATTTGGACAGGCATCTACTTTCATGTGCAAAGTCTTAGGCTGCAGATTCATTTACATTAAACTGTGGTTTATGGGCAGATTTTGTACAAGTTTACCTCTAGTGTAACAATAATGTTACAGAATACCTTCCAGGCAGTCAAATTATGACCCTAATGGAGAGAAAAGTGTGCAACAGTACTTCGTAATAGTTATTTTAAAGTCTCATATAGGAAGGAGACACAAAAACACTTCATATGCAGAATCCTGCTAATTTCCACCAACATTCCTACTGCCAAACTGTTGAAAAGGACCTCCATGTAGCTGAGTATGAGTGTCCCATTGTATCACTGTTCAGATGTCAGTTTTTGTGCGAGTGGAAAAATGTTTCTTTAAAAAATGCTTGTTTCTGTGATATTTTTTTCCTTAATATCTTGGAATATTTTCATTAAGTTTTGTAATAACCTCCCTTTTGCTTTCCAAAACTGAAGATTAAGGTTAAAATAACCTTGCAGTTTACTGTGATATGAAAGGGTCAATGCTGACATGTGACATAGCATTTTGCCAGTTTCTGTTGGCTTGGCTGGATGAATTTCATGCTGTTGTTGTACGTATCTGTTCTTTTGTTTCAGCTCCACTGTGTGGCAATGTAGCATTTCTCAAAAAATGTTTACATTTTTTGCTTCTCCATATACCCAATTAACATGAAACAATTTTAAGGCATTCACACTCATTTTTCTCGTGGCACCGTGGTCAAGTCCCAAAGAGTCCACTAGCATTAAAGATGACATGTAGCATGGGTTTGTGCGTTTTTGTTGCTTCTCTGTAATGTGAGAAAGATTATTTTTCCTCCATTCTTCCATAATAGGGTTTAGAAGATGCATATGGTTTGGTAGGTTATTCCCCATTGGAATCCTAGAAAATACAAAGTTTTTGCCTGAGAACTTGCCCATGTGAAAATAAAAATGCATTCTGTTACATGATCTTTGCTTAATTTAAAATAATGCGTTGTACTTCACAGGGTGTCAGCATGTATGCGGCCACCTCCGGCAGCTCTGTGGGTGGCTGAGAGCTTGGCTAACCAAGCCCACTTGGTTTTTTCAACCATCAGCTAAGAAAATCCCTCGCAAGAGATGCTGCATTCTGAAAAGATGGATAAAAATAAAATAGAGGAAGGCGTAGGGAAGGGCTGGCATTTGCCAGATGTTTGTAACAAGCTGAAACAAGAATAGGTAGCGATGTCAGGCAAGCTACCCGATAAAGAATCTGAGCAGAACTTAAGCATTTTCTCAGTTAATCAGTTGCTGGCACAGGGATTATTATTCAACAAATTCTCCATTTGTTCCTGAAATTTTTCAAGGGCAAAGCATCTGCCTGGCTCATGCTGAGTAGCACCATCAGCCCCCCTCAACCCCGTGGGCCAACTTGCACCTTCAGCCACAGTTTCCCACATTACAGCAAAGCAAATCCAGCAGCACAAACCCAGTGTATTTATTTCCCCTCTGCGAATGACCTCCAAAAAGCCAAAACATTTCCTCCAGCATTGGGATATGGAGCTTTCTTTTCCAATTACGCTTTTTTTCCTTTTTTTTTTCTTTTTGGTCTTTTTAATTCATTTTCGTTGTTTCCTTTTAACATGCGGTTACAGAGTCAGGCACTGCGAGCACTGTACCTTGTGGCCTCACTTTCTTTTCCTGCTTTTTTCCTCCTCCGCAGATCCCTCATCCCGGCAGCACTGATCAGTCCCATACTTCCATGCAGCAAGGTTTGCACGTCCCTCACCCCAGCAGCCAGTCAGGGCAGCCATTACATCACAGCGGGCCTCCCAGCCAGCAGTCCCGGCAGCCGCCCCCGGCCGCTTCTGGCAACCATCCACACAGTGACCTGACCTTTAATCCCTCCTCAGCCTTAGAGGGTCAGGCTGGTGGACAGGGAGCACCTGACATGCCGGAGCCCTCGCTGGATGTAAGTCTGTGTCATACTATCATCTGCCTGCCATAGCGTGTGCTTGACATGGCGGCGGGAGGGCGGGGTGGGTGCGGGGATGGGGAGCCGCTTCCACAGCACATGCCATCGTCTCATGCTTGGGTACATGGGTGTAGTCACTGCAGCTGAGGTGACAGGGCGCTCCTGGCTCGCTGTGGAAACTCTTCTGTTTTAAGCTGTATGACGTGCCAGCCGTGTCCTCCTCACAGTAGGCAGGCAGGTTTCTCTTGAGACAGCAGGTCGAATGTCCATCCAGAGAGATCTCCCATCCCCTTGCTGCCAGATGAAGGCACTCGTGTGCACGAGCCCAGGCCCTGGAGCCGCTGCAGCCTCCAGATCAGAAGGAGGCGGCCACACATGGGCCAGGCTCAAGCCACATGGTGCCCGTTGAGCTGTGTGCTGGCTCAGCTTCAGCCTCGCGGTGCCTGGCAGTGGGGTCCGTCCCTGGCTCTGGGCCCTGCCACCGGCACTCAGCAGCACGTGTCCTGCTCCATGCCATGCAAGTGCTTCAGATGAACGACGAGGATGTCTTCTGTCTCCTTAGCCAAGGTTGAGCACAGCATGTGACTAAACGAAGATGAGCCTAGTGTTAAAGACAGAAGTAATGTCTGCAGCCACCCACTGCTAGTGCTGGGAGTGAGCTACCTGAGGCATCCCTCTGGTCAACCACTCACCTTCCAGAGGTTATATTTCTTAGCACTAGAGTTGGATTTTCGTTTAAGTCATGCATTCCTGTACTCGTATCTTCTGTCTGGTCCAAAGTCTGCCGCACGATGTATTTTTCTGAGAGAAGTGTTCACTCTGTGCCTCAGGTTTACACCTGTCCGTGCTGTTGTTGTGTGCGTGCCTGTTCCCTGTCCCATGACAGCACTGTGCCATCAGGCAGCCTCGCAGGGGAAGGCAGGTTCCAGGCACTGGGAGAAGCCCTCAGTGAGCCAGGCTGTGTCTATCACACAGCACGGCCATGGCACATCCCTCAGGAGCTGCAGGTCATGTGGCAACCAGAGGTCTCAGCCCTTAAGGATGCCATATGAGTAATATCAGTAGGTGAAATAAAAATCTCATTTTTTCTTCAGGTATTTAAGTAACACTGTAGACTGTAATGGGTCAGGCAATTGTTCCTCGGTGAAAAGAAAACATACGTTATAGTACTCTGACTATCGCTGATGGAGGCATTTAGTGTGACACTGAAATTGCTGAAGCTGAGTGAAGTAAGCACTGTGCAGTGGGGAGAGCATAGAGCTTAGAAATATCTGTGAGCTCAGTCATGCTCAGATGAATGGTGTCAGTGACTGTTGTGGAACCAGGCTGAGCAAGGCACCATGCAGCACTGTCTGTGAGCTGCAGCCAAGCTGGGAAATGCACTGTGGGCAGCTGGGCCCACTGCCTGCTGGCACAGACGGGGTCATTCATTAGTGCTTCAGTGCAGTGCTTAACCAGGCAGAAGGGTACACCTCATACAGATGGAGATGACCCACACTGACACCACACACAGCAGAGGCACGGGGTGCAGATGCCTGGTGAGAGCACTACAGTATCACTTCAGGAGCACCGGCTGTACTCTCAAAATTCTGACAAGTCCAACACACCCTCACAGTGCCTGCCCCTCTCAGCCCTCCATCCTTCCCTCCTGGCTCAGCACTGCACCCAGCTGAGTCCTTGGATTTGCCACTTGCAGCGAGGGGCTGCCATGAGGATCCACACACATCAGTGGCCAAGCTACAGTGCCGGCTCCTGGCTCGTGGGCCATGTGTTGCACAGGCCTGCATGCAGGGAGACACCCCAGCATTCAGAAATGCTCTTCTTGTTTTCAGAATTTCCTCCCCTTCACCCTTTTTCTCCTTGAGACTGTGTCAAAACACGCCTTAACTAGCAAACACTGGACAGCTCTCTTTTCAGAAGTCTTAACAATATTCTAGTCTTGAATTTTTGCCGTTACTTCATCATATGAGATACACCCTCAAAATTCAGAAGACAGCATCATTAAAGAGCATATTGTTTGAAACTTTCACCTTTCTAAAAAAACAAAAAAAAACCAATCCTCTGTATAAAAGAATGAGTCTCAAACACTTTATGTTAATTTTTTAAGAATTGAGTTGGACTATCTGTGGAATACATTCAACCATTTGTTACTTTCTAAACATAGGGTGAGGCTGCAATTTTCTTCTAGTCCCATACTAGATATTCAGAAAACTATGCTAGCAGGTGAAATGCATTTAAAAGCTGTATATCTTTAGCACTATGACAACAGTGGTTAAAACTGTGTATAAAAGGAGGAGGTGTTTTATGAAAAACATTCCCTCAGGGCATTTTGTTTATGCAAACTTTTTTTTTCTTTTTTTTTTTCTTTTTTTTTAATAATGCTTAGGAAGTGATAAACTTCCTTCTTCATTTCATGTATAGCTTATTTAAAAATATGTTCATCCATTTGAGCATATAGAAGCATATAAATATAGTACTTGTATGCTAAATGAGATGCAGTCAAGGTTTTTACTTTCATAGTATTTGAAAACACAGAACAATTTAAATGAATTTCTTGTACTTATTGTTATGTTTTTTTTAAATTATTCCGTGTTTTTCTGTCTTGGCCTCAACACAATGCTGAATATAAAGGGAGCTTATTACAAACTCTTCCCTGTCAGTTTATAAATACTTTTACTTTTTACCAAGACTTGGTAAGTTGCAGGATAAGCCAGAAAGCATTGGCTCTTACAAAACCCTCAGTAGCTGAGGTGTGCTTGTGACTTGTCAGAGCGGAAAGAATCTGAGTGACTCCTGGGAAAAAAATAGTTCTATATGAAATACAGTGTTAGTGAAAACAAAAATCAAAAACTTTTCATCTTGATACATTTAAAACCTTGTGGAGATTAGTGCATCTTCTGTTGGTTGGAGGGTTATGCCCCCTGGCCCTTTAAAATGCCTTGAAATGAACATAAGCTGAAGTTGAATAAGCACTTCCAATTACCATCAGCTGTCACTGCCACAGAGAAAAAAGGAGGTCAGCTGCCTGCTTTGTCACTCCCCTCCCCTTATTCCTCCTTAAGACTCTTAATGCATTTTTCAATTTTGATTTTGGGGCTTTTTTTGGTCTGGGTTGGTTTCAAAATCTGGTGAGTTCCAGTTCAGCTCACTGCCCAGCCTGTGTGTCCATGCACGAGGCAGGGATGGACACAGCAGCCTCGTTCCTTAAGGATGCAGGCCTAAAGCAGTCACCACACTGCTGCCTGCCAGTCACATAGACCAGGCTTTGTTGATCCACTTTAAGCATCAAATAAGTCTTACATGACTGCATGGTTCAAGTTTACATTCAGTATTCTACACGAAACTAACCTACGTAACTGGCATTTATCAAGAAGGTCTTATCAGCATCACTAGGCAGGAATTAAACTTTGTTTATTGATAAGCTTTGTGATGGGGAAGTTGAGTAATACAGACTTTCACAAACAGGTGGCTACTGCATCACCTTAGGGTGTTAGGCAGCATGACTGCTGTCAGATTCATTTCAATATACTTATATGAAAGCCAGTTTCCTGGAATTAATGGTGTTTAATCCCCTTTTTTCACAATTGTATTTCTGTTATCTGTAATTTTCCTTTTATCTTTATATTTTATAGCTGCTTCCAGAACTCACAAATCCAGATGAGCTGCTTTCGTACCTGGATCCTCCTGATTTGCCAAGCAATAGCAATGATGACCTTCTGTCTCTCTTTGAGAACAACTGAACCCATGTGTATTTCCCCATCCCTTTCACTTGTTCACATGTGTGGCTGCACAGCGAGGAATCTTAACACTCCTTTTCCACAAAAGAAGAAAAAAAAACACCTCACAAGTTGATCCAGTGGTGCACTCCCTGCTTTCTTCATCTCAGAACTGCTTTTGTCAGCTTCAAAAACTGCGAAAGTGCCGGGAGAAAAAATACACAAAAAACTGCAGTAATCTCAGAGTCCGCCGTGCTGCGCGTCACAACGAAACAGACAGTTGTGCAGCTATTGGAAATCCTGTTTGTTGTTCATCCTATAGAGAGAGAGTTCTGTGATAAACATAGTGTGAAGTATCTTGACAAAAACAAATCTTGGCAAGGGAAGAAAAGGCAACAAAATGGAACTGTCTTTAATTGACCTGTCTCAGAGTGTCCTTCCAATGCATGTTCTTCCATTTTTTTTGAAACCATCTCCCTCCACCCTGCTTCTCCTCTGTCCCTCTCCAAGCACAAGTTTGTGTTGGAGTAATTTTTCTGGCCACACACAAAACGAAAAACAAAAACACAAACAAAGCTCCAGAAAGCACAAATCGTACGGTAAAATGGCAAAGGTAGGGAAGAAATACGAGCCCATCAAGAGGGTGACAGCAGTTTAGTAAACACGTTGTCAGTAATGGAGTCCTGAGCATCTCCAGGCCGCAGCCGCGTGTGTTTGGACTTAGAAAAGTTCAGGAATCTTAAACACTTCTTTGCAAAGGATTCCTCTGTTCAAACACACACATTGGAAGCACATGGAAAAAAATAAAAAATACTTTCAATGTTTAGGGTTTTTCTGTGGTTTGGTTTCACATCATTACCGTTTGTGGCTGTGTTGACACCCAACTGTCGAGATTGTTGTAAGAGGTCTTTTTGCCATTTAATCCATACAGAATGGAAAAGAGAGGGAGGGGGGAATGCAAACCAAAACACTCTCAATTATTAACCTACAGCCTTTGCTTCCTGAGCGTTTGCATCACTGTGTGCATTGCACAACACATAATAAGACAAGCTAGGTCAAAGGCGGATAGGAAATCGTTGCAGGATGAGGGAGAGTACCATCGCGGTCTGCATAATTATTTTTCATAATCAGCTTGAGAAGGGGCATTGAAATTGGATAGACATAGCTTCTTTTTTATTTTCCTTTCGTTCTGTTTTCATGACTGTTACAAATAATTCAAACTTCCTTTTCTCCTCCTTTGGTTTCTTTTTTTAAACCTTAGGTACCGGGAGGAAATTGTTCTCATGAAGGAAAGGGCATGGGGAGGAAAAATGACTTGGTAGATTGCTGCTGCCCTCAAGAGACCCTAATGCCACAATCACTGTCTTGCCCCTGTGATCCGTGCTTCTCGTGTGGTTGCTTCTCCTGCATGAGCTTCCTATTGCTTCTGTGCCCATTTCTGTGCTCTTTGTCTCTCTCTCTCTCTCTCTCTCTTTTATAAATTATGTACAGTAGCTGTGTAAGAAGTGCATGTGTGCCAATTTTGCCCTCGTGGTGCAACATTTCAGCTTTTGCCCACTGTAGAGTTATTGGTTAATTTCTTTTTATCACTAAAGCAAATTTGACCTACTCCTTTCCTCATCCCAAACCCAACCCAGTAACTTTTATTTGCTCACCACAATGCATTTTAAACTTAAGTGCCAGACAAATTTTGTTTGTTCCCATCTGTTTGACTAGAGTTTCCTAGCCCTCTGTGTTCAGTTTGCAAGCTGTAAATGGCATGCTATGTGCTTACAACTCTGGATTTGCTTTCCTCACCAAAGTCATGTTTGTAAATTCTTTGCAGTTCTTGTTTTATTTTGTTCTTTGTTAACATTTCCCACTACTGCTGTACATGCGTCGTGATATATATATGCTAGTCAGCAGCACCTTGCTGTAGATATTAAAGGAAATGGCGGTTTAGTTCTTTTATTTTCCAGTAGAAGTATTGAATCTGTCAAACATATTATGTAGAGATGGTCCCACACTTATATTTTTCCTGTTTCGAGTTTTTTTAAGAAAGGCGCTGTTCATTATGCAAAATCAATTATTTTAAGAATTGCTATTGTAAATATCTTTGTGAATATTTTAGTATCGTCTTTGATAATATTCAACATTTTCATGATCTGATTATACTTTTGCTGGTGTTTTTAAATACCTTGTCTGAAAAAAATATATGGGTCCTTTTTTAACAAAACAGAAAAAAAAAAAAACAAAAAAAAAACATTGAGGGTTCTTTAACAGAATAAGGGAGGTTTTTTTTCTTCCCCCTCCCCGCCCCCCCTCCCCCCCCAACCCATTTTCTTTTGAAAAATTAGCCCAAACTTCATATCCATTTACCTGATGAATGAATTGATATGTCAGACAGTACCTGGACAATCAGGGCCCAGCTCTGTCATGGAAACACAGTAAGAAGTGATTGCCTAGAGCAAAAATCCCATCACCCAACCAACTGATGTTCCCTGCCCATGTGGTGCCTGTGGGTTGGTGACAGCAGAAGTTTTGTCCCTTTGCCCCACTGAGCAGGACACCTAGGAGCAGCTGTCTGAACGGGTGAAGAAGCACTAAGGCAAGCAGTGAGTACGTAAGGTACCGTATTTATATCACTGTGCTGGTGTTCCAGCCTGCAGAGCTGGGCACACTAACACAAAGGGATGCTGGTGGGTGGGGAGGGAAACGGTATAGTACACTTTATTCTGCTTAGAAGTGTCTTTTTTCTTATGTAGGCTTGACAACCTGTAGAGGATCTCTGCAGAATATTAAAGATACCTTGGTATATAATACATGGTAACATGGTTGTGGTGTGGTGCTGCTGCCACGCCAACACTAGGAAAGGCCGTTCTTCAGTTACAGATGTGTTTTGTAGCCATTTTACTGTAGTAGTTTTCCCCTGTATTTTTGCTGCATTGTTCATATATGTATTGAAGTCATTTTCAGGGGTTTTGAATGATAAACTGACGTTATGCCCTTAGAGTTTTGTTTTGTTTCATTTCGGGGGAAGTTTCTTAAGCCATAGGTTTTGGAATAAAGAACATTTCTCATTACT
Source organism: Perdix hodgsoniae (assembly GCA_035772895.1). Classification (NCBI taxonomy): domain Eukaryota; kingdom Metazoa; phylum Chordata; class Aves; order Galliformes; family Phasianidae; genus Perdix; species Perdix hodgsoniae. The sequence goes on along the minus strand of JAPSGF010000058.1, from coordinate 359,999 downwards.
AGATGGAATGGGTTGCTCAGATTTTTTAACTGATTCTATTTAATCCGCTCTCCATTGTTTCCTGAGCAGCTAAGTTAGTCACCTGAAATTGCTTTTCTGTTAAACACAATGTTAGTATTTTAAGCCAGGTATGTTAAGAATTGACTTTTTGCTAACCGGTAGTATTTAAAATGTATCATCTGAAAGTACCTGCTGGAAAGAATAAAGGGAAAAAAAAACAAAAACCCTCATAGATATTAGCAATATGTTTGGAGCAGTGTTTGCATCTGCTTTGTTCAGTAATAGAGCATTAAAGTGGATGGTTGACATGTTGGAGCTTAGAGAAGTGTTCGGTTTCTAAGCAGAACTTATGAGAGAAAACACGATTTTTACCCATCACCCAAATGTTGGACATACGAGACAGTTTTGAAACTATGTCAGCTAAAATCAGGTACTGTATAGTAGATTCAGTATGGAAAAGCTTCTAAATGAAAATTTAGTTATTTTTTTATCTGTTCACTGCCGTATTAAAGTTTAGAGAAAAACCTAGCAAATAGGGTAATCACAGTCATTTCTTTTAAAGCTTAATTATTGTATGAAATTCCAGTAGTATTTTTATTCTTCTTTTTTTGTTTGTTTACTTTTTAATTGTTTCCCTATGGAAGTTCATCTGGGAAAGAACCCACAGAAATCTACAGTTCTGCTGGCAAGACATTATTATAGGACTGACAGATACACGCCAATGTCTGCAGCGGAGACTCAAGGGACATCTGTACATATGTAAATGACAAATAGAGACATGTTAACAGAAATGCATTCATTTTCCTTGGAATGTGCATTGTTTTTATTTCGCAGGAAAAAAAAAAAAAGCTTGAAGCTCCATCTTATGTGGAAAATGAATCCTGTTTGTTAGCGTTTGTGGAGTCTCGGCATTCGTTTCACTTTCACTTCTGTAATATACTCTGATCCTTCGTTTTGTTTTGTTTTATCTACATGTAATATTTAGCTTACGTGTACTAGTCTATCACCTGTGTATTTTTAGGGTGCTACAGAAATAATGAAGAAAAATAAGGGGATTACAAAAAAAGGAAATTGTAACCAAATTCATACTTTGTACAATTTTTGATATCACGATCAGAGGGGAATTAAAAAAAAAAAAAGTACAATCTGACGTAACACACAAAAATGGCCATTGTCTTTGTTTGTACATTGTATGTACAGTACAATGCAATCATTTCATACTTTAAACTGGTCAGAAAAAATAATTGTGATTTTTAGTCTTGCAAAACTGTATGTAGTTAGATGATGTGACAACCTAATATTTATCTAATAAATATGTATTCAGATGAAACCTGTATATTAGGTGTTCATGTGGTTATTTTGTATTTAAAGATCAAATTATTTGACTATTGCTAGACATTTATATACTCTGTTGTAACACTGAGGTATTCTCATTTGCTCATGTTAATTCCTTTTCCTAAATAAATTTGCAAAATTAAGGTCTGGCTAATTGGCAGCTGCTTTGTAAATTTTCAGTTTCTTTTTGGAACACCCTACTTGCCCTTCTCCCTCTGGGCTCATGTATTCATCTGAAGGCTATGTGTGCACGGTTTGCTCCAGGAAGGGAAAAAGGTGCAAACCAGGGTGGAAGAGACCCAGGCTAGGAAATAGGGAGCACAGATTTACTGATGGGCACAGGCTCATGTCAAAGAAAAGACCCTGACATGAAACTCTATTGATGGCTTGCAGTTCAGCACAGACGGTCCTGCATACCACCAGAACACGGAACAATTTCTTTGAAATGGAATATTTCCATGACATGAATAAGACAAAAGGAGGCTTACCTCTTGTGCTGACCTGTGTTCTGAAATGCAAGACAACTGTAATCCTCACAGCGAGATGTTACTGGAGGGACTGACCATCCAGCAGCACCGAATACAGTTAGCTTTCTCTTTGTTTTAAATTCTCACGAGTCTCATTATTTTTCTTTTCATTGCAGTCTGTCGTTTAGGGGAAATCAGTAATGGGAGATAACTAAAATGAGATTTTTTTTTTTAATGTATTCCCATTTAAAGCTGAAGGTTGGTTTCAGAATGCAGTTCTGAGGCCTGCTTAATTTCTTAGCACCCTGAGCTGCTGGCAGACCAAGCCATGGCTCCGTGAGCATGCACAGGGCACTGGCAGCAGCAGTGGCACGCACAGCACCATTCCTGGCAGAGTCCTACACCCATCACTAGCCACAGTCACACACTAGGAGCTTTGTCGAAGGCTAAGGACTTGTTTTTGTAGAGAATTCCTGAGTACCTTCTGGATATTGCATTTGCAGCAGTGTTTAGCTTCAACCCACCTTTCAAATATACTCTATAGATAGGAACAACCTATCTCATTTCACACTGTGAGTATCTACACGTTATAAGTCAGATACAGCAATTACCTCATAAGGACAGAAGCCTCTGCTGTTGACTGAAATACACATAAGTAATTTTATATATATATATATATATAATTATATATAAAACTATGTATGTATATAAAACTATGGATATATATAAAAATTCATTTTCTCAAAATTGGAAAAAAAAGTTTCTGCCTCAGTTCTGCCGCCTTCTGCTAGCACTATCAGTTAAAATGGCAATTCAGGATAAAGTAATAAACTGACTTACAATGCATTCAAGGCATTCAAGGATTCATCTATCCCAGCCAATAATTAATCAACATTTTGGTGTTTTGTTTTCCCGGAAGCTCCTCAGAAGGGCCAGTCAGCCAGCGTACAGACGTGGCTCAGCACTCAGGATGGAGGCATTTCTGCACGAAGCGTGTGAGTGACATCCTTCAGTGCTGGTTGTTCTTCATGCTTACTTGGAAGTCAGAAGGCTATGACAGTTCTCCAGATGGAGCTTCTCCCAGATGCTGACATCAGGATATGTACGATGCGTGCATCCACTACATACTGGAGTCTCCTGTTCCGTCCTGTGGCAGCGTGGCCCTGCGATGTTTTCTCTCCTGTGGTTCCAGGCAGCCACGTGTGGGAGTATCTCTTATGTCTTCTGTGCTTGTCATGGTGCCTCATTGTTGAACAACTTCCGAACATTCTCAGGTCCCTACATTTTTTCTCTACTCTTCCTAATCAATATGGAATTCTACATATATTCATATTATATTCTATAATATGGATACATATTATTTGTGTTTGTTGCATTATCTTCCCAGACACCTGATCATGCCTCTTGTAGGAGCAAGAGACAAGCTGCAGAAATGGAGGTGGCACCATCTGCTTGTTTGCTGACAGTGGGAGTGGGACTCCTGCACGTAAGTGCTGTGAGTAGAGCCGCTTTCTTTCCTTTAAAGAACGAAGCTAGACAACATAGAAAAAGTTGTACAACTCTTACTTAATATAAAATATTCTCATATGTTACTGCTCTTTGTTTATTACTTCCTAAAACTCTTTAACATATTTGATGTTTCTGTACCTAGTCTTTTATTTGTTTGTATTTATTTTTGCCTAGAACCCACTTCCCTCTTATTTGCTTAAATTCCAAGTCTGCCCAAATCCTCTTGCACTGTGAATTTCCAATTGTGAATGACTACCTTTCCTTTTCATAGTTTGAGTTAAAACTAGCATGACAGTTTTCCTTTGTATGACTGAAATCCTACCAGTTCCATGTGGGATGTTACTCCTGATGTCAGTCATTGTGCCAATGCCCTGCTCACACTTCTCTCTAAAAGGAACAGAGGTCAGACCTCTGCACCTTCTGCTGAGGTATCTTGTGTCCATCACTGTACAGCATTATCCAGGGGAAATGTAAAAACAGTCTACAAGGAGCCCAACCAATTAAACATTTCTATTTAAAAAGCAAGCAGATAGTGATTGCAGCATGACTCCTACAGGGCGTTAGCAAACAGCCTGGCAGGGAGGGACCTGGTTTGCCCGCTTTATGGCTTATCTGCATTTTCAGGAGCTCCTGACCTAAACTGTAAAAACTGGTTTTCTGTTCTATAACTCCATCTTTGTGTTTAAAATATCCCATTCTCAATATATGTGGGCTAGACAAGATAAAGCTGTTTCCCTTCATTTAAAGAACACGTCTACTTGGTTTGTCCAGTATGTTTCCAATTACTGATCGCACTATTCTTGATAGATCCAGTAATACACACCAACTTAGATTCTCTAGAAATGCTAGTCTATACCCATTTTTAAATACTCTCCTTTCTCTATGTATTTTTGGTTTTTTGTTCTACTGAATGTCCTAAGAGTTTCAGGATTACCAATATTTTTTTTTTCCTCTAAGTCTGAGTTTTTGAATTGATAGAATATTACAATCGAGACATTGCTGTTTGCCCACAGTTGTTTTATAGTGCTGTTCTGGGGATCCTGTTAAACTATTCTGGAAAATTTAGTTTCGGTTGTCGCTGTGCTCACATATCAACGTATTGATTATTGTGAACATGTTGAAAGATACTTTTTTGTGTTCGTTTTTTTTCATATTGAATTGGTCAAATGCTAGAAAAAGCCAAATATTTTTGAAGTGCTCCAATTGTTAGGATTGTCATCTTTTTTTTTTTTTTTCTCTTTCATTTGGTTTCTAAAAACTATTGAAGAAGTTCCCCACACTTAAGTAATGAAATTCTGGAGCTGAGGTTTTAATGCATAAGTAAATTGAAAGCAATTTTCACCATCTATTCGTATATTTCAAATTTATAATAGATTCTTATTTGTCCTTGATTGTTGTTTCTGTACTTCTCAGAACACACTTTCTGTATATTCTTAAACATGCAAAATCAACAGATTTTGGACTTTCTATGTGCATCTCTCACTAGCTGTCCTACTTACATTGCTTCACAATAAATCATACTTTGCTTAGATTTCCTTTCTAAATTATGAATGATGCTCCTCTGCGAGGAAGCATTACTTTCATATTGCCCCTACCAAGGTGATGGCAAAATTTAGAGGAGCGACACTGGCATGGGATCAAAAGTTTAGGAAATCTGGACTCCTGTCTCCATTGGCTGCTAATAAAAATTCTTACCTTGAGATTTTTAGTATTTCACCAAACATTTCATTATCCAAAAATGACTTCTTCAGTTGTAAATGTGACAGACATTAATTTTCACTTGACAACATACTAGCTGAGTTTGGTGGGGCACTGCCTATTCAGGTGACTGTCATATGTAATTATGTCATCTAAGTATGTCATCAATTTCCACACTAGGTAATGCACTAATGCTTATGATAAGCAATCCTTTCTGTAGTGAAACTGCAAAAAAAGTAGCAAGGAATCAGAACAACGGCGTTGGGAAGATGGTTCCTGAATTGCTAACTGGAAAACTTGGTGGAATCTTTTAGCCATTACATGTCTGAAGCTTCATTTCGGGATGTTTTTTGTTAAAAACATAGCGTTCAACTTCTGTTGTGACGTTATACAACCAAAACCCAGGTGTCTCAAAATTACGATTATTGTTAGAATCAGTTTAGTGCTGACAGAACAGTTGGTACAGAGGAGGCTGTTAGCTCAAAGAGCCATTGTTCAGATTGACACACATGACAAATTCAAGGAACATTCAAGGCTCTTCCAGACAGATGATTAAAGCAGGGCACTTATGAAACACAGTAGAGGAGAAGAAGGGTCATGAAGATATGACACAATAAGGAAAATAATTAGGTAGAAACTGCTAAATACTCTGAAGAGGAAAAGAACAGAAAAGAGGTAAATTTGAACCAAAGAACGATGAGCAAATTATTCCAGAAATTCAAGTACTACAGTGGGGAAGGAGCATTAAAACCCTTAGCTGGGAGTCTGTTGTGCTGCTGGTGAGGAGCTGCCTGGGACTGTGGGTATGGCACCTCGCTGCCTGTACCTCTGTAAAAACTCCAACCATGTCCCACTTGAGTGACAGCTAAAATTCACTTCTAAAACACACCTCAGCCTAGAATGTCACATTACCACCCCAACAGTCTTAGAAAGTTAAGTGTGATGTTCTTTCCCTTTGTTTCACCTGGTTACATCTTTCTGGTGTTCTTGGCAGAGATTGTAGGATGTATCAGTACTCCTCTGGTTTTGGTTTTACACCATGTAACTGAGATGGGACCCAGGCAGCTGAGTCATACAGTGAGAGGAAAGGTTCCCTGGGAGCTCGTCAAGGTGGGTGAGGCAACAGTTGGTTTCCAGCTGCACCAGTGCTGTGATGGCCTCCCAGAGCAGCCTGGGAGACATGATGATGCTGACCTCCACTCCCTGCAAAAAAGCCACTACAGGATGTATTTCCTGAGCAATTCCATTTCCATTAGCAGCAGCCCAGCCCCCCGGCTCATCTTACTTGTTCAAAATAAAGAAGCATAACGAACCAGTTCTGAAAGCAGTTCAGACACTTACCTTATTACCTGCTCCTCAAACCAGAGATGGCATTTCACAGGTAAACAAAGTGAACTGATTCCTGTAGCTTGCAGTTTCTGTGTTACGGCTGAAATGTCTGCGTTTTGGAACACAGGCAGACTCCCGTAATATTTGCCATCCCTTAGTAGCTTCATCCACAGCTATGCAAGGCACCTGCACACCCATCTACAGATGTGGCCATCCTGGACCTTCTGATGCCTTCCCACTTGGAAAGAGCTGCATTTCTTCTGCATTCACTTGTAACGTTCCTCATGCCTTGCCAGCCTGCTGTGAACTCTCCATTAATGTTCCACAGGCACTCAGGTGGTGCGTGAGCAGCCAGGCACCTGAGCACTGCACGACCCCACATGTGAGCACTGTGCTTCCATACATTATGCAGGGTGGCTGAGTAATGAATTCCAGGTAAGCAAAGTCACTCCTAATGTCTGAAAGGAAAATGCTAATCATAGTTGTAAGGAGCGTGAGAGGACTGAGGTTTTTCTTGTATGACAGTTCGTCAGTAATTAGTATGAAGTCATGTGAGGAAACTTCCCCCTCAGGTACATGGTGTGCTGCAGAGAAGTTCATGTTTCCTAAGATGAAACCTTGATCAGAGGAAACATTTCTTGTCTATACATGTAACCGGGTGGCTACTCTTTGCCCTTTGTGCATTTGTATGATCTAATTTCTCATTGCAATCACTCGGTATAATGGAAGGGTCTTTCACCATCTCTCCAGCTCTAGTCCCCATTCATAAATAAATGCACATCACAGATAATAGCATGAAATTCCTTCCCTCCTCTCAGCTTATCTTCCAGCTTAGCCAAAACCTTGAAGAAAAAACTGGTTGTGATGGGACCTTCAGCACCAGCACCAGGCTGCTGCTGGCTGTGCCAAAGCCTCTCCTACCTGCTATGCCCATCCCTGTCCTTATCCCACAGGGCTCGGGGCCCTGGGCACTCCTTGGGATGTAACAGTGAGCACATCTTCACACAGGTCTGTTCAGTACTCTTCTAAAACCATTTCACATCACGCAGCTAGCTCTCAGCCTCATGTTCTCATGATCCAGGGTGGTCTTTTGGCAGACTTTTACAGTACTTTTTTTCTGCCTTTCTTGGAAAATGATTCCTCTGTAACCCCTGATTTCTTAATGTCCCATCAATTCATTGATTGTGAAGAGGTGAAGAGGTAGAACATGACAGGTGCTTTAGTGGCTGTGTTCCATAAGCCTAGAGATAATAATTCAGCCTATTTTCCCAAGTAAAACACCACTGAGAAAGAAAGCAAGTTGTTCTGCTTCTCACAAAGTGCTAAGTGTGCAGGAGTGCATTGCCTGGCCTATTCAGGACTCCCAAGAACTCAGAGCAAAACAGCTCAGAGTGTGAAATGAGGACAACGCTTTCTGCTGCTCATCTTTTGTCTTGCTTATTAAATAATGAGCCCTTCAGGGCCAGAACCGTCTCTTATTATAGGTACACACAAAACCTAACACCCAAGTGCTCATTCTGGTTTGTGCTTCTAGTGGCTCCTACAATTAAAACAACACTAGAAAGAATGTTTGGGGTTTTTTTTATGGTCACCGGCAGATTGACAGATTGACAGCTAGGTGAACTGCTTTCCAAAATGGACTTGTGGCTGAGAGGATAAAAGGCAACCAGAAATGCACGCTGATTGGGCTACTGTTAAACAAACCCCAAATAAGTCACCGCACGGCAGCTGGTACTCGCTGTACAAAAGCCAGGAGACGATGCGCAGTTTCACGTGCAGTAGGAGCTCTGCCCTGTGTGCCAGGAACGCGTGCTTCCCTGATCAGGGCTGCAGGACACCATTCCCCGCTCAGCTGCTCCTCCGTCGCTGCCCTGCTGCTGCAGAGCAGCTCTGGCTGCCTCATCAGCAGCGTTCGGCCCGTGATGGCACAGGCGCCTGTCAGTCTTGGGGACAGGTATATATTCTTTTTGTCTGTTATAGAAGCAGATCACGGACACATTTTCTAAAGCTCATACTGCGTCTACCATTTCCCTCAGTAATCTCCCTCAAAGCCCACGGCACTGAACACAGTGGCACTGGGCACATCTGAGAGTCCCGCAAGCCGCTGTTCGCCCCCCTCGCCCTATCTATTGCTTAGAATAGGCTGCTCCTTTGTTGCACGCTGCATTCGCTGTAAGTATCACCTGCCATTTCTCATAACCAAGCCAGTCGCGTGCCTAAAAACGCGCCAGCGCCGGCGCACAGCGCGGTGCCGGACGGCCGCACGGCGGCTGCGCGCGGACAGCCAATAGCCGCGGCGGCCCGAGCGGCGCCGCCGAGCCGATAAAAGGCGGGGGCGGGACCGCCGGCTTCGTCTGCTGCGCCGCAGCCCGCGTGCCGATGCTGGCGTTGAGCGCCGCCCGCCGCCTGCTGCGGCCGCCCGGGGAGCTGCTGCCGCCGGGGCTCGCCTGCGTGCGAGCGGCCGGAGCCCGCGGCTGCAGCTCGGGCGGAGCGGGCCCGCGCAACCCGCTGGTGTATCTGGACGTGGGCGCCGACAACCAGCCGCTGGGGCGCGTGGTGCTGGAGGTAGGCGGGGCGGGGAGCGGCGGCCGGCGTGGCGGGCCGCAAGGTCAAGGGAGGGCGGGAAGGGGGAGAGGGGCGGCTGGCGGTCGGGGGGCGGTGCCCGCCCCGCAGCCCTGCCGGCACTTCTCGCACGCCTTTTGCGTTGGGTTCCCGGCGTTCGGCGCCGTGCGCTTCCGCCCCGTGGCGGCGAGGGGCGACGTGCCGAGGGCGCAGCTGGGCTCGGCCGTGCCGTGAGCGCGGGGTGCCTTTGCCCCCTGTGTCCCCGCGTAGTTGCGGACACGATGGTGTGGTTCGTAAGGATGTCGCCGAGATGGTTTGGTGTCTGGCCGGAGCCCAGCTCCTCGTTCATCCCGGAGAATGTCGCTGTGTGCGTGAGCTGCACGCGTACGTTTGAGGTGGTCGGAGGCAGAAGTGCTGCTGTGCGGGATCCTCCTGCGTCAGTAAGATTTGGTGAATGTCTAGGCGGTGTTGTGTGCCCTGCGTGCCACCTTGAGCCGATGTTGCTTTTTCTAGGTGGCGCGTAGTGCTCGTATTTAGGATCAGTAGAAAGAGGTGTAGCAATCCCAGAATTTCCTGACTGCCGTGAGTCAGGTTGGATAAGCACTTTCTGTGCTTCTTTTTCCCTTCTGCAGGGTTTCACAGATGGCCCTGTGCCAGAGAGAGCTCGCTGCTCTGCTTATACCAACGGGGCTTTTGTCCCTGGGGCCTGTGCCAGGAGGGAACCCATAGGTTCCTCCTGATGTTTCTGTTTTCAGGGCTGTTTTTAGATATTGCTGAAGTCAGTCATCATTAAGTTGCCCAAATTTGCATAGCAAAGGATGCCATTCACTGCTGGCCACTACTTGCCCACACTGCGCAAACATTAGGTTTTTGGGTGGCCTGTGTTTTCCAACACCTCATGTTTGAGTAAAAGGGTTTAGCTGAACCAGCCTGTCACACAGAGGTTTTTTCTGTGTATACCCAGACAAGCCAGCTAACTTCTATTTTGTTTTTTCTTACAGCTGAAAGCAGATGTTGTTCCAAAGACAGCAGGTAAGGCCACATGCTGTGATTTTCATACTTGAAATGGTAGGAAGAAGAATGTTCTGTTGCTTTATGGAAGCCATTTCCATTATCCTTCTCCATTGATTAAATAGGAAAAGTTTGTACCCTGCTCTGAGGCAGACTTCAGGCTTTGTATCTGTAGCTATACAGCAGAGGATTTTTGAGGGTGAAAATGATCGCTTCACTAATACTGCCTTTTTTTGGTTCATGAACTTTGGAACTAGTTGACTGTGTTTGATTCTGTTATATCATGTATGGGTAACATAATGTTTTATGCTTTTGTTTTTTTAGAGAACTTTAGAGCGCTTTGTACTGGTGAGAAAGGATTTGGTTATAAAGGATCCACCTTTCACAGAGTTATTCCTTCATTTATGTGCCAGGTAATGTTTGCCGTTTGGTTTTACTTCGAATGTTATGAGTATGCTATTGATGTATTTTTAGAACCAGTGATACCAGTGGTAACACTTTAAGTGTCCCTGCTCTCACTTCTGCTTACTGCATTTCTGATCTTGCTGTGGCAGCTGCTTGGCGTATGTTTTGTACAAATAGATGCAAATAGATTCACTTTAAAAGAGAAAAAGCAACTTGGCTTAAGACTGCGTGCTTTTATAGCAGTGTACTTAAGGTGGGGCACACTTGGTGACTGGCACTTGTTTGGGAGAACTGTTTATGGGTAGAAAGACAAGCAATCTTACCTCTGAAGCCAGTTCAGAGAATAGTGTGCCCAATCTTAGTGGGTTAATTTGTTCACAGTAAACATTATGTTTCAGTGGAAAAAATAGGGAGGGGAAGATGGTGTAGAAAGTGTTGGTAAATCTGGGTGGCACAGCCTGAAGTAGGTTGTGTTTTGATTTGAAAGATACCTTTCAAAATTCTGAAATAAAGCCCATATTAACTTTTTTTTTTTTTACAAAAAAAGCCTTTTTGGAAGCCCTTTTCTTACTACATTCTGCTGCTGTGGTGCAGTGGACTGTATAATTCCTGGTAGTCCTCTCTTCCCTTGGGAGAAACTCCATTTCAACAGTATTGTGTTGTAGAATGACTTTGAAGACAACTGGAAATCAAATGGGCTTTCTGTATTAATTGATGGCTGTGGTGGCCCCTCATTCTTGTTTGGCTGTTTGGGTGTTGTTTTGTTGTTTTTTGTAACAAACAGCTATTTGAACAAGAAGTCCTCATCTGATGACCCATTTATACCTAAGAAGGTGGACAGGTGTGCTGTAAAAAAAAAATATATATAATATCTTGCCTTTAAAATGCAAATTAGCTTTTGTGGTGATGATAAACTGACAAAATTTAGCAGTCTTGCTGATGTCATAAATAAAGCACAAATCCTATCCTCAGTTGTACCACTAATTTTTGAAGTTAGTATAATTTGGACTGACTTGTCGTCTTCGTTTGTCTGCACAAATGGACCTGAAATGAGGACATAGGTGGCTGATGATACAGTGAAATGATGACTTAACATCTGGGGAGTACTCAGTAGTCGCTACAGGAGTGAAATATTGTCAAGGGTTACAATGATTTTTAAGATGAACAAATCCATAGGCCTTTCCACTGACTGAGATGGGGTGTTGATGTGAGTCAGGCAGTCACTATGCCTAATTAGAGTCAGTCATATCCAGGTGATGGCTATGACTTGTAATTAAGATGCCTCCTTACAGCACATGATATGCAAAGCATACTTCTGGGATTGCATACAATGCATACATCTACATACTGTCAGAAGAGATTGCTCAAGGTGAGAACACGAAGATGAGTATCACGTGCAGTGTTTGTTGCGTGACTGCTGTGTGCCAGCACAGTGGTTTCTGGGAGCAGAGCCAGTGAGTTGTTGTGCACAGAGCTCAGGAGCTGCCTTTGGGAGTTGCTGTGGTAGGGTTCTGGTTTAGGCTTTTAGTTTTCATGTGTAATCTAAGGGAGGTGGCCACATCCATGCCAGCAAGCACATGCAGCTGAGGAAGCATGGAGTACCTTGGATGTAGCATGGGATAATGATGTAGTTGAGAACCTACAATGATGGTTTCTGCTTTCCTGAAGAAAAACGTGTGACATAGAGGTTTGATTTGTAGCTTGTTTTTGTGAGGAATAGCCTGTTTTATCATGTCTTTTAAAAAAATAAATACAGAAGTTCTGGATTATGACTCCCAGAGATTCTGAATGCTTTTCAGTTATGTCAGTTCACCTATAGGTTTATGCATGGCCATCCTGTTCTGTGATGCGGAGTCAGCACTGACAGGTGTGTGTGTGTGTGTGTGCCTGCTGACTGGGAGCCCAGGTGGCTGCATGCTGCTGCTTTGCCAGCTCTCAGCCCTTACATGAGAAAAGCTGTTAATGGTGAATAGTGATGACGGATCTTAGGAGTAAGAACTTTTTTTTAAAGGGGGGATGGGGATAAAATTCTCCTTGTGTGCTTGTGGCTATGCATTTTGGTGTAATGTGTGTGCTTGAGGGCCTTTTAATTCTTAAAAGTACAACTGAATTTCTTTCAGTATGTTTGGGAATAAGAATGGTAATACAGGAAGATTGTTTTAGGCATTAGGGATGTCATCTGGAGATTATTAATGAAATCTAGAGCAGAAATTTGCTTTTAGTTTATTTCTTCTTCATCTAGTTACATGATTTTAAATCTTCACATGAACATACTTAAGAAAATTTGGTGTTTTTATTACTCCTACATTAGAGCAGATGAGTATATTTTGGCAGCAGTACTTCTGGTGTAAAATAACACTTGTGTGCTAGTAATGTTAATATCTATTGCTTTTTCAGGGTGGTGACTTCACAAACCATAATGGAACTGGAGGAAAATCAATTTATGGCAGTAGATTTCCAGATGAAAACTTTCTACTTAAGCACGTAGGACCTGGTAAATAAACATTTTTCTTTTCTGGCCACTGTAACCTTTGATGCACTGGTCTTAGAAATAAACTGTTTTTTGGGGAAAAAAAGCTTCTTTAGATATGTGGTGCATGTGAGAGTTACAGAAATATTACTGATGTTTAACATTATTGTCCCTGACATGTATTTGTGTAGACTTTATGAAAGTGTTAATCCGTAATAGATGATATTGCTCCTTATATGACAGAAATGTTCAAAATATATCTATGAGGTTTTGGTATTTTACTTAAATTCTACAAAGGTGAAAATACTGCTTTTTATTTCCTCTTTTTAAATTTTCTCTTTTGTAAGTCATGACTTAATTTTTATTCAGGTGGTTACTATAGAAGTAAAATCAATATGGGACTTCTGTCTACTATAATACAAGTACATCCTTTTAAGCTTAAATAAAATCCAGGAAAAAAGGGAAACCTATGCATAAAAATATCTGATTAAATGTTAAGTATCTTCTTGGGATGGCTACCTCCTTAGTACAAGGAACTGTTGCTACGGTTGAACCACAGTAGAAGTTATCTGATACTGATTACTCTTAAGGCTTACTCAAATATTACTACAGTTCTTGCTGTGGAAGGAATAGAGGTTGGGCTGGAGGGAATAGGTAAAGACAAGAGGTTGACATTAGAAATAATTTAGAAATCATTTGGAGACTGTCATGTATGTCTTCTGTCCATTATTAGTCTAAACTTGTAGAGGGGAATGGTCTTTTCTATGACAGGCTTCTGCTACTGTTCTAAAACCTGCTTCTGTTCCAGGTGTTCTCTCAATGGCCAATGCGGGACCCAACACAAATGGATCTCAGTTCTTCATCTGCACTGCAAAAACTGATTGGTATGTTTTTAGCCTACCCTATTAACCTAATGAGTTGATGCCTGGATCCCTAGGTGTTGTAGTTATTTTTGGCTGTGGTTTAGTTTATCCATTACTTATGGAAAATAAACACCTTTGTGTAACTTGAGTGCTCAGTCTGGCCTACCTCACTGTTATCCTTGACATATTGCAGTTGAAAATACAGCAGCTGTACTTTCTTCTGTGCTCTGGGGTAGACTGAAAGTTTTAATTAAGAGTCTCAACAAGATAAGGCCGTGGTTTCTTTTAACATGTCTAAAACCCGTAGTGAAATGGTTTTCTTGTCACTAGAAGTGCAGTTGTTTCTTTCCTGTAATTGGAGTAGATCAGCAGGTGACAGCTATGAAGGTCTGCTTACATCCCTTCAGTGAGCTATATGTTGCTGAGTAAACACGCCTTTGTTATTTCTCTTCCAGGCTGGATGGAAAGCACGTTGTTTTTGGGCACGTAAAGGAAGGAATGGATGTTGTGAAAAAAATTGAGAGCTTTGGTTCCAAGAATGGAAAGACCTCCAAAAAGATTGTTATTACTGACTGTGGCCAACTGTCGTAGCCTTTTGCTCCGCTGTTAAGGACAACTTCAATGCTGTGAAGAATGAATCATAAACATTTCTGATCCCATGAGTAGCAATATGAAGCCATGTTTTCTATTTAACTTGGTCCTACTTTTATACTTGTATTGAATAATATGAATTAAAAGTGTAGAATGTGTGTGATCTGAGCTATTGTGGTAGTCACTGCTGTGCTGACTTGGCAGAGTCCTACTGTGTTCTGAAAGAAGTAGTGCAGTAACTGAGAGTCTGCCTGTCCTGCTGATAACATTCTTAATATGTGAGTGCTTCAGGTACTAGAGTTGGTGGTGAGGCTGACAATTCAGCTCTGTAACTGAGGGGTAAATAAAAGCTAAACTGTGAAATACCATGTTTACTTCAGTTCCAGTAACCCCTTTCTGTTCTGTCTCACCATCATTGAGAAAAATGGTACTAACTGGTGTTAATCAGGGGTAACTGCAGCAATTATGTCAAGTATTTTCTTTGTGTCTCAAGTTGATCCAGTAGAACTATTAATGTATGGTTGTGGGTTTTTTAATTAATGTTAGATCTATTTTTGTAGTCTAATCACTGTTTAAAAATTACCTATTCCTTACTTCAGCAGAACAGTGTGAATTCTGGGTTGAGTAGCAGCCTGCTTCCAGAGCTTTATCTGTGCAATAAGACCACAAATGAGCCAGAAGATCATAGGACAGTGAACTTGCTTGAAGTACAGTTCTTCTCTGATCATGTAATCAGAATGCAGCACAGTTCTCAAGAGATGGGCTGGTTTTGCACTTGGAGAGCATAAACAAGAGTGAGAACATAAACATAGTGAGCTTATTTGAGTGAGCAATGGGCTCTATTGCTATTTTTCTGTTATTCTGGCCCTGCGAGGTCAGCCTGCCCTTGATATTTCTTTTCGTTGTGGCTTCTTCTCATCCATCAGCAGGAGTCAGAATTGGTCACCATGGAATTGCATGGCCAATGGGTACAGCAAAATTGTTGTGGTTGATGCATGAGAAGGAAAGAATTTAGCTGATCAGTTTCATTTGTAGAAACTGGTGTGTTTTTATGTGGAATCCTTGAGCAGTAACAAATGTTGGAACCTTGCAGTACTACTTCTAGAATTGCTGAAGTTGTAAGCTTTCCATGCTTGGGGGGAAAAGCACTTGGCTGGCTTTATGTGATCATCTTCTGCTGAAGAGAAAAATAAAATGTGATAGCTCTGTTCAACTGTGAATTTACTTCCACTGCATTCTGCTACCCACGTGGGTTTTAAAGTAATTTGCACTGCAGTTTTTTCCTACTTGGAGCTGCATTCTTGTGTATACATAGGAGGAGTGTAGTCTTACAGGAAAGTGTGATTTATGAGCTTCCCTTCACTAAAGCTGTTTCATCTTTGCATCATTTTTGATTTATTTGTACTGTTTTGGTTTCTTATAACAATTGTCTTCTCAATTTGTATATAAAAACTAATTTAAACTAGTTCTGCTATAAAAGGAAAAAAGTTGTTCCTTTCTTAAATAAGACTGTGTACTCTTATTTGAAAGTAGAAAAATGTGATGCTGAATTTTGGTGTGCAAACATGGGCTTCGTTTAGAAAAGAATCATAGAATCTTCATTTGGAAGGGACCTTTAGAACTGCCTCCTAGTCCAACTCCCCTGCAGTGAACAGGGACACCTACAGCTGGATCAGGTGCTTAGAACTGCATCCAGCCTGACCTTGGATGTTTCTAAGCACAAGGGGGCCTCCTACCTCCCCTCTGGGCGATTTATGCCGGTCCATCACCACTCCTATGAAGAACTACCCAGTCTAAATTTCCCCTCTCTTAGTTTGAAACCGTTTTGCCTTGAATCTAGCAGGCACTGGAGCTTTCCAGGCTGCTTTCTCGTTTTCTGGGATCCCTCAGCTGCCGCCGGCAGCCTGGGGAGCAGCGGTTTCTCCCTTCGCGGTGCCCCATCTCTGGGTGGGTGTGCAGCTGGCGGCTGGAGGAGGCGCTGCAGGCCGCTTTTTTACTGCGCAGTCCTCTACCTCCCAGGGTTGTTAGGGACACAGAGAAAGGCTTTAAGGACTTGTTTCGACTGTGAGAGGATACAATGCCCGAAGTGATTTTTGAAATCGACTGAGCTGTCAAATCCCCGCAGGCCGCCGATTTCCCCTGTGTTGTAAGGCGCGAGAAGGCGGGAGGCGAAGCGCGATGTGACCGCGGGGTGGCGCTGCTGCTCGCCGGCGGCGTCGGGCGGTCCGGAGGCGGGTCGTGGTGCGCGGGGTGGAGGGGGCGTGGGGAGCAGTGCGCGGAGCCAGGGGTGCCGACGGATGGGTGCCAAAATACCGAGTTTGCATTGCGGAGTTTTTTCAGCGAACTCACAAATGTTTTTGTTTAGTCTCGTGTTTTAATTACGTCCCAGACTCTGCTTACATAGGTTGCTTTCATTGGTGCTGGGCTGGGGCTGAGTGTTTGCCTTTGTAACGTCCGAATACTTGGAAGAAGTGGCATCGCAGGTATCAAATAGCGCTCCCTGCTGCAGTGCAGGCACCGCCTGCGGCAATGTATCCACCCACCGTCAGAGCATGGTGGATGTGAATGATTGAAACGTACACTGATCACTTGATGTGGCCTTTTCAGGGACGACGGATGCTGTGCTGAAGGCTTGTGGCTGCACAGACCTTCCCTCCTGGCAGTGAGGTCTGGGGGAGTGTGGTGTTGTCCATTGACAGCTTCTGTCTGCGGTGTGAGCAGTGAAGATGTCCTGGGACGCTGCTGGAAATGAAATTCTGCTGATGGTTTTGACCTGAGTTCAGTGCAAGTGTATCAGAGCTCAGTGCTGACTGAGTTGCTTGTTATTTGTTAAGAGGTTCAGCGAATGAAAACTCAGAATTAGGTCATCATTGGGACTGATGAAGTTCGAGCAGAACAGAGGAAAGCCCAGCAGCACTGTGACCCCTCCCTTAAGAAGGCAGCAGCACACTCAGGTCACCAGTGGTCTGTAGGAGAGTGGTGTAAATGGGCGGGGAACCGGGCTTCAAGCCCACAGCCATAGCCCCAGCCGTGCGTCCCCACTGGGTGGACTGCGAGCAATCCACCTGGTTTGGTAACGTGCCCTGTGCTTTACTGGGTAGGAGCCCACTGCTGCTGAGTGGCACTTGGAAGCCCAGCTCTGCTGCGGAGCAGTGGGACCGTGCACTGGGCTCCTGCTGTGCTGTCTGGCACTGGGCAATGTGTTTCTTCTGGCATTCCTTGGCTCTAGCTGAGGGAGGGCAGTGGTGGGTGGATCCAGAGGCTGCAGTGCAGTTCTGGTGACCATTGACTGTAACCACCCAAAAGACAGCTTGGATGAACTATCACTTTTTTTTACTAGCCAGCACAACAAAGGAAAAAGGGCATGTATCAGAAGGAAAAAATGACTGTGCCTTTAAAACAGGGTCAGGGAGAAGTTAAAAATGTGCAGATACAGAGCTTTGTGGGAGGGGGGGGACTCTGTCACCATTCTCATTTTCACTCACCTCCTACTTACATATGGGAAGGTGGGCAGAGCAGCTGCTGAAATTACCAGGTGGAAATCGCTTTTAGCAGTTGCAAGTACCGGGTGTTTTTCCTGCTTACTCTGGCCTCACCCCCAGCACACTCTCATGATGTGGGGCCAAATGCCTCCCATCCATCTGTCTGTCCATCCTTTCTTCTGTTCCGTCTGTCTGAGCCATGCCCGGCAACCAGGAGCTGCTCCCCTGGGATCCAAGGCATGAGGAGGCAGCAGCTGCATGGTTCAGCTCTGCTGCAGCCATAAATTTTGCATTAGCACTAAACAGTGCTCACTCCAAGTGATGCAGTGCCTTGGATTCTTTTTCTGCCTGCCAAAAGTCAGTGTTTGGTTGGGATTTTATTTTTTTGGAACAGGCTTTGCTATTAACTTGATGGTTGCCAAGGCCAAACAAAGTGCAAAGTGTCCTTGGAGAAAGCTACGTGATTCTGTGCATTAAAATCCAGGGGATGCCAACACACGAGCTCAGCCTTGCAATGTCACGTGGCTTGCTTGTGCTGCCAGCACCCTATAAAAGCACTGCTGAATTTTTAAAGAATATTCCCATGCTTAAACTGTAGAGGTTGAAGCTTTGCCTTCTTTGTCCCGCTTGCTGCACGGGACCGCCCAGCCCACAGCCAGCCCTGCAGGGCCAAGGGCAGCACCCAGCTGGGAGCCGCAGCTCGTACTGCACACTCTTGCCATTGCTCCATGCTGACCCCAACCCTTGGTGCATTGAGCTGCGGGGGGGGCAGCATCTCCTCAGTCCAAGCAGGAAAAACGTCCAAGCATCTCTCTGCTGAATGCTTCCATTTGCTTGCAGAGTGATCAGGATTGCACGGAGCTTAAGAGCTTAACACGGCAGGGGGAGAAGGGGAGATGGCTGCAGGACCAGCCGCTCAGTGGTGGCTGCTGCTCTAACACAGTGCCCACGGGGTCAGGGCAAATTTGCTCGCTTTTCCAGCACTGTCATCTGGTTTCCCTCACAGATGCTCTGAGCTGTGCTGCCCTGGATTTGGAAAACAGTGCTCGTGCACACAGACACAGGAACACACAGTGAAGGTAAATAAGATGTTCCTTTTAGTTGCAAGGATGACTTCATTTCCGGGGTGAGCTTGTGGTTAGAAACAGAAAGCATAGAGATTGTTTTGGAACAGTAGTAGAGGTAATTACGTCTTCCTCTTCTCCACCTTTCCAGCACTGCTCCTTTCATGATGAAATGAAAGGAAATGTTTTCTTTTCCTCTTCACAATACTGTGAAAGAATTTTCCAGAGCCCATCCTGATCCACTGGCTTCCAGCAAACTTTGGCCCTGCTTGGGATCCTGCTGCTTGCAGACCCCATGCTGCCCCACACTTTACAGCCAGAATGTCAGAAGCATGATGTTCAATGTGTACAGCCAGCTCTTCTCCAGCAGTTGCAGTCCCATTCCTGGAGCACTTCCAGCAGTGCACTGGAGTCCAGCTGCAGGTGATGGCTTCACTCCCGTTTCATTGCTGCCCCAGCTAATGAGCTGGCTGCCACCTCCCATAGGTGATCCTGAAGGTGCTGAGGAGTGGCAGAGCAAGGGAGGGATGTCACCTGCTCCCAGTGTCCCATCTTAGCAGTCGCAGCAGCATCCTGCAGCTGGCAGCAGCTTTACCTATTCTTTGCACTTTCTGTTTTCTTTGCTTTCTAAACTGAAAAAGCTCTCAGTGGGATTTTGCAGCTGCAGACATTATTATCCCAGCCAGGAGAACTCAGTTCCTTTTCTTCCTCTTTTCGGGCATTTGGAGCACCAGCCCGTGCCAGCTTCCTCTGCCCAGAAGCCGTCTCAGTTTCTCAGGAATGAGGCTGAATGGAGTTTTTCAATGGCTTCAGTAGCAGCTTGCAGATAACAGAAATTTGTTCCATGTTGTTCTTTGCAAGCAGAGCCCCTGACAGAGTAGCCTTAATTCTCTATGGAGGAGTCAAAGAGTTAAAATAATATTGCCCCAGTGTGTCATTGCTGACTAAGGTCCTGGGTTTAACAAGACCTTAAATTGTTCATGTTCTAATGATGTAATTTGTTATCCCGAATTTCCCCCTATTTTGTCATTAGAGTGCCCGTCTCTAAGGTTGTAACTTCAACACAAATTCTTCATTTGAAATCAGCCACACTTGTGTGTCTGGGTGATAAACTGGTAGCAGCTCTGGTCTCACCTGCTCGATGCAGTCCTGTGATTGCTGCCTTTCCACTGAGCCAGATGCTGAGGCCTGCCCTGCCCTGCACTGGGATCACTGGCTGGCCACCAAATTCAGCCAGGTAGGTGGGATATATTGGAAGAGGGCAGTGGTCCCCAAGGGAAAAAGAGCAGGAAAATCACTTCTGTGATCTTCAGGTTGATACAGATGTTATCCAATGGGTGACATTTTTCTTATATTCCAATCCAGCGCGATTTATTAGGACAAGAGTATTTCCTGCTGGGGATATAATTAATTTATGATCAATTATTTCTTTCCTTGTTTTCTTTTGTTGTTGTTGTTGTTGTTTTTGTGGTCTTGTAGCCAGGTTTCTCAGAGCTGGAGGACCAATACCGAGGTGGCTTCATTACCTCCAGAAGACCATCAACAACAGTGAGCATAGCTAACATGAAAAGATGGAAACTGGAGGAAAAAAGGCTATAGAGCAGAGAGAATAAAAACAAGAGTGTAAGCTACGTTCTTTACTTTTGGAAACTTTCCAACAATCTCTAATACACATTAGCGAGATATCCTGCCTTGCAGAATGAACTATCTGATATTACATCTTAGCCCTCCACATTTTCAAGTTCCTTGCCCTTTATTACAGCCACTGGTTTATTAAAACTAGACATGGACCTAGATAAAACCTCGTCATGAAAGTGACTGAATGTCTGCCTCCGAAGCCTGCAACTAGCTACAACTGCTCTCTAATGCTTAAAATAACGCTTAACCCAGTGGAACACCCAAGAGCTGCTCATCCCTTCTCTCTTTGCTCTCTGTGAACAACACTCCATGTGCCTGGATGTGCGGGAGCTGACAGCATGCAAAACTCCCTGCCTGCTAACGCTCCTGGTGTGGTGGGCAGTGTCTGAGGAGCCACATTCCATCCTATGAAGCATGATCGATGATGAGTCTGAAAGGGTACTGCATCTGACTTGTTTTGAAGTCCATTCATGTGACCTGTTCTGCTTCCAGGACTAGCTGGCAGTTAATTTCCTCTCGCTTTTTTTCCAAAACGTCCTTCCCATGTCCTTTTGTTTTATGGTCTTCACTAAGGAATGTTGTCCTCTGGATCATTTTTATTGGCTTTGCTTTTTAATAATCAGCATTTGTGTTTTAATGCAGTGGGGTTTTTTTTGGTAACAAAATTCATAGCTTAGAAAGAAATCAAAGCAGCCTTTCATTTCCTCAGATAGATCTGAAATGTGATTACTTTTGTAAGTTGTAAATAAAGAGCTGGTAACTGATGCTTAATGGGATGCACTCCCAGCGTGTTTTCAGCATCCACTGATAGGAAAACTGCTGAGTTGCTGCATCGGGCCACTTCGTGCTGCTCTTTTCACTCCCAGGTCCATCCAGGCTGCTTCCCTGATGGCTTCTGCCAGAGGTTTTTTTTATCCCCATAATCTGCTCTGGCAGTTCAGCACAGGGAGATTCAGGGGGCATTAACTCCTATTGGACAACAAAAAGCTGTAAGAGCCATCTTCCCGATGACAGTGGGTGAGGGCCCAGCAGAAGGAGTGAGTCTGGAGACAGTTTTGGTAACAGAAAAAGAATTCTAGTATTTAAAATCAAATTATTTTCCTCCCTGATTGACAGTCAGGTTGGAAGCAAGTCTGAGTCCCTGAGGCCACGCACTCACACCCCAGTGAGGCCCTCCCCTGGGCCGCCTGTCCTGCACCCTGAGCTGCGAGGCTGGGCTGTGTTGGAGGGATCCTTGGAATGGCCGGGCTGTGAGGCAGCGGGACCTCGAGGAACTCAGCTGTGCATGGCCGCTCCCTGTGAGCTCACGCTGTCAGGCTGCCAGCAGAACTGGGGCTGGCTTTCCTCACACCGTCACAGCAGGGAGGGTCCAGGGAGGCTCCCAGCCCAAGGGGACCTCCACAAGGACCCGGAGGACCTGGAGATACTGAGGCGTGCACAGGCTGACGTGGTCCCTGCATGCGTGGCTCGCTCAGTGCTCCCAGAAAGTGTACAGAGCACAGCAGCAGCAGCAGCACAGCATCCAAACTTGTGACTCCAAATCCTGTAGCTTAGCTCCAGCCCAGCCACTGGGGGAAAGCAGCCCTCCTGAAGTAGTCATCACATGCACAGTGAGGGGTGGGAGGTCAGTGGTGTGTCACAGGGACTAGGACTAAAGAAGGGCTGGAAGTGAAGGGACTGAGTGACTGAATTACACTGTGTGAGTGTAATGTGGGAGAAAATGCCAGGTATGTAACTCACTGTATGAAAGCACTAAAAGAAACAACACCTGGAAATTAAGGCATGCAAATTCATTTAGGAAATGAGAACCAACACCTGAGCAGTGAGGATGATGAGTATTGGACCAAGCTACCAATTTATGTGAGTCTTCCAGTCCAGATGAAAGCATGCCAGAAGTGTTACAAGTCTGAGAGCAACTAGCTGAAACTCAGTGCCTTGTAGCATGCAGGCTGTCAGGCTGGATGCTTTCATGTTCCTTTTTGGCCTCAGACTATAGGAAAAATGAAGAAACCAAAAGCCTCTTTCCTGATCTGAATCTTGCCTTGCCAGCACTCCTTATCATTTCTTTCTACTCTTGTCCTCAATCTGATCTTGGAGGAGTTACTTTCTCTGTCCTATTAGAAGTCTCTCTCTCTCACTCTGCTTTTAGTAGATAAAAACTGGGGAATTTGAAGGTCCTGAAGGAAGTCAGACTCCCAGCTTCAACTGAATTCAAAGGGAACTGGGTGCCAAATTCAGAGCTCTTGTGAAAGTTCCAACCCAGAGCCCTGAAACTCAGAGTAGCTTTTGAAAACCTTGTAAAAAGCAGGCTTGCTGATAGTGGGCTGTCTCAAGTTCTATTCCTTACTCTTATGCATTTTTCTGATGAGGGGGCTCTATAAATATGCATGATGATGATGTGAAATAGAGTAAATGTCTGGCTGTTGTGTATGAATTTTCTGCAGTGAAAATCACCGAAGTTATTTTACTGGCTGGTTATCTCAAAGCAGCAAGTATCCAGACGGTTGTCTCCAACTGTTGTTATTAAATTCAGCAGGAAATCCATCCTGTCCAGAAGAATTATGAGTTTCCATTTCTCCTGGAGATGTCCAGAGATGTTAGTGTGCATATGCTTGTGTTGCACAAGCAGCCAGCAGTGTGTGGGGCTGGGTTTTGATCTCATCCTGAGCTGGGGGAGGTGGGTTGGAGCTGTAAAACTGATGTCAGTGTCTAGCCTGGGGGTTTATTTAAGAAAGCAAGCCTTCCAAAACACCCTGATCACTCCAGCTATAAATATGTTTCACATCACAGGGCAGCATTTGAAATTAGTGGTTCGGCATCCCCATAGCGGGGCCCAGATGCCATCAGTGGCAGTCTTTGCCATTAAAGACTTGGTGTTTGTCAGCTATTTCTGCTCAGAGGTGTGTGAGATACCACAGTTTCCCCTTTTACTTAAAAGAGGAAATAACTGTGGTGGCAATCTGGTCTTTGTCACTGCTGTAGATGCTAAACCACAGAGTCCTGGTCCCTTATGTATCCCATAAGGCCCATTGGGGGTGGGACTCATCTACCAACGGGTAAGGAAGCAGAACCCTGACTGGGGGATTTGCCCTGACCAGGGGCCTGGAGCAGGTCCTCTCATAAGCAGCCATCTGGATGGCTGGGGAGGTGCTGCTGCTGCTGCTGCGGTGGCAGCCCCCAGTTGACACAGCTCCTAAATCCCCCCTTTTCTCTGTGGCACAAGACAGTCTGAAGATATCTGTGGCTGTCCCCTCACACACTGTTCCTTGCCCAGTTGACAGAGGACAGGATGGTAGAAATTTTATTTTTTTTCAGGTCATTTTGATTGCACAAAATGGCAGCTGTTGTCCTGGATAAGCTAGGAAGCCTGTTGGTGAAACCACACTGCTCAACTGTCAGCCTCTGTTTGTTTCACAGCCTGAGACTACATCTAACATGATGAGAAAAGTTCAGATTTGTCTTTAAAACTTTGATTTATCTCAAAAATCATTGCGTTCTTGGCAAAATACATAAGGGAGCATCTTTAGAATATCTGCACCAATCCTACATTTAACTCACTGTAATAACACAGCCAAGTATAGCCACCTGGCAGAAGTCTCCTAGAGAAACACAGCAGTACAGAAACATGATGCTGTAGCCTTGAGAAAACAGCAACAGGGCACTGACACTGTTCAGGTGTTTGATTTTATAGAAGATACTTCTGGACATGAATAAAATCAGTCTTGGTGAGCACGTATACACATAACTGTGCATTGCCAGCAATGCAACATGCCGTATACTGCAGTGAATAAATGCTGTTGTTGGAAGTGTGGAGTGAACCAACGCAACTGGGGCTTTGGAACTTCTGAAGGTCACTCTGGATCCACACCAGCCTTTCCATCTCAGCCAGAAGGCAGCCTTCAGAGTGGCAGGTGTCATTTCTCTAGTTCCACTGTGTGAGCACAGCATTGTACTCAGGATGCGGCCAGCCTGTCAGGCTGTCATGCACCTATGCCAGCAACAGCACATTGGCAACCACTGTTGTGGCAATGCCTTGCACAGTGCTTTCTTCCCTGGTGTCAAGTGTGTATAGTTAGGAGTTACTGTATGGTAAGTGTTGAGTCACGGCCTGAGCCACTGATTGAGCACCTGGGGAAAGGACCCAGTCAGCCCTGGGAGCACAGGTGAAGGCAGTTCAGCTGTGTGACCAAAGGGGTGGAGCCTTGCTGCACCTGTCTTAGACCCTATTTAAGGGCTGGCTGCCACTAGGGAAGGGTCTCTAGTTGGAGATCTCTCTTTTGTGAGCTTTTTTCTGCATACCTAGATCTGTGGAGAAGGGTGAGCACTTTTCCTTTTTAACACCTTTTCATTGTACTGGTTCCTTTGTCGTTACATTTCCTGTATCACCATTCCACTGTGTTGATCTTTCTGACCGTTATAGTCACCAAGATCTTAAGTCACTTTTTCTACCTTCCCCAGTTAGTGTAACCTTAATTCTGGAAGTTTTCTGAGGCTTTATATGTACAGAACAAAGCTTTTTCATCAGCTTTGGTACATTTACAACTTCTCATGGAGGAAATAAAAAAAAAACAGGAGTGTGTTGTCTAGCTTTTTCTGGGGCATAGTGCCCTTACTGCCTCCTCTCACTCTGGAAACTGCATGCCATATGCACTTCCCATTTCAGCCCTTCCTAGTGGAGTGGGGCTTTGGCAATTAGTAATGATACTGACACGCTGCTGTTCAGAAGAGCAGCACTGAAACCTCATACAAGCTAAAATATCTTCCAGTGATGAGTTCAAGATGGAGAAAGTTCCTTACACATTGCAGAGTGCCATACAGGAAGAATTTGAACAGCTGACCCTTAATATTTCCTATCTTTCAAGTGCTGTGTTTTACTATCTAATGGCTTACTGCTGACAACTCTTGATTATCTGGTGTAGCCAAAGGATTGGGATGGCCAAGACAAAGTAAAAACAAAGATAATATGAAGCATATGGCAATTAAATGCTAAGAAAACAAAGTCAGAGCACTGTGAGAGACCACAGTCCCTGAGCAGCACTGACCTGGGCAGGGGTGGCCACTGAGAACCACATGGTGGAAAAGAGCAGAGGTTCATCCAAGGCCTTTTGTAACTCACTTTAGACTCCCTGTGCTCCCAGTATGATTAATTCACAGCCTGGCAATCTGCACAAGAACTGGTGATGGCTGCTTGGTTTTTCTGACAAAGCCGCATTGCTTTAACTAAACATTGTGCACTGTATGTGTTACCAGCGGTGCTTCTATGTCAGAGCAACACAGGAAGATGGCGAGTATTTTGCACTGTTGATTACCTCTTCTTTCCACACTGCAGATAGGGGCTTGAATTTGCTCATTTTGTGATGTTTCCCACCCTGCATGATGCAAAGTACAGACTGCCTTTCCATACCAAACTGCCTGCAAGGGGAGCTCAGTGCAGGTGTATGTGGGAAGTGAGTGGGAATTGGGCCCAGATGTTGCAAGACATCTCCAGCTCCTAGCCAAGCTGCTGGGGGCTGTCAGCACAGCTTGCTGATCACTGGGGAAGTTTATGGGGGAGCAAAACTCCAGAGAAGGCAGCCACACATGGCAGCTTGGCCCAGCTCAGCTCCCACCAGGCTTCAGCATGCAGTTCAGCCACGACTGTGTGCAACTTTCTGATAGCTCCTCTTGAGCGGCTCTTCTCCAAAATAACCATCCTCGCTCTCTCCCACTGGCAGCGTGGCTCTGGAACAAGTGTATCACAGTTTTGGCATGTTTAGGACATGCTACCATAGTACAGCAATATTATGTGGCAAGAACAACATATGTTTTGGAAGGGAGTTCAGTTTATCTTAGCTGCTCCAAATTTACTTGACCTGTTTAATCCGGCTTTCACACTACATCATCTCAGTTGCTGGGATTGCTTTTAGGTCATGCCCCACGCAACGTGTGCAGCCAGTTGGCCTTTCATCTATATGTTTAATTGTCCAAAATGGTTTCCATGTGATTAACACAACCCTCCCCCCACTGGCAGACTGTGCTGTCCCCCCTTCAGTTGTCAAATGTGGGGGGGGGGGTGCCTACAAGGAAGGAATCGTACTCAGTTGGTGAGCTGGAGAACTTCCTCAGGGACATTATCAGATTGCTCCCTGCCTGGGGAGTACAGAGTTCATCACTGGGGGGGAAGTAGGTATTTGCTGTCACCATCACTTCTTCAAGAGAGAGCAGCTCAGCTCTGCCTCATCTCCTGCCAACAGCAACAGCCATTGCTCTGCCTGTCAGCCATTCTCTGTCCAGCTGAATCGCACTGGAGACACGAGGCAGTGTTGGGTGCTGAAACCTTACAAGGCTTACAGTTGCAGAATACACCCATGTGTCCAGCCTGGAAACTGGCTCCCACCCTGCAGAGAGAGACAGGCCCCCTCAGTTGGGCATTCATGGTGGACCAGATGGGGCCGTGGCTGGGGGCTGCAAAAGTTTCCACGTTTACCAGCTCCAGTCTTGCAGACCCATCTGCTAACTCCATCCAGGGCTTTCTTTCACAAGGCAACCAAATGTGCTAAGAAAAGAAATTGAGAAGATCATTTTCACACCTGGCTTACTGACTGCAGGACATTTTTCTCCCTTCACTGCAAAATAATTGCACTGTGCCACTTGTCTTCCCTAACCTTTCAATATTAATGTGGCAGAGTGCTTTCTGTCCTGGAAAGTTTTCAGTGCCTCTAGTTGGCCAAAGAAATGGAGTGTTTCAAATAGGGTTGGAAAAACTAAGCTCTCTCTGCTGGAAAGGTCTCCTGGAGCAGGAGAGTGCCCTGATGTATACCTCAAATTAACATGGAGATATCCATAGAACTCACAGAAAAAATCAAAGCCAGGGCCCTAGGCTGTAACCCAGATGCAGGTGGCGGTGCTTAGAGGCTAACAGGGCAATCAGGCCCTCAGGCCCCATGTTCTGAAAAGCTTCCCTTTTGGTTCTGTGCTGAACTAAAGATAGGGGCTGTGTGAGGAACAGATGAGCAGTGTAAGCGTGACTTGAATGTAGAGGTCCTGTGTTGCTTCCTGTGAGTGCAGTGAAATGGCTGTGGTCAGACACCTGCTTCCTTTCCATCTGGAAAGGACTGCATTTAAGCACTGCCTAGCTGGACAACCTGTTTCTTTGTACTCTTCCAACAAGCATCAGGCCCTCATAATGCTTTAAAAACAAACAAACAAAACCCCAGTAAATTACTCAACAATAGACCAAATAATTTTATTTAGGCTGGGTAGCACCAGGGAACTTGTTATGCTGCTGATGGTGTGGGGCCAGGGCTGCAGTGGAGTTACTTAAGAGCTATGCTGAGGACATTGAGAGGGGACAGCTTCATTGCAATACAAACTGATGCTTTTGAAAAACCAGGAGTGGCACATAGTGAGTCTGAAGACTTTGGGCTTGAAGTAAAAAACTCACAGAAGACCAGTGACTGTGAAATACTAGCAACAGGGGGAGCTGAGAGTAGTAGGAGAAAAAGGGGAGGTAGGAGGCAACTAGATACTTGAAGATTACAGTTCCAATTATTTCATGTGCAGTCATTTGCAAACTAAGATGAAGGACTTTGCTGAGGCTGGTCAATTTTGTAATCTAAATATATGTGTCTTAATTTAGTGACCAAGAAGATTTTAAACAGCTGGGTTTTTCAGAAGATCAGTTTAGTTATAGGGATTTATTTTATTTTTGACCTGGAGAACAGGAAACAGCTTTGGAGTGAATTAATAGCTGATTTTTGTTTGTTTGTTTTTGTTTTTCCTTGTGTATCCCTGAAAGGGATTGGCAGCATGCTAGTGACCAAGCAGTACCTCCGATTTAAAAAAAAAAAAAAAAAAAAAGTAGTTTTTAACTCTTAAGAAAACAATATCTGCCAGGAGCAAAAATGAAGTTTATGTGCCCATTACTGTAAAGTTAAATGCTACCAGCTGTATTGTCTACCTTTTCAAAAGGAACTTAGGTGACAAATTTCCCCTACTTTTCATATTTAAAAATCTTTTTTGAAATCTGCCAGGTTTTCTGGTAAGGTGTTGAAGAGAAGATCAGGTTTATGAAGTGTATTAAATTCTCATTTTAAAAAGAAAAATCTAAGCTACATTTCAAATGTAGAGTCCTCGAGGGAGAAAATCACACATACCTTAGACTGAACTTCACCTTTCCTGGGACTGTAGAGCCTTTTTGAGCCCTTCTTTCTTCTCCTGTTGCACTAAATTCCTGTGAGGAGGCACACAGGGCTCAACATAGGAAGGAAATCGGGGGAGAAAAAGTTCACTTTCTTCTTTTGGCTCTGCACATCTCACAAAAGCCTCCAGATGTAACTCCTTTTGTCTGAATATTTCTGTCTGCTTCAGACTGACATTTCCTCTCCTAGCAGAGAGATGGGCAGACATATTTATGGCAGAAAAGATAAACTGTGAAGCATTTCTCCATCCAGGTCTGCATTTGCTTGCACATCTTGTGCTTTCCCTGGAGCCAAATGTGCTTTCATGCATACAGGAGCACTTCAGGATGCCAAGCAGCATGAGAGGCTGCCTGGACATGGAGCTGTACCCCTAGGTTCAAGGATATTGTTTAAGACTTGTGGAGGTGAAATATGGCCGTAAGCTAGCCAGCACGCATGGTCGTTCGGGATCTCCCCAACTGGGCAGAATGATATTGCCCAGCATGGACGAAAGCCACCATTTGGTTACCTCCCACCAAGCTGTGGCATAGCACGCAGCACATGGCACAGCCACAGCCAGGAGGAACACCCAAGCCCCCTTTCTTTGCAGGGCTGATGAGTACCTCGTGCTCATGGCCTCAAGCCAGGCCTTTCTCAGTTCTTGGCACTGCTGAATAGCAGCTGCAGGGGTCCAGAGGCCAGCGCTAGATATTTCCACTCATTTGTTTTTTAAGCCTACGACCTCATCCTTACAAGCTCCATTTACTACACCTTTAGGATCCTGTGAGGTGGGCAAACACCTCTTAGAAATTTTACTTGGCTCAGTAAATTCCTCTGGGCCTCTGGTGAGCCATACAGCGAGCTGACCCTACCCCACTACTGGGAGACCCAGAGCAAGTGGCACGTCCAGCATGGGGAAATGCAGTGTGTGGACAGGCTTAAAATAACCTTAAACACAGCTAATTGGGGTCAGCTTTTCCAACAAAAGTATCTGTAATTAATTAAGGGAGAAAAAAAAAAAGACAAAAAAAAGAAAAAACAACAACCCCCACCCACCAAATGAGTTACATTTGTGCATTATTTGATTGTATACTACGAATTATGGTGGGATTGTGATTAGTGCCCTGTCTGTTAACCCAATTGAGCCTGACTGTGAGTGACTTGTGGGGTTTTCTTGCAGAGCATGAGTGCTGGAGAACCAGAGGGCATTTTGTTAGGAACTGAACGGCTAGACTGAGTATTGTGCCACACAAGCAGACCTGCCTATACAGGAACTAACTGCATGCATACTCTTTTATGATGAAGCAGAACAGATCCTTTCAGGCCAGATCAGTGATCAGATGTGCACCGGCTCTAGTGTCTTTTTTCCTACAATAGCTATTAAAACCAGGCAATTAAATGTCTGTTGGCACAGTCTTTGCTCCTGTGCTTTGGGACTTCCTGAGCCAGGGCTGCGGCTCTGTAGTTAATAAGCCTTTAAGGATTTTATTTTTTTTTAATGTGGTTTTCTAATTGTTTTTGAGCTCATTTCTTCTTTTGAATTAGAATATCCCATAGCTGTGAATTTCTATCTCCTGTGTGAAAATGTTGTTTTAACTATTATCTCAGATAATTTTATCCAAAATTCCCTGTTTCTGGTAGGGAAGCATTCTAGAAGCAATGAGTACTTCCTCTCTTCTTTATGTCTTTTATTAAGTTACAGGCTGTGACATCATATTGGTGATCTCTTTTTCCAGGAAGAGAAGGCCCAGTGCACAGAGCCTCTTTCCTTTCACTGGTCCTAATTTTTTCAGTTCTGCTTCACCTTTTTAGAGTTTGTGAATGCAAAACTAATCAGTAATGGAGTGATAAAGGCCATATAATGATGTTTTCTCTTTGATTTGTTGTCCTGAATTTCAAATCTTACACTTGCCTCTTTTTTTTTTTTAAATGATTATGGTCACTCA
Organism: Perdix hodgsoniae; assembly: GCA_035772895.1. Lineage (NCBI taxonomy): Eukaryota > Metazoa > Chordata > Aves > Galliformes > Phasianidae > Perdix > Perdix hodgsoniae. Next base: position 329,470 of record JAPSGF010000058.1, on the reverse strand, counting down.
GTAAATTATGCAAAACAACTTATTCCTGACAAATACTAGCAAATTAAAACCTACTATTGACTATGCACAGTTTGGGGAGTCTTTTTGCAGTTGTGCATAATGTGTGTTTACCACTGTTGAATTACAGGAGCCAACATTTCGGCCCATCACTGAGCATCATGTTGCTGGCTGGCTCTGTGCAGCCTGGGTTGCAGCTCCAACACCTCCCAGCAGAATGGGCCTGCTGAGTCCCAACCCTGGAGAGTGTCCCAGTAAACGCTGACTGAGGTAGGTGTTTCCTGATATGTTCTGTTATTAAAGCTTTTCCTAAAATTTTTTAAGGCATTGTGAGAGGCTTTGTTTGAATGAAATTTTGCAGGTTGTACTAAGGCCTGTGTGCTTGTTTTTCACCTGAAGAGGTGAGGATGGGGAGGACAGAGAGGATCATCACAGGAGTGATGTCATTACTTCCAGTAAGAACAAATCACTCTGTGAGCAGGCGTGGGCCTTACAGCTGGTGCTGCTGAGGTGAGAGTTTGCAAATACTATCCCTTCAGGAGGTGAATGCTAGAGAAAAGCAAGACTGAGTGCGGTGTTCCTTTTGTTCAGGACCCCAAACAGACCACATGCTACACGCTTCTCAGGACTGAGGATTCTATACGTCCTTCTAGGCAGGTGTTTCACTTCTGAGTGGGAAGACCTGACTGTCAGCTTTCAGTGACTGGTGTTTTGGTCTCTAAGGCTCCTCTTTTGTCAGTGTCTCCTGTGTGCATCTTCTTGAGAGGGATGAAGACAAAAGAGGGCCTATCTTGTGTACCTGCTGACGCACTGGAAGGCCAAGATGTGGCTGGGGATGTGGTGTGTTTTGGCTGACTTAATAATTGTAATCTTTTGTTTGTTTTTCAGTAAAGAACAATGAAACATTTTTACTTCAAAGTATGGATATTATGTGAAATCCCTGTGATGAACTCCCTATTATTTTTCCTAAAGCGGGAACTTCTTAGTTCCTCTCTTACAAGCATTGTCTTTTGATTTCATTCACATATAACAGGAAGGCAAATCACTTGGGAATTAAGAGTAAAGGAAAAGTAGTTTGATAATTTATGTTGCTACTATTGTTTGTGTTAATCTATTTTTGTTTTCAATATGAAAAAGTTACTTCTGAGGGATATCTTGGAAGGTGTGGTAACAGGGACTTGGCATTTTGCTGTTTGTCTGCTGAGTGTTTTCTCTGGTACCAGTGGAGCACTGAACTTGGCCTGCTGGCATTAGGAGAGCCCCTGGTTCCGGTGGAAGGAAGTATTACCGTTACCTTGGCTTTGTGGCTATGGTTGCATATGGGAACAAAGATCTTGGCAATTTTTATATTGAAGAGCAGTGTGTGTTTTGTGCTTAAAACAATGATTTACTACTAATTTGCTGTCTTCTATGGGGTTCAGCTAGGAGCATGTCTTTCATCATCAGATAGAAATTGCTTTTTTCAGGGCTTCAAATCTGCATGGTTCCTTGTCCAGTCTTTCCCTTGCACACACATGCATGCACATGTACATGTTTTGACTCCAATGCAAACTGAAGGAGGAGAGTTCTCCAATCTTCCTATCAGGTTTGCTATGCAATGTATATCGTGTCACTACGTTACAGTGCTCCAGGTGTCTGAGATGCACCATATTTGTATGAGCCAGAACAGTGTGCTCATTAGGCTACTAAAAATACTTTCTTTCTAAATGAAGAGGATCCCTTGTGTTAGAGGCCATATACCTAAACTACAAAGTTAGCGTAATGACAACCTCATTTGAATGTATTGCAAGAAAACCACACCACTCTCGCTGTGTTTTTGTTTTTTTCTTTTTTGCATTATTTTAATACAGCATTAAAATGCTAGAATACTAGAGGAAAGCTGTATACTATCCAGCAAATAAGGCACATGTCGGAATGCCATTTTATGGACAATCCACAACAGAGGTTTTACAGTCTCTTTAGCAATGTAGTCGCTCAGTAGGCTAGCTGTCATCTTGATTGCTGAAGCAGAACTGGTACCTCCGAGGCTGTTGTCCATAGGTTCTGTTTTTGTTTTAGCTGTACAAGTTTCTTAACAGTTACAGAAAATGAAATTGTACAAATAGCCAACTGAATCTGACAAAGTCAGTGGGCACAGCTAAACAAATGTAATAGTAATTAGGTTAATTTTTTTAAAGCTGAAGAAATTCATAAGATACAGTGTTAGTTTTAGCACTAGTACACAATGCAGTGAGTGCTGTACTAAACAATCTTTTAAAGGAAACAAGAATCCAGTACAGGGTTGGGCAGACCTCCCATTTTAGCATGGTAAAATATCAAACTAAAACCCCAATCCTTCATAATATAATCAAACTACATGAAATGTAAAGTGTAAAAATGCTTCAAATACGTGCACATGCATATTCTATATTGCTATGAGTTCTAATTAAAATAAACATAAATCCTTACAATCATCTACTTCAATGCATTTCTCTTACATCCTTTGATTAATATTATTGCTGTAGCTAGTACTGCATAGCTGAGCTCACAGTCTGCAAAGAGTTGTGAAAGTTGAGTTGTCAGACAGCGTCCCAACCAACTCGTTTCCCCTCTCACCATGAAAAAGGACAAGAACTACCATTTGAAACTTGACGCTTGTGCTTCAGAGTCTCTGAAAGCTGAGTCTCTGTGGTGCTTTCAGCATCTTCTGTCTCTCACAAGGTCATAAAGTGACACTATACTGTTATTTGCTCTCACTTGCTATACATCTAGTGATAGCTTTTTCTAGCAATCCTTCCCCAAATACACATAAATAAAATGTATAAGCATTTTCATATAAGTCAAAGCACTTGAATAATATATTGGTTACTTAATACTGATATTTTCATCCAAGGATAACAAAAACAATATGGCTTAAAGAATTGCAAGTTTTTTTTTGTCAGAATTATGTACCAACTTTCATATAATATTTTATGTAGACAATATTTCCTTCTTAATGTAGTTCTGTTGCATACTTTATACAGACAAAAGCATTGTAAAAAAAAAAAAAAAAAAAAAAAGTAAATTACTTCCATAAATATTTTCTTGAGGATACATCCCTAGTTCTGCAAAATACTTAAGAAAACTTTTACCTCTGTTAGTATCCTAGTTGAGAGGAAGGCCCTTCTGAAAGCTTCCAAGTTGTAAAAACTTTTTCCCAAAGAACAAACAATACTTTTTCTAAAAAGGCCCTCAAATATATACAAAAAAGTTACTGCAAAGAGTTTCCAGATAAGATAACGATTCAGTATTACAAGAAATATTTGTAGCCATTCAAAAATTTTAACATCTAGAAAGGTTTCCAAAATACACACATAGTATTAAAAAAAAAAAATTGAAAGAAACTCTATGTCAAGTATAACTCAAGATAAATACACATCTGCAAGTAAAACTGTAAAATACTTCATACAGGGTAAACATTTATATCAATCATCTATAGCTAGTAACTGCACACGATTGTCCCTTTGAAATTCATCCTAGAAACACAAACCATCATCCCTATGTCTAAGATCTTGATCAGATCTCTGAGCACTTCAGCAAAATAGCAACATTAATGGACAGCAGTGGTTTTGCAGATAGCAAGGAGATGTGATGAAGCCTGATCAGGAGTAGAGGGATATCATAGAGGATGATTTTGTATGGGGATAGTTCCATTGCATTTTAAAATGTTGGCAAAGGCAAATGGAAAATGTACGTCAGTTCACTTAAATCATAAACGCGTGTTTTTGAAATCATTGCAATCTATTCAGTGGATAACTCTTAGCATCCACACTAGAGAAAAAAATAGTATTCCATTTGACTGCAGGACATAGAGAACTAATCTATGAATACTGACATTTCCAAAAGCTTCTTAATATTTTAAAAGTAGTTTTATTTGGGAAATAATGGCTAGATCTTGTCAGGTATGCAACCCATTCTTAATCTAAACTTCATGTTATACAAGAGGTAAAATATAGAGAGCGCTTCTTGATAAAAGGCTTCTTTCAGACATCTGTAAATTCACATTTTTAGTTTACAAATTGTGTCCCATATAATGGGGAATTTAAAATACACTTATTTTCAGAAATAATATATACTCTTGTGTATTTATTTGAAATTAAGAGGCAACTTTAAGACAGAAAGGCCTCGATTTTTTTCTTGTGTGGCATCATTTTATGCCAGCAGTAGCAGCAATAGAAACTGGCTAAAAGGGGGGCATCCTTTAAGCTACAGGGATTTCTTTCATTGTCACGAAAGGAAGTATTTGTAACAACTTCAGAGGAGCTGCATTAAGTGAAAACAGCTAAACGCCTATACTACTTATTTTGGATTCCCAGTAATTTTCTCCAGTGCAGGGCCAATGCCAAAGACAAATTTCATGTGAAATGTTCAGACCAACTAAAGAAACAATATGAGATATATTTTTCAAGAAACAAATGAACCAAAATAAGTCTGAAGGAGGAGGAAAATGTAAGAAAACTATCCCCAAATACTGCTGCATGCTGGATGGACCTATGGATCTGTAGGTAGGCAGATTATAGCAAGCATCTGATGAGGTTTAAAACCAGGTTTGACAGATAAAGAGAGAGAGATACGTTTATTTCAGGTACGTCCCTGAGAATACTCTATTTAGGGAGACCTGCACTGATTTAAATTTCTTTACTGGAACAGCTTTGTTTCTGATAGCTGCTTACAAATCCCTTTCAGGAATAGTAGCTAATGGACTACATGTAGAGCTATTTAAAGAGAACATCAAAAAGTATTCCTAAAAATACAAGTGGTAAATAAACTCATCCTCTTCCCAGTCAAAGTATGACTTTTAGGGTTGTATTTTTTTCAGTTTGGAAGGAGTTTAGCCTATGAGTGAATTAGTTTTTTTGTTTTTGTTTTTTAATTAAAAAAAAAAAAATTATCTTATAGCCAATTTGTTTTCTATTTTTTTGATGTGAAATCAATATTCAGAAGTTTTCTTTCTGTGCCAATGACCACAAGATATTGTATGGTTCTTAGAGCCATGTGTTCTTCCAGCAAGACACCAAGCATACAGAAAAGCATGGAGCAGATGCCTAGCTCTGGATGCTACAGTCCTATGAGCAAACCTTGGCAGAAGGGATGGAGGAACCTCATTCATGCTTCCTCAGCCACCAGCTTCCTAGAGAGAGGCCCTGAGCAGGACAAGAAAAACATGGTGCCCTGCATTCTAGGGGAAGTGTGAGCTGAGCCCCACAGACACAAGGACAAGGGTGTCCTGTCTGGGTTCCCAGTGCTCTCCTGTCCCACCCCATGCCTCTCAGCTCCAGCAGAGACAGTGAGATCAGCACGCTGCTTCCAGCCCCAGGGGGCTGCAGTCCAAGTTAGGCAGGACAAAGTAGGGCAGTGTCTGGCTTCTAGCTTCTCCCCACGGTTTTTATCTGTTCTTCCCCAGCATAAGTGCAGGAGAAAATTGATTTTCTTCCTAGATATTTTAGATACGCTTAATATTTCTTATGTACTTTGTCTGCTACCTGGAAAAATGTGATATAAATATTGAACTCTTTTAACTGTACTTTTAGGAACTGTTACTCTACGTGGAGAGTTGTTAAGTATGTTGAAGTTGATCACGTATATTTTTATGAACTTTATTTTAAAACAAAACCTAAAAGCACCACCATGAAACATTAAATCTGAATAAACAGTTTTTAAGAGAATACTGTCATGAGAATAGCGATGATTGCATATAATGGCATAGGCCTTTGTTCACTATCTGCTGGTATGCTCTATATTGATTCAGCTATACCATGGGATGTGCTATTCTACAGATTTAGTGGTTATCAAAAAACAGGAATTATTTAAAAACAAAATGCTTGGTAGCAATGTTAGAGTTTCAGGGAGAAAAATAATTCTCTGATTTTCACCTGATGGTGTTCATCTACTTGTCCTTTAGTTGGATATGGAACACCAAGGCGATTTCTGTTCATGTTCTGTTAAGTGCTCAAAAGGAAAAAAAATCCCACAAACAAACAGATCTGATTTAATGTGTTATTCTTTCAGTAAAAGCATGCGTGCTGGAAACTAATTGTCAAGATTAACAAGCTTTAAAATCCACCCTCAAAATCACCTGTGTATTTTATTCTCTTATAGGCAAATTAGTATCTTTGTTTTTCTCTAAGGTATTTTTTTCTGAATCTGTGCAAAAGAATGCATTTCTATTTGAAAATACTGAAACTGTGTATCTCGACTGACGTAACTGAGATCTCTTATTAGTGTTAACATTCAATAATATTATTCTTCAGCTATTTTAGTTTGTAGAATTACCATACTGGCAAAACTAGTTTCAAAGTGATTAATTTTCTTTAAGATTTTAGAATTACATAGCATTTTTCATCCAGTGATGTCAAAACGCTAATAGATACTGAGTATGCCTCACAACACTGCTGTGAGGTAGGTGCACTGAAGTATGACCCCCCCCTTTGCAGCTGGGGGGACCGAAGTCCAAGAAGGATCTCGTGACTTGCCCACAGCCAGGGAGCAAATGCAAGAGCCATGCTCAGAATCAACAAATCCCAAGGTTTTTTCATCAAACTGACCAGTGGGCTGTGTCACTTGGGCTACACATAAATAATGCAGTTTGTGAGATATGTATATTACCCTACCACCAGAATAAGCAGAAACTATTCTGCCCTGTTTAGAACAAAGCAGAGAAATGGTCAAAGTTTCACCTTAGAACAAATTCGTAAAGACCTTCACATTTCCTAGAGGAATGCTCACTGAATTTTCAGTTCGCTTCACAAGAGCTTGACTGCACGTATTGATTACATTTTGGTATTACTTGGCACAAAACCCTCTCTGTATTAGTACTGTGGAATTAATCCTCAAAACAGATTTAATTCACATCGAGTTATTTAGGATTTTAAATATTTCCACTAAGTATTCACACAAATCAATCTCTAAAGGAAACCTCACAAAAATAGAAATTGTTTGTTTTTTTTATAAAAAAAAAAACAAAAACCCAAACCTAAAACCACACAAACCATTATTCCTGTAAGTTTTCTCAGTGAATAATGCAAGTGAATTGCTTGTTTTGTCCTTATGCCCATGTATTCTTATACAGACATATAAACAGGATAGTGTCTCGAGGTACTTTCAGCTCATCCCTGATGAGATACTACTTTGCAACAGGATCACCCTGCCCAAAGTTCCACCTGAAATGGGGCAACCAAATATAACTCCTACATTTCTCCTAAGGTAAATAGGTGTTTCAGGAAGACAGGAAAATGGGAATATTATATAGAGTGTTCTTCATACCTCATTACACCTTATGGCTAAAAAGTTTTACATTATAACAAATTTGTACAGTAGAAAACAGGACATACAAAATATTTCCAGAAAGTGGCTTTAAAACTATTATAAATAGTAAGTTTGGCTAATCATTCAATTATGGATTTGGAGGACAATTTTAAGCATTCTTATCCCCCTTTATTCACAGTAAATTTAGTGTGCTTGCAGCCTAATGAATAGCACATACACATGCAAAACCTGTTGTAGCAGAATTATATGACAAGAGAGGGATCTGTTAGTCACACAACCAAGCCAATTTTATCTCCTCCAAAAACCTCTTGAAATCCTTCCCGATGCTGTGGGCCCCATTATGGCGTTCCCTTTCTGTACAACCGCACCCTCAAACAATTATTCACTTTTTTTTTGCCACAAAATTGCAAAAAATGATTTTGCCTAAGCCCTGCCTGAGTGACACTAACAAACAGAAAAGTCCAAGAAAGCAGCAGCACAAAACTCTCAGACTTTCTAAAACTGGGAAAACAATTATTTTCCTTCTTTTATGCTGTGGCTTGTTTAATCTCCCTTTGTCTTGTCATATAATAGGAATAATATTCCTGTCGTGGGTGAGTGCTTTTAATCAGTGGCCCCACAGTTATTTAACCTCTGCAAAACCCATTTATCACATATAGTCCTTGTGAATGTTATATCTTGCCTAAAGAATAGTACTTCATTTCACCTGACCATGATATAGGGTCTGTGTAAACAATCAGCAGAACCTGCAACTGTGGTTCTGTTGTGAACACTATCAGTAATGCTTATACATGTGTACGTATATATATGTAAGCTTACATATATATGTATGTTTACAAATTCACCATAGCCCTGTAAATACCTGCTGCATGTGTGTGCATACACAGGAGAAATGTTACATTCCATTAATGGTAAGGCATACTGTTAGGTTATAGATAGGCAATATTGGCAATTATTTTAGCTTTTATCTTGATGTGTTGTGTTGCTCTTGATCGTGTGCTGTCAGAGGATCTTTAAGGATGAGGGGGATGGGAAGAGGCCACTTGGAAGGTTTATTGCACACGGCGGCAGTAGTAGCCCAAAACTTTGCACTTCTCACACAGGTGCTGGGGATGTTCTTTGCTCTGGTCTGAAACGTCCAGGCCGTCCGGCTTTTCCAGGGGTCTCTGCAGAGAAGGGTGGGAACAAGAGTTGATTCAAGGCTTTGTCACTGCTGTCAATCTTTACTACTTGTGCTGAACATACTTTTATGCTTAACCCAGCTTTCTCCTCACGGTTACAGAAGTCCTGCTATTCTGAGCAGACAAAATGTTTTCGACTCTTTGCTTCATAGTGGCATGAAGTTGCCTCACAATCTTGAATGTTCTTCTTCCTAAAGGTTCTGTTTACCTTGCTGTAGGTAAACTAATGAAAGCCTGAATGGGGAGTATGTTTATGTGCTTACACAGCAATTTATTCCCTTGGCTCCAGTAACTGAGACATCCCAAAAGCATTAGCACCTCAAGCATGGGAATCCCACTGCCCAGAATGCCAGAAGGGTTAATAACACTGTGATTAGCTGCTGCTACAGGAAAACTGCCTCACCTGTGCACAGATATCACACAGGTTAGTGAGGTCTCAATCCCATATTTACGAGGCTGATTTTTTTACTTGTTTATTTTTTTAAAGTAGAGTAGCTACAAAGCTATTAGTAAAAACAAAAAGAAAAAAAAAACCAAACAACCTCTGTTGTGAACCTCACTGATAATTTGGATATATTGTTTAAGAACACTTGTGGAATCACAGGGCTGGCAGTATATTTAACTAAAAGAGGGGAAAAAGCTGCTTTGAGTTTAATACTCCATGTGTTTTAATTTTCTATGACATGTAAGAAGTTTTGCAATCACTTGGAAAATATTAAGTATTGTAGGAGGGATACTGCTGTATGGAAAATCTAATCAACAGAAGTGATAGAGCTGTGAGGTAGAACGTAACACTGATGTGCACAGTTTGTTTTATACTAACAAAATGCAGTAACATGATTTCTCAGCTTTCTTGGAATGTACCTGAAAAATGATTTAAATACTCAATGTCTTACCAAGAAGACAGTGGAACTTCTGTGGAACTGTAGTAGAGACAGTGCATGATGTGAAATGTCAAAATAAGCTATAAGCTTCTCACTGTTCTTATGAGGATAGCAGACTACTGCTTATCTTTCTTGTAACAAAGAAAGATGAAAAAAAAAATAAAAATTATGGTCATTTATTTTTTATACCTTCCCTAAATACTACAGACCTGTCATCATCTTTAAAACCTTAAAGTACACCTGATCCTCTAAGTTTCCTGGTCATTTATTTTTAAATTCTGCATGTCAAAGCCACCCATCTGAGTCCCAGTGATTAAGAAGTATTGAGCTTTCTGAAACCTTTTTTTTTTCCTCTTAGTGTTACCCTGTAAGAGCTGCTCACACCATGTGGAATGGAAGGGTTACCCAGCGTTCAGTGGTTACAATCAGGCAAAATGTACTCTTTTCCTTAAAAAAAAGTCTGCAACTTCTTGCTATAATCAGCTGTATTGGATTATAAGTACAACACTTGTTCATTATGTTGTATAGCTAGTAGAAAGAATGTATGGAAGCAATTCAGTAGTGATTGCCAATGTCTTGTCACCAGTTCAGGATTCCTACCCACAGCGCGTTGCCAAAATTTTTCTCTGTCCTAGGCTAGTGACTTTCTGAGTTTAAATTTGTTTACAATTTAATTTCAGGTTGTTTTTCCTTTCTTGGAGAGGGGGTGCTTGAACCTGTATTGGTTGCGTATGAGGAAGGAAGATTTTGGATCAGAACCTGCAATCTTGATTTTGAAACTGCAGCTCAAATGCTGGTGCATTCTGGGCTTCTGCCACAACAGAGACAAGTTGAATAAGCTTACTGGGTCAGAGAAACTGCCTTTATGCCTCTTCTACAGCCTATTCCACCAACATCTCCCCATAAATTTTCTTCAACGGTTTACATTACATAAATCTCCCTCAAAGACGATGTCCAGGTTTAGGAGCTCCAACATTTAATTTATTCTCCACAATGGAGAATTTTAGAGCTTTGAAATGTTGCACTTAAGACAGTCTATTTGACTCAGCTCTGATTGCTTCTACATGCTAGCTGTGTTCTGATTAAAGAGAAAAAAATACAGCAGTTATCATGTTTATTGATATAAGCCAGATTTTTTTAATACACATGGCCTTGGGAATCATTTTTCCTGGAAATAGTGCAAAGGACACTGGGATTGTCTTGAAGAGCCAAGAGTTTTTTGGACTGCTTTCAGAAACAATAGCTCTCCGTGGTTTGCTTTCCCCCTGCGTTGATTGAGCTCAGCTTTTTGGCCCATGAAGTATTTTGATTTCAGAGATGTTATTGTTACCAGTGTGTTACGACACAGAGGCTGGGGAGAGAGGGGTTACAAGGCAGGAAACTGGGTTTCCAAGGGCCGGCTGGAAGGAGCTGAGCTGGGCCCAAGCACTGCTTTTACTGAGGGTTGAAGCCTCAAAATGGTGGTGGGCTTGCACAGTTTGTGCCTAAAATGAAGCCCCAGTTTATCTCTGTGGGTTTCCTGCAAGGCAAAAATCCCTGTAAGTGCTCTGCAAAGCAGCTGTTCTCCTTCCATTCTTACTGCTGATGTTCTAATCTTGTGGAGGCCTTTGAGGCAGTAATCTTGCAGACTTGCAACTTTAATGCTATGCTAAAAAGGCAGGACATTAGGTAGCTAAAGGTCTGCAGGTGAAGAAGTGAGATTTCATTGGTACAGGCATTACATACAGGTGATTCAGGAGCACTCTCACCAGCCTTCTGGGGTGGAAGCAGAAGGTGGAGAGTGCTGAACAGCTGTGTGGCTGCACACCATGGGGTAATTTGGGGAGTTGTCTGAATGCTGCAGAAAATCCACCCAGCTGGGGAGGCTCTACTCCTCCTCCAGCTCTGTGCTGCTGGGAACCCAACAGCAGGAAGGCTCAGTGCACTCAGAGGCCTCGGAAAGAGGACAGGCTGCTTGGCTGAAGGAACAGTGCCTTTCCTTAGAAAGAGGTGAAATGCAGCCTGTAAAAAAGCAGAAAGTCCTGCTGCATTTCTCTGGGAAAGGTATTTTTTCTTCTGTTAAAGGGAGAGTTTAATGTTTTGGTTTTCTTTTTTTTTAATGCAAGTAAAGAGGATTTGATGGTCTACTTTCTGTAGATACTATGGGGAAGGACATTTCTCAACGTTTGAGTTTTTGCATCTTTTTCTTTAGCATTCTTTGGTAGTTGATGGCTGAAAATGACCTTATGCAGCTCCACCAGGAAGGCATTTGATGGCAGTGACTAAAGCCAGTGCCCAAGGTGAATAAAACTAAATTTAAATTGATACAGTAATTCCTGTCCTGCAAACTAACTTTAGACTGAGAAGTATTGCTTCCGCAGTCTACATGTACTGATTAAACTCTGCATTCCGTAAATCCTTTTTTCAAAATAAAGAACAAAACATACTGAAAATTACTCATATATACATTAATGTCTTAGATGTTAGGGGAAATGTCACAAGGACATCCTTTAGAGACATTATTCTCAGTGAAAGCAAAATGAGTGCTTATATTTCTATTTAGAAGTTTGAATTTTTTTTTTTCCGCTTTAGAGTGGAACAGTTTGTACCACTGGTAGATAAGCCATATCAAAACTTAAATGCTGATAGAGGGCAACAATCTTTAGGTGCATTAGCTCCTATGCTTCTCTCAAGAATTTGTGCATTGTTATCACAATAGAAGATCATGTGATGGGGAAAAGGATTAAATGCAACATATTCTTGAGCGGCAGAGCTCTGCTCTCCTGCCTGTATGACATGAACAAGGCCTTCAGTTGTGGCTGTGAAACAAAAAGACTGTGATGAGAAGGCTGCAGATCCATGGCATGAAGATGTGAGAGCTGGTAGCCTCTGTTAGCAGCATACCTCTGGAACAGACCAGCTAGGAATGAAAGAGAGCCACCTGAGATGAACAGCAGAAATCTCTCTCCGGTTCAGAGAAGCAGCAGTCTGGGATGACCTGCTTTCCAACTGCTGGGGCACACAAGGGTGGAAATGCAATGATTCCCCTCCAGCTGCTGGGAGGGATTAAATCCAAATAGGAGAGAGAATACTTGCAGTCCTCAATCTTCTCACTAGTGTGTTGGGCTTCAGCGTGATCAGAGCCATTCCTCCCCAAGCTGAGGGAAGAGAAACTGCACCTGGACAGGGGAATTATAATGGAATCACTGCACTGCCTGTGGAAGTAATAGCTTGGATAACATGAAGAATGTATTTACATACCAAATTATTTTCAGTCTAGCGATAAATTCCTGACAGCTGGAAGTAAGTCATGTCCAAGAGGACAAGTCAGTCACCAGATGGCTGGTTCTACACCAGTGCAACAGCTGTCATCGCAAACAGCCCTGGAGTCAGCCACAAAGTCAGAGGAGAAGCCTTGATAAGAGGCCAGCCAGGAAGCAGGCACAGATGCTGCTGCTAGAGCGGTCAGGGGAAGAAAATGAAAATTCAGAGCTTGGCGTCTGGGCTGTTACAATGCCAAGAACACTGGTAAAAGGCTAAAATGACTGGCTCCACACTGGAGCAGTATAAGGAAGAACACAACTATATGGAATCCAAATTTCATGAAATAATAAGAGGTAGAATTAAGTTCCATCTGAGGCTTCTTTTTTTTTTTCCTTTTTTTTTCTTTTTTTTTTCTTTCTTTCTTTTGTTTTGTTTTGTTTGTTTAGGGTAGATAATGTGGCTAGGCAGGAAACCTCTTTCAAAAGAGCAATCCAGTAACTTGGTCTGGGCAGTTCTTTGCTCTCCTGTTTCTCAGCAACACTTGAACTCAATAGGCCTCAAGGTCTTGAGAATTCCTGTAAGTATTTCCACCAGGAACTTAGTCATGAAGACAAAAATGCGTGCAGTTTTCTTGGAACAGCTGAAGCAGTTTTGCAGCTCAGGTGTGAAAGCCACCTGATTTTTCCACTCTGAATTAGTTGGTATCAAGGCTGCAGACTTGCCAGTCAGACTCTTGTGTTACTACTTGTTATGTATGCTGTGCCATCAAACACAAAGATTTAGAACTGTGTTTGTAGAGCACTCTGAAGTATATACACAGCTGTAAAATTGCTGAGAAGACTTTTCCTGCTGCAGAGAGATTAAAAGCTCATTCTCACAGGCAGGGTATGTGGAATAAAAGAACAGAGCTGAAGAGACTTTCCTTGTGGGGAACTGGCACAGGATCTTTTCACTCTGGGATAAAACCTCCAGGAACAAAGAGCAGGTGGAAAGGATGTGTTGCTGCTCTCTTCTCCAGGGATATCTAGTGACAGGTATGCATAGGTAATCAAGATTTTAGCATATCTGTAGAAGCCATTCACAGATGCAGCATATGTTCTTGAATGGCTACCCCAGAGCTATCCAGTGAAGATTCTTGTCTGCAGTGCTCTGATAGTCTAGCTTGAGCCAGTTCAGTGGAACTTAGGCTCAAACCATCCCTTGTGAATACAATGTAATCAAGCCTTATAGGACTCAGAAGTCCACAGATGGAGTAAAGCATCTGTGTAAGGTGAAACAAAGAGATGAAGATGATGACTAGTAAAAAGGGTAAGCCTGGGAATTGATTGAACTTCTAATTCACAACAGCATATATGAATCAATCATTAATATAAAAATTTCAAAATTTCTCTCCTAAATTGGATAAAAGCATCCTAACTAAAAAACAAACAAACAAAAAAAAAACCAAAAAACAACACATGGTGGCCCATGTGGTTAAGCTCCAGCTCTGAATAGATTCTAGAGAACTGGTCTACTGGATGAGAGAATGGGGGAGCTTAGAGGCAATACTGGAAGATGAGGAAGTATCCTTGGAAATGGTTGCTGTGTCTTATCCTAGATCCATACCTTCCTGTGGGCACTCTCTGCTGCCTAGGATGGTGTGTGAAATGGAGGATGTAGATCTGATGTTCTTATGACAGATCATCGTGCCAACTCTTTCACGCAATATACATGTATGGAAATGGAGATGCTGTAATATGCCCTCAGCAGGGAACTGTGATAACTGTATTTTTAGAAATGGTCTGGACTGTTTGCAGTTAGGTAATTTTTGTAATTCTGAAGGCTCTTGTAACAGCATAAGGTTAGTTAATGTTGAGGAAATAACAATGATTAGCATCTGCCAACAAAATGACCCTCTTCTAATAATATAAAGATATTATTGTGACCTAACAGATGGAGGAAGAAGAAAAAAAAAAGTTGTTTACCAAATTGTAGGGTAAGCAGTAAGAAAAGGATGCTGAGTTAAAATACATTGCAGGGGGGGGTATATTGACCAGATTGTTTTGGAGAAGAAATAATTTAATCTGCTAGAAGTAATACTGTCCGAAGTAGAATGGAGGTTAAATTTCTGACTGGCCAGTTCATCTGGATTTTCTTAATTTAAATTTAAAATATATATTCTAATATCATGTAGTATGGTAGCTGCAGTGAAAGAACAGACATTACAAAACAGCAGTATCAATTTATTTCCTGAATTGAGTTTAATCTGTACAGGTACTGAGTGTAAAAACAGCTTCTGGAGAGAGAGAGAGACAGTGTCTTTATTATATTAAGCTGAAAAAGGTGTTCATTGGAAGATCCAAACGAGTGGAAGTACTGTCTAAGCCCTTATAATGAAGTCATTAGAAGCAAAGAATTAACTAACAACTTCCGTTGAGGCACTGAGAGGGGGAAAAAAAATGTTTGTTTAGAAATAGATAGGAACTGTGTTCACGAATGAGAACTCTCCTTTGGTATATGTCAACAGAATAATGAAAATGAAGGAAAAGCAAGAAACGTATACAGAAAATGATAAAGGAGCGTAGGTAGTTCTAATAGTTTATTATAAAACAACTAAATCTTACATCCACAGTATGTGTCTATGCTTTAACCTTCAAACTCAAAACACTGGACTTTTCAATCAGATCTATCACTATGCTTTTATAAAATACATAGCATTACCATAAAAGTATTGCTGGCTGAGTACAGCGCATTTTTAAAAAGCTGCAGAGCAGCAACCCATAGACACGTATAAGATATGTTTAAAGTCTGGTGTGGGGCTGGATGCTTAGGGCTGGATCCTTTGCTGCTAGCTCTGTGCATGAACTGATGTTTTCTTTATGTCTGGCTATAGCTGATACACTTAATTAGAAATACAAGGCACTGGAAGAATGAAAAAGAATAGAAAGAATAGCAGTAGTAAACCTGAGATATAGAATCAGACAGAGGTAAGACAAAATGAGAAACAACAGAATGAGAAATCTTTCAACTTGAGGTTGTAAGTTTGGATTTTGGGGAAAAAGCACTATTGACTGGCTGCAGGTTCTTTGCATCTGGAAGCTTAGCTGAAATGCAGTCCAGACTTGAAGATCACACCTAGCACCACCAACTACTAATGATACATGGATACATGGCTTGGTAAGAAGAGTAAAGCCTTTTCACATCCCAGATTATGGCTTTAGGGGATGATGTGGAAACACAGTGATGGGGGTCAGCTGTGTAAACCTGCATTGTACATGCTGTGATTGTTCATATACATGGTTCTAAGGAAGAAGCACTGTGGACTGTAGCCCTTCCACACAGTCTTTGATGTCTTTGCTACGCAGTTCACAGACTCCTCTAGCCCTGCCATGAGGGGCAGCTCTCCCCAAGGGACTGCTTGCAAACCTCCTTTTCTACACAACGTTTTTACTCCCCAGTATATAATGTCTTTTGTGGATGGAATACTTCCTGAGCAAGTTCTTGTGACTCTTTGAACACTAACAAAAATGATGAAGGTTATTTAGAAGAACAAATTAAATATTTATAAGCTTGTGTTGTAATTCCTCTCACTATCAAGACTCTACTTCTTTATGTGTAATAAATGTTCAGCCTGCATTTTGGTGCAGTTGTCTAAGCAAGCTGTCTAATGTCTAAGCAGGAGCAAGGAATCAGAGACTTCTGAAGCTCTGAACTAGTGTCTCATCAGTTAATTTAGGTTTCTAAAGATAACCTCTTGTTTTCAGATTTGGAATCAGAGTGGTGTTAACCTAGAGATGGAGGAGGATTAGGGTTACATCATCTGAACTGTCCAGCAGAAACAGTGATATTCACTGACTTGGCAATTAGTTCATCCTACAGTGGAAACAGTCCCGTGTTAAATGAACAAATAACCCCACAAAAAACTATCTTCTCGAGTGAATTAAGTGGGTCAAGTCTAAAGCAAGTTCTCTGCCACAAACATGTCAGATTTCGAAAACTCTAATTTATATTGCTTCAAGGTACTAGGCAGTATAAATTGATATTTGATTACAATTTGATACAATTGATATTTGACATTGATATGAATATGGGAACACAGAATTACCATAGAAACTGAGCCAAAACTTGCCATTAGAATTAGATGAATATGCACGTGCTTAAAAGAAAGAAATAGGGTTGATTAAATTTTCCTGGTTTAGATAAGGTTTATAAGTGTGTTTCTATCTCCATTGCTACTTGTTGCAATGAATTTCAGTACTTCTGTATTTTCATCATAATAAAATCACAGTATTACTTAGGATTATTTTTTTACTAACATGCTTCCTTTCCCCAAAATCACATTAAATGGTATGAAGTGTTCCTTATGAGCCCATGGAAAGTTTAGCCAGCACTTATCTGGCTAATGAGACACCTAGGGCTCCCAATGGAATTTCCTTTTTACCTATTGCAAGTACTTCCAAATAACCCATCTGTGATTTGAGCATGGGTTATGAATGGGCAGCAGGTAATTTGACCCATGCAGAGCTCTATTTATTGCTGAGATTCAGCTAGGATAAACTGCATCTGAAACAAATTGCACCTCCTGAACTCTTAAAATAATTCCCACTTATTTCATCCACAACAATTTACAGCAATATTGCAAAATCACACTTAAATTTTTCTGTAACGCTTCTTGCATTTGCTTAGTATCAGCCATCTTGGAGAACAGTGTTGTGTGGCTTAAGACAGATGCACTCACAGATGTCTCTCTTTTGACTGTGCTGAAATTGGCAGCATTAAATCCTAGGTGTTGCTCCAATAGCAGTTGAAGTTGTAAAGTCATTCCCTAAAAGTGAGCCTGCAATTGTATCTTTCTGGGTATGCGAAGCAAGCTTTCACAGAATTACAGAATTGTAGGGATTGGAAGGGACGTCCAAAGATCATCTAGTCCAACCCCCTGCAAAGCAGGCCCCCTAGTGCACGTTGCACAGGAAGGCGTCCAGGAAGGTCTGGAATATCTCCAGAGGAGTAGAATCCACAACCCTCCTGAGCAGCCTTGTTCCAGTGCTTACTTGTGAAGAAGTTCCTTCCCATATTGGTGCAGAACTTCCTATGCTCCAGTTTATGGTCATTTCTCCTTGTCCTGTCCCCACAGACCATTGAAAAGAAGTTGGCCATGTCTGTTTGACTCTCACACTTAAGATGTTTATAAACATTAATAAGATCACCTCTGTCTTTTTCTCAAGGCTGAACAGTCCCAGTTTTTTCAGCCTTTCCTCATTGGGGAGGAGATCTATATACTTTCTAGTATATATTGGCTAATTTTATTTATTTATTTATTCATTTATTGGTGGAATTGCTAAAAATTACTTTCTGCGTGAAAATCCAACAACATCAGTCTGTAGCTTGGTTTGTCAGCAAAATGAGGAGTATGAGCTTAGTTGTTCTGGGCAATTGATCTGTCTCTCATTAACTACCACTGTATTAGATGATGGTTTGCAACCACTTCTGACGGGATATAAACAAGAACTGAGTCAGTCTTCCCATTGTAAAATGCAAATACAGGGGCTGGAAATGCAGGAGATGCAACTGCACTTCACAGGGAGCAGGAATGAAGGCTATGGCTAGCAGCATTGCAGATATGGATTTCTTATTAGAGCTACTACTTACACTTGACTGTTTCAGCTTATTAAGAGACTTTCTCTTGAAGTTCCTAGCCTGGGCACCACCAAGTACTATGGAAAACAAGAAATGCCTTTTTACACAGGCTGCCTTGCTTTACTGTTTAACTAAGTTAATTAGTAAGTAGGGGTCCTCTTAGTATTTCTTCTTTTTTATCACTAGTACTACATATTTACAAATATGTATCTCCCTATCCAAGTCCAATCTTATTTAAATGGGTGAACAAAAAAATTATACTTTGGAAATAACTTCACTGACACCAGTGCAATAAAGCAGCTAATTGGTGTATACGAAGAGAGTCAGAAGTATCAGGAGGCCCATTGCTACTGCTGAACTTGTCTTCTCTATTGTCTGATGGCTCCATCTCAGATGATATGGTCCCAAAGTCTGTTTTTATAATAAAGATAAGTAAAGACTTTGTTTTGGAGGTATTTTTACTGAAAGGATATTCAAATTTTGCAAAACTGGAAGTAATTCACTTCCCCGGGATTCTGAGAACAGCAGCTCATTTGTGAAAGGTTGTTTTCTTTTTTATTATAATTTTAATTTTATTTTGTGGCATGCTGTAGTCCATGCCAAGTCCTGTTTAGGTCATAGCCATGCTTCACAAATTCAAGAGAATTCCAAGTTCCAAGACTGTATGCCACCAGGCTGGTTCTTCTCCTACCTGTTTGTGAGGATAAACGTTAATGTGGCACTTGATGCACTCTTGTCCCATGTTAGCCCAGGAGTTTCCGCTCATCCATTTTCTCTTGCATTTGGGGCACTTATATTCACCGAAGCAGCGTTTCTTGCCCTGGTACGGGGTCAGGCCTTCTCCCTTGGGACGAGCCTAAAGAAAACAAAACAATGAGTGATCAATGCACTTTAATGAAAGAGCAGTAAAACAAGGTCTTTGTACAGGGAACTGTGAGAAAAAGATACTGGAGACAGGCAGCATGAAGGTCATATCTTAATCAATAGTTTGTATGTTGAAGCTCAAGTTTAAGTTCAGAGAGGTACTTCTGAGAAGTATACAAAAATTCTAGAATGCTTGCAACACTTCTGGCACTGAACTCAGCATTTAGAAATTTTTGTGCACATTTGCAGTGAATATTTTTATTATGAATTTCATTATAACCAAATCATATATTGAATAAGTATTGTTATGATTATACATAGCATCTGGACAAGTAACTCAGTAGGCTTTTGTGGCTAGGTACTTATCTTCCCCAAGGGAAGCTTTCTGAAAGAAAGCTTTGCAGGTAAGAATTACACGGCCTCAAATATTGAAATGCAGGTGATACACTAGTATGAGGGTACACATTGCTATATGTGACAGTCAAACTGAGGTTAAGTAAGAAGGAAAGATAAGATTTTAATCAAAGGAAATCATTAATTTCATGAACTTCATTAGGATTTCTGCTCTCTGTAAACAGTGTTTCACTGATCTTCTGTTTTGAAGGAAACAGGAAAGGATTCACAAATGTAATGAACTGCCATGATGTCAAAATATTTAATATTGCCTAAAGAAAGCCTGCTTACCCAGGGAAGCTATTTGAGTTGGCAATGACCTTATGTAAATAGCTTTTATTTTTTTTTAAACCATCAGATTATGTTGTATTCAACAAAAATACGGCGATATACATAATAACGCTAATACTTTAAGGTGACAGTGAGTATTGCATACAGCTGTCCTGAGAAGAGCTGTATGCATGAAGCTCCTTTCCCAGAGACTCTAGCAGATGTTGAAATGCTGCCCGCATATTCACTCTATTTTGTTTATTGTTGTCTAGAGGCAGAGACTTCCCCTGCACTGTGGCAGGATGGTACGATCACCTATCAAAGGATGCTTTGTTATTTCTTCATATGTCATGCTGCTGGGGCTTTTTCTTTTCTTTTTTTTTTTTTTTTAAGTTCCCAGATTAAGTTTACAAAAGTTAAATGGCCCATCGTGCTGGGAAAGGGGTTGTTTTGTTTTGGGAGCTTGTACGATTTCTCAGTGTGTAGGTCCAAATTGCTTTCTCTGTGAAAACACTGGTTGGAAAAGCAGGTGGTTGGCAGAAGACCTGAGCTTGGCAGGCACACTGGGACTCCAGCTCCCATGGCTGGTGGTGTTCACTGCACTACCTCCGGTGTTGCGCGTGGGAACAGAGCATCAAGCACTGAATCCTGCACCCTGGCAGATGGGAGACAAGAAGGGGGCACCCAAAACCTTCTCTGGCATGCTGGCCTATTTTTATTTTTATTTTTCAGTGTCAGTGAACAACATTTTCTGCTTTTTTTTTTTTTTTTGGGGGG